>JAHTLZ010000204.1:56908910-56921491 GCA_023846285.1 Phrynocephalus versicolor | reverse complement strand
TGTGTGTGTGTGTGTGTGTGTGTGTGTGTGTGTGTGTGTGTGTGTGTACTCAATAAATGGCATATTTTGCTGGGAACCCTTGTGTAGGATTTTCATATAACCCAGGTCCCCAATCCCACCCTAATAAAATGGTCTTGTTAGTCTATGTTAGGGCACCATGATACCCATTTTGCATCAGTTTAGCTTATTAATGGCTTGCTGTCCCTAAAGGCTAATTGTACATGATATTAAAAGTGTCATCACAATGCTACCTGAATTATTGATATAGTTCTTAATCACAAGCACAGAGGAGTCTCCCTTTTGAATCCAAACCATTTTTTTCTTATCACCATCCTTACCAGAATGGTTGCTCTCCACCATCATTGCAATACACACTGCAGACAGGAACAGATAGATAATATGGGTCCCAAAACAGACCTTTCACTGTTACATTAAGAGGCACTTGTATGGCACTGCTGTCACTGTGCTTAACAGCACATGTCATTAGCAGTGATTAAGTAAAATTAATTATGTTAGGTCAGTTTCAATGTCTGAAGTAGATAAAACCAGTCATGGATAAAGTCCCACAGGCTGTATTTGTATCTGGATCAGCAATAAATTTTAGCAAAGGAAGGGAGTGTTCAAAAGCTTTCCCCCCAAAATTGAAAACGTTATGTTGTCAAGTAATTTCCTCATGTGCTTCTGCTCTCTTGCCCCCACCAAGAAGTAGAAGATGGAATGCTGATATACCACACCAAAGGAGAAGGAAGAGACAGATGTTTGTTTCTCTCCAGCACAGTTATAGCAGCATCAGGGTGCGTGGCTGTTCTTCAACTCGTATTCAAATCTGGGTTGGAAAAGAGCTCAGGAGGCCTTAATGTTCATATACTATTGGAAGTAAGAAGCATCAGTAGATAAAAAAATGTATATTTTTTTTTCTTAGAGATTTATATCAAACTCACTTTCCTCTTCACAGGCTGGTGTGTTGATTCCTGTTGTGTCGCTCTCTGGGGAGAATGAATTTCTGTTTTGTAGTTAAATTCTGAGCTTCATTATCTCTTGGTTCGAATCCTTTGATTCTGAATGTGTCTCAACAGCTGTCCCAATTTTATGTGGAGTATCTTTTCTTGAGTATCTGCCACCAAGTACAAAGAAGCTTAGAAGTATGTGAAATTAAAGAGATGTGGAGCAACATGTTTCTAGATCTTTATTCAGGAGTGTCCCTGGCTGCACGCTCTCCATCTCCAATAGCAGTCCCTCCTCCTTGACTCTGGAGACTGGCTAGGTTGACTCAGGCAAGGGGCCAGGATAGGGAGGAGTGGAAGGCAGGACTCAGCTGTAGCTCTTGCAAGACAGACCAACCCTGGTGGAAGATGAGAAGTGAGGAGGCAGTAGCAGGCTGGGTGGGGACTGGCAAAAAAAAAATGGAGGAAGAGGAAAAGGCTATGATCACTGAGGCAATTTCACCTCATACTTGCCCCAGCTGTCTTCCACCACTGTTTTGGGAAAACAGGTTGAGAACAATGATGGTTCACTTCCTGAGAGGAAACTTGCCCTTCCCGAGTTAAACCCTATTTTAACCCACCCTTGTTTCTTCCACCTCCCATTAAGGTACTGTTACTTTCACCTCCCATGTTCGGGGGATGTACTGTCCGGTGGATGTAGATTTAGCAAACATTGAGCAAAGGATTTTGTTAGAAACAGCTCAGATGCAAATGGAACCATTGCATTAAGTATTAGATTAGAAGTACTGTATATTCTGAAAAATCAATTTTAATGTGTTTTTGCACAAGTATGGAAGGGGACTGGAGGTTGCTTGGTTATTATAAAAGGGAAACACAACTCAAAAAAGGTTGAGAAACATTGTGCAAAAGGAAGCCACAGAGATGAATTTGGGCTCATTAAGAGCACATAAGAATGACAACAAAATATATTGCGAATCCTGTGTATATCACACAAGTTACCAAATGAAAATTTTAAACCAATAGCATTTCTGTCATAATTGTACAGACCTATCAGAAATATTTTTAATGTCTTAAAAGAGGGAGGGACACATCACATCCAGTTGAAACAGCCCAGAGTTTAGCCTAGGTATCGCTTTTTTGCAGCTAATGTTTGTTTATCTATTGGGGTAAAACTGAAGCTGAACAGATTTCATTGCTTGATATTCTAGGTACTTGTAATAAAATATGAAATGTGAAACCACAATCCAACACCTCTAGGAATTGGAAGCCTCTCCTCCACCCTCACCCGCCCTTTCCACTGAAAAGATGATGAAAACACTTACAAAACTCACACACTCCACAGACTCCAGTGACATGCACCATTAAGAAAAAGTCATGACATCAGCCCTTAGGCATAAAAGCTACCCTCTGCATGCCTCAAAGCTATAACTGATATTAAATCCACTGAAGTGAAAGTTAGTGCTATTTCTGGAGCTCCATGCTGAACAAACATTTTAATCTGTCAGCAGACACATGCACACAAGATGAAGAGCAGCAGAGGAGACTACTTGAATAACATTCACCAAACAACTAACAGGCTGGTAGACCATGTTCCCAAACTCTCATTAAAATCAGAAAAGGCAATCTTAAGATGCAAGGTGGGAGATCAACATGAACATCACTCCACTTGCTCCTTGAAGTACAATCCAGCTTTCTCTATTGCATATTGCATCTGAAGCTCTCAGGTGCTGCCAGCTATAACTCTTCGTGCTAGTATGCTTTGCAAAGGAAAGCATTCCAGATATGGATTCAGATCAGCATTCTGATACACATCTCTCTCTCTCTTTGAATGTTTTGCCATTTCAAATTCTGAGTAAAAATAAAAGATTTTGGATGTCAGAATTAACATATTTAATGAAACTTTAATAGGAAAACCTATGTGCTCCTGTTGGTCTTGTTTGTTTCCCTTGCTTATATAAACAGTTGCCATTTCTGTATCAGATAAATAAAAGCCCACAATTGTCTTATCATTATTGTTTGTACTTCCTCATCCCTGCACTGGTTGGTTCAATGACGCTACTTCTTCACATATATTTATATAAATAGGATTACACCACAATGCTATCTACTTGAACAGATTGGGCTATGGGATCCTGAAGCTGTCTATAAACCAACTGAAAGATAGTGTTCCCTGTATTTGTAATATGGTTGAATGAATATATGCCAGTTCTGTTGTTATATCTGCAAGTAGATATGGGCATGAAACGAATAAAATTTCATTTCGTTATTCATTATTCATTTTGTTAGGTCACAAAATGAATAATGAACAGCCCCCATTTAGGAAAACAAAATGAAACAAAACAGAAATTTCCATTTTGTTCCATTTGTTTTTCGTTTTCCCCACCCCACCGGTGTCTCTTACCAGACATACAGGTCAGGGATGAAGATGGCAGTGAGGAACTGCTGGGCCTCCAGAGGCGGCAGTGGGGAGGCCCACTGCCATCCAGTGTGGCTGTGGCCGGGGCTCCGGAGGTGGTGGTGAGGCATCCCACTGCCTGGCACGGCTGCTTCTGGCCCTCTGGAGGTGGTGGTGGGGCAGTCCATTGCTGCCCCACATGGCCATGGCCCAGGTTCCGGAGGTGGCAGTGACACCTCCCGCTGACTGGCATGGCTGCTGCTGGGCTTCCGAAGGCAGCGGTACGGCCTACCACTGCCCAGGGAGGCCTCCTGCCATATGGCACAGCTGCTGCCAGGGCCTTCTGGGCTGCTGACACCATCCAGGTAAGCCGAACCAGTTCAGCTTGGTTCAGTTTGTATGAATTTTCATTTTAAAAATTCATACAGACTGAACCGAACTGAGGGTGGGCCTGAAACAGAACAAACCGAACCATCGGTTTTCTGTATCATTGCCCACCTCTATTTGTGAGTGTTCTGAACAAACACAGAGGGGAACTTACACTTTTCTCCTTTGGCATGACTTTGCTCATGCCTTGAACATTCAGTCTGAAGAGGAAAAAGTCACTACTTGAATTGAAGCCCTACAGGCATATGCAAGAGCCTAGATTGAATGTGGTGCTTTCTCATGTGTGTAGTCCACATTCAAGCAGTGACACCCTCCTTGGTGCTTAAAAAGTGAGTAAAGAGGCATTCCCCTCTAAATGCATTCAGAATGTCAGCTAAAATAACAGGATATTGTCACCAGACTACATAACCATGTAGATAACCTCTGAGCAGATGTCAGACACAAAATCACTTCAGAGTGAGAGCTGTTGTGTCCGAATAGATGAATAGTACCTTTGAAATATATACTTTGAGGAATGCTACTCAAAATGTTCACAAATGAATATTTCCATTAGATTTCATAAAGGGCAGCTTTATTGACATTTTTGTTAGCAGTGCAGCTAGCTGACCTTAGAGATACCAACCCAATGGCAGATGGTAGTTTTTAGTGGTTTGACCTAATTTCTTATTGGAGTGATCCTCTGTTAACACAGAATCTTTCTGAGGAACCACTCTATCGTATGAAAACAACAGGATGAATGGCTAAGTACCTATGCATAATAGCATAATTTTGTTGGTGTCAGCTTAATCTCTAATGCACAGCTGTCCATTTCCCACAACTATCATGTTTTAGACAGAATTGTCAACCCATAAAAATGGAGGAGGGGGAGCATCCCTCAAACATGCTTTTTAAAAATGGACTTCAAAGTAATTCTGGCTTGCCAAGGCATAGTTTCCTTTGGAAGTTGCATTTTAGTGGCTGCCAGAAGGTGGGGTGGGAAAGAAACCAACAGGTATCTCTATACAGTAATCCCCCACCTATTGTGTGGGTTGGGACCCAACCTGCCCCATGATAATGGAAAATCCACAATATGTGGATACTGGGTCAGGTTGTGACTGGGTGGCCTCTCTGAGCCCTCCTACACCTACCTGAGGCCTGACGCTGCCCCAAACAGACCTCCGACAGGCTTCCCGCGCCTGTCAGAGGCGCCAGGAGTGGTTTCACATGATCCAGAAGTGACTTCTGGTTTGCCCCAAACCACTTCTGGGGCCTCCAACAGGCCCGGGAAGCCTGTCAGAGGCCTGCTCAGGGCAGCACTAGTCCTGGGGTAAGTGCAGGAGGCCCCAAACAGGCTCATGCAGCTTGCCCCAGGAGCCCTTTGTTTCATATGCTGTGGTCCCACAATATACCGGGACCACAGTTTATGAAGCACAAAATGGTGGGGGACGACTGTAGTATCAGAACATATGAGCTTTATTTTTTTTTGTGTGTGCTGTCCTTACAGAATAGCAGCCTAACCATGTTGGTGAATTACAGAGAAATGCTTATATTGGAGCATTCCATACATTTTCTGGAGGTAGGATATGGGCATCTTGATGAGGACTCTATGAAAAGTCATCTGTACAGCCAACGAGAAGTGCCTCAAGGAGAAATTGACATGATCACAGTGACAATAAATTGACATTAGTTTCAAAAGAGCATTTTGTATTTGCCAGTACGCCGTCTGCAGGGTGGCCATATGCATCACACATTTTCTTTTGCAGTTACTAATACAATGAATGATGACAGGAGTGAAGGTAAGTAATAGGCAGTAGAGTATTATATCATATCCAGTTTGGTTTAGTGGATAGAATGATGGACTAGGAATCAAGAGGCCTGGGTTCAAATTCCTGCCCAGACATGGGGATGAGAAAGTGGTAAAGCCATTTCTTAAACATCTCAATTACTTTGAAAGCCCTATTAGGGTCTGTCTAAATTTGTTCTGACTTGATGGTACATAACAGCACAATCTTCTTTGTAGCTGTAGCTTCTGCTGTGGTAATCAGTGGCCTTGCTGACAGAGGAGTGGCCTAAACATCTAATAAATAAATAAATAAATGAATAAATAAATAAAGTCTCCCAATACTAATAGGAGCAGTTGTAACTTCTCCCCATGCTTTACTTTATCCATCCAGTCAAAACTCTTGTTGCTAATTATTTTTTAAAAAATCAGTATTTCCATTTCTATATTAATATTTTAGCCCACTGCTATTTAATCTACTGCTGTATAACTTCTTCTTTGAGGGCTTAGCACTTTCCTTCTATTGGCTAACTTGGTATTTTTCTTTATTTAATATATACTACTATGATTAATCTGATGCTCCTTTCCTATCACCAGTGTTTTAATGTTTCTGCTACCTTCCAGGATTTATTGGGCTTTATTTAAAGAAAGACAGGGAATCTATCTGGCAAGTCTTTCCCCAGGTTAGGGTAGAAATTGCCAACTACAAAGAAGGACCTACTGATGATGGCAACTCTTTGGGCCAAAGTCCTAAGTCGGAGTCCAAGTCATTGGTAAGAAGCCCAATCCCAAGTCCCAATTAAAAGGAACCTTCCCCTCCCCCATAAAAAGGGAAGGAGAGTGGTCTCTGAGTCATGACTCAAGTCCAGTCACTGAAGAAAACCCAAGCCAAGCCTGAGTCGGGTCACCCATGTGACATAATAGTGAATGCTCATCCCTGGAAATTCCCATTGTCAAGCTAGATATATTGTAGTTTTGATTATCAACAAGTGGGTGGCCTAAATGCATCATGAGGAATGAAGAAGAGCCCCTCCTCCCATTTCTTTTTTTACAGATGATACAAAGAAGATTCTTCACTTCACCCTGTTACATATAGAGAGTGAATGTAATCAGCTGCGAAGAGAGTGGAGATAATACAGGTCATCTGTTCAGCCTGGCTAGCTCTTGTACTTCAGAACGCAGCTACTGTGCTTGTAAATTTCCACAGTGAAAGGCTAATGTGTTTAGGAAAAGCCTGCAGTTCTTATCAAGGTATGCCAAATCTCTAGATGCACTTGGAAAAGAAATACCAAAAAATACTACAATAATATCAATTTTGTTTGTAACAAGAGACTCATGATAAATAAATGAGACTCCTTTGGGCTGCAAAGTCGTTGCTTTATTTCTGAAGCAGTTTCAAACAATACATTGATAACAGTAGTAAATTCTTCACAGTGCAAAGGTTGCCTTCAACAGTAAGAGTGAATGTTTTCGAATATTTGACTGCAGTGATATAGCAGGTGCTTAACAACTCATGAACTGTAATTGGCTATAGTTATGAGAGAACCTATTAATACCGCTGCAAAGTTAACCATTCAAAAGGGCTAAAGACAGATCAATATAATAATTAGGTTTTGACCAGCCAATATATACATATAACATATTAGGTTTCCAATTTAATATATTATTACAACTGACATGCTACTTTTCAGTTTGTGGAATCCAGTACAGTGCCTTTAAAAAGAGTTGTCTTAAAAGAGAATATTTGCTGCACATAATAATTTTAATTTGGACATTTCTGGATGAAGCTTTTAGCACACAAATACTGGTGAACAGTTTTCATGTAACAAATCAGATTTACTATATTCCTACTTAGGAACCATCACCTGTTTCCTAACCAGCCTTTTATTGTTCCTTCACATAAGATAAAAATATCTATCTATTTTATAGATGAAACTTTTCCACAAACTTCTCTGAAACAGATGGGATAACTAAATCACAGCACATCTATAGGCCTCTCAGGCTGCAATTCCAAATGTAATTGTTAAGGAAGCAGGCCTAAGGAAAAGAGGGGGTCTTCATTCATGGGTAGGATTTTACTGTCAGTCGGCAGTTCATTCTTATATAAATAATGTGTGGTAGGAAATATAGACACACAGAGAAAAGAAGAGAAATGCAGAAAAGATATGTACAGAATAAAAGGTTTAAAAGGATAATGTTTTGATTGATTGACCAAAGGCCATTGGAGCTAGACGTTGCATTCAAAAAGGGTGAATGTGACGCAGAAATAGAACAGGAGACAAGTCATTTATCTCTTGTGTATTGTAGAGATGGGCACGACTCAGAAAAATTTTTCATTTTCGTTTTCGTTTTCATCTAGGGGTCCATTTCGTTTCGTTTCCGTTTTCGTGAGCTAATTTTCAAAATTTTCATTTTCATTTCTTTACGTAACAAAAACGAAAAACGAAAACAAAAATGAAAATTTTTTCGTTTCTTCCCATTTAGCTCCATTAAGTGCTTTTCCAGTAACGAAAAACGAAAAACGGCTCAAAATTAGTCGTTTCTTTTCCGTTTCCGTTCCATTTTTGAACCATTTTTCGTTTTTTGTTTCGTTACGTAACGAAAATGAAAAACAAAAATGGAAACAAAAATTTCGCTAAGTCGTGCCCATCTCTAGTGTATTGTGATCCACCAGGTTAAATGTGACACAGCAGCCACATATGTCACTTTATTGAGGAATCCATAAACCACCTGAACATACAACTGTCCCTGGCAGGGAGTTGTCAGACACCTACTAGGTCACAATATATGACAGATGGTTTGCATTCAGCTCAGTGATTCATAATTTGCAAAGGTTGTGAAGTGGGAACCATTGTAGAAACGCTTCTTAATTCTTGAAGCTGCATTTTCATTGAAACCTGATCTAAGCTCGATATGCCACTGGTAGGAAGTTCCAGTTTCCACTTATTAAGAATGAAACATTCTCCCTTGAAATAGGTTGTTGTCTCAGATCAAGACATCTGAGAACATGTATTAATCCATTCTGAATATGTTGCTGAACCTAAACTATGTATTAATTGAACTCCTGCACAGTCCATCACATAGTACTACTCAAATTCATTTTTAAAAATAGGAAAACAAGAGTGGAGGTATATAAAAATAGCTGATGAATATTTGCAGGTTTGAGAAAATAGCCAGTTACATGCTTGCTCAACAACAAAGTGTTCAGCTAACTTTACTGGAAACAGCACAACATGCACTCTTATAAAATACAGAACTCCAGAATATATATCGAGAGACAGAAAAATGGTTAACGTGGCAGGATAGAATTCCTTTCTGCTTGTAGAACTTCTCAGTTTGGTATTTTACATTTTGAACCACAAATCCAAGATTTTGCAAGTCAGCATAATCAGTGGCCATGTTACCTTTCAGATTCTGAGCCTGGTGACCCCCCCACACACACACACACACAAATAACTTTCTCAAACTCTGATCTCCTCTGAAACAAATTTACTCCCATTTTTCAACTTGCCTTGGCAGGCTGGAGCCTGAACTGTCTAGCAGACCTGGTCTCACATATATGTTTAATCTGGCTGTTTGATCTGAGAAGCCAGGTGCTTAATATGCAGGCATGGGAATCAGCTTGGACACACAGAGAGCAAAAAGGGCAAGACAAGATTGAAACACAATGAGAAAGTTAGCTGGTGAAAGCAAAGCCTTGGCATTGGAAGCAACAAATTCCCAGCAACTGTTACTGTAGGGAAAACTGTGCCTAGGGCTGCCTAATAAGGCTGAACCTGAGTTCAGATATGCCATCTCAGAATACAAATAACCATTACAGTGAAAAACAGGCACTAGAAATCTTCAATTTTGTTTCCTATTATGTCAGCTGAATGTAAAACTTGTATGTAGTGCAGATTTTTCTGGAGCCCATTCATTAACTGTGGGTGGTCTTTTCAATATCTAAATGCAATTTTAATTGCCAGCATGATCCATTTCCCCTCTTCTTCGCCTTCCTTACTTTTCTTCAGACATTATTGCTATTACCTATTGTTAGATTTATCAAGTTAGTTCCTTAGGCCACAGTTATATAAAATGAAAGTTGTCAGGCACAATCAATTTCTCTTTGAATAAGAGATAGAAATCCATTTTTTACCTTTGAGAAAAAAATATGAAAATAAAGTGCATTGCCATTATTAGTTTTCAATATATATTGTATCACACAGTTGTACTTTTTAGTTAAATGTAATTCTATTTGAAAAAAACATTCTGCACTAGTTTAACCCCCCAAGAGACAAGAGGTGGTCAGTTAGGGTTCCTCAGGGTCAATATCCATCACTGGAGGTAGCACAGCCACTGAAGCAGGGGAATACTAGGGAGTAGCAAGTTGTCCATTTCTGTTTGGATGGGAAAAGTCCTCTCCCATTATTCCTGAAATATTTCCTTAGGGGCGCATAAAGGAGACAAGAGTCTTTGGCCCCTTTAAAGGGGAGCCTCTGGTATGCACTTGGGAAAACAAGCCCCATTTAACACCTCCCTCCCCTACCTGCCTCAGTTCAGATCAACAAGTTCCAGAATAAACTTTACATAATTCTGCATTAGAGGGGGGGGGGAGGAACTATCTTCCTAGTAACAACTGAAGGCATCATGTTGTCTATTGAATTTGGTCACTGGAGACAAAGGAGATACAGAGACATGTTTCAACATTTCATAGATCTGTGAGGCATCTGAATTATCCCTGAGCAAAAAAACAAAACAAAAAAATGCTGAGTGGAATGGTTGCTCCATGAAGCCACCAAGAAGGAGGATTAACATTTAAACTGAGTCAGGAGGGAGATTTCACAATTTAGCTATCAAAATATCTATTTTTCAAAGCTGGATGTGGGCTCCTAGCCATTTCTTGTTTCTTTCTTTCTTTTTCTCCCCTGCCCCAGGCATATTTGCTCATTTCTGGATATTTTTAGAGATTTCTATGGTCTTCAGAGGATTTTGGCGTCAGGAAACTGCTCTCATTTCTGCTGAACTTGCCCACACCAGTGTACTGTAGTTCATCAGATGTGATCCCACTGCTGAGTGAGGAGCGAGCTCCACAGTGAAGAAGGCACTTGGGGGCGATCTGGTCAGCCACCCTGGTGGCAGCCTCATGCCACCTATCAACCAGGGCTTCAACCGGGTCATCAGCCAGTTGGTCAGGAAGCTCCTCAAAGGCCTCTAAGAACTGAACAGGGTCCAGTAGTCTTTGGGGGTGGGCCCAAACCAAGGGCAGAGGCTCCTCGCGGGGCAGGGCAGCGATCAACAGTGAGAAAGACAGCAGATGGTTAATCTGACCATGACACAGGCTGGGTAACAATGTCCCCAACCCTCAGACTGAAATCTGTGGAGGAAAATACCAGGTCTAGGGTATGGCCTGCAGTATGAGTGGGACAAACAACATGCTGGGACAGATTCATGGATGCCATGGACTCCATGAAATCTAGAGCTACTCCTGAAAGTCCATCCTCGGCATGCACGTTGAAGTCCCCAACCACCAACAGGCGGGGGGACCTCAACAGAGCCGCCGCGATGAACTCAGTGAGCTCTGGAAGGGATTGTGCAGTTTGCGGAGAGCACAATATTACATAGGTATCCCAGCACAATGCCAAACCTGTCCTACTGACCGACCAATAAATGAAAGCATTCTAACCCAGGACGGAGATATAAAGAGAGTCACTGTAAATGATGACCACCCCGCCCCACCAACCCACACTGGCCTGCCCACACTCCAGACCTGAAACCCGGGAGGCCACAGTTGGGAGAGGGATGCCCCTCCCTCTGCTCCCACCCAGGTCTCAGTAATGCATGCCAGGTCAGCCTGGGCATCCACAATGATGTCATAAAGGATGGGGATCTTGTTATGGACCGACCTGGCATTAACCAAGAGACAGGATAGGTCAGAGGCACTGGCGGAGTGGCTCCCCGGTACATGGTGCTGAGCGGGGGGATCAGAACAGGGGCCAGGCACCAATTGCCTGGCCCAAGTTCTTCCTACCCAACTAATCCCTCCAATCCTAGTGTACTTCCCATAGCCCCCCGCATTCGAGTTCTCGCCCTCACCAGCACATCTGCAACATCTGCCACCCCTGTCGGCCCCCCTTAACAGGTCATCAGTGGTATGGGGCGGTATATAAGCAGAACACTTTGCTTTGCTTTTGCTTTTGCTTTTGCAATGCAACCAAGGCTGTTTCGGTCCCATGACGCAGCCAGAACCTAGACTGGAATGGATCCAGGACATGATCTTCCTCCAGGAACAACTGAAGCCACATGGCAGCAACCCGCTCCACCACTTTATCCAAAATGGAAACATGGACTTTCGGATGATAGTTGTTCCTATCGTCCTCAGACAAGCCAGGCTTTTGAAGGACAGGCTTTATTACTGTCTCCTTCAGGCAATCAGGAAAAACCCCATCTATGAAGAAGGTGGAGGTAATAAGCAATGCCCACTCTGGCATACTCCCCCCCCCCACAATCTTAATCAACCAGGAAGGGCAGAGGTCAAATGGAGAAGCTGCCAGGTGGCAATGAGCCATCACCCTGGAGGCTTCAACAGGTGTCACAGGCCCAAACTCAACAAAACGAGGAGACCAAGGGGTGTGGCACTGGAAATAACCTGGGGTAGACCATTGGAACTGGAATCCAGACCGGAATGGATGGCCTCAACTTTTGCTTTAAAATATAGAGACAGGAAGCAGAGGACTATGAGAGTGAAGGTGAGAGTTCAGGTGGCAAATCATCCTGAAAAGAATGGAAGTAAAACAGTACAAAAATGAAGACAATGCTCGCACCAGTGAGGTATGTAGTTTCAGTTCAGCCTTAGTAAATTACAAGATGTTGAGTAAAGCTGCCACTATTCTTGTCTCCCTGCCAAACTGTCATTAGTAGATGAAGGTGACACAGCTCGAGGCCATTCCTCTCCTACATTGTCTGGACCAACCTTCGCTGAGAAATTGGTCTAAATAAGCACCCTTCACTTTTTCCTATATTCCTCTAGGATTCTCACCAAAGTTCCCTCTTCTCTTTTATTCCATTTAATTGGTTTTCTGTGCCTGAAGACAACATTGAAAGAAGTAACTTTTCATTG
>JAHTLZ010000204.1:56891304-56908900 GCA_023846285.1 Phrynocephalus versicolor | reverse complement strand
GATAGATAGATAGATAGATAGATAGATAGATAGATAGATAGATAGATAGATAGATAGATAGATAGATAGATAGATAGATAGATAGATCACTGTGTCTGCAAAATGTATGTATATAATTCCATCTGTTCTCTATTTCTGATTTGACGGGAGTGGGTTGCAAAAAATACAACCTTTTCCATGAAAGCTGTAATGAATTGTAAAGAATTTCCACCTTCCACTTGGTATTATCCTTTCATTAAAGGAAAGTGAATACAAAAGACAATTCTGCCCATCCACCCCTTGGGTATATTTCTTTTCTCTCTCTTGGCTTGAAGACTCTGAAGCCTGCAAGGTCTCTTAATATATTTCAGACAGCATTTGTGAACATCTTACACATATTCATTGGGTCAAGTTTGGAGGGAATTTTCCAATTAGCTGAAATGAGATGCACAGAATATTCCCAACAAAACCTCACACAGGGCTTCATTATGCCTGAGAAGAGCAGATGGGGCAGAACTCTGCTGCTTGAAAATGCAGGGTTAAGCACATCCAGTGGTGACGCATTTTCATGGGGTTGCAATCTGTTCTTCCCCAGATGTGTAGCTGATTCTCTCTAGCTTTTGCAGAAGAGAAGTAGTGGCCCTAACTCCTTTCATCAAGGTTTGGGAGGCTTACTACTTCCAACTTTCCAACTGTGATTTTACAAAGCAGGAGGAAAAGCATATGGAAACTTAGCTACACTCTTTTTTCTTCAAGAAACAAAAACAAACCCACATAACAAGCAGCCACAATTAGATGCATAAACTGGAAGATGCAGTTTTTAACAGAAGATGTTTTATTCTGCTGAGAGAGGAACTACTGTCTCTGTGTCTAAAAATGATGTTCAAAACATGTGCATGAGAAATTGGGGTTGCTTGGAATCTTGTCTGTCTTTAAGTGGAAATTAAATTAGATCAAGTGGGAGTGCCAAAGTTGTTTGAAAGATGTGGAAACTTCAGCAGTTACATGATAGATACTGTATGTTGTAGTGAATTGAGACAGAAGGAAGTGACAAAAAGCTAGCAAGCCAGATCTTAATGATAGGACAAAATAATCTGGAAATATAAAGACCAACTAAAGTGCAGATATTGTTGTTAAAAGATAGTATTCCCAACAAGAGGAAGGATCTGTGTCTATCAGATGTCCCAGTGAAAGTGTAAACTTAACCATATAAATCAGTTTATTTTACCATATTCTGAGAATGACAAATGTGTGTATTCCAGTTCATTTTCTTCACACACACACACACAAAAGAGTTCCATTGAGGAGTATCTGAGAGTCCACAAAAGTCCTTTTCTATTAGATGCCATCAAAGAAACACCTTGTACAGTGATGGAAATGGCCACTGTCAGGAACACAGGAATGTATATGTTTGATTTGTCTGTTTTGTGTATGTCTATGTGTTGTTGAAGTCAATATTGTAGTGAATTTCAGCTGCTGTTATTATACGCATGAGGTGGAGGCAGATAAAATTTGCTTTGGGAATAATTGCTGCGTTATTTGCCTGGATTAAAATTTATAAAAAGTTTAAACCAAACCAAAAAAAAAAAAGTTAATACTTACTTCTATATAACTACTCAAATCAGACAGTGGGATAATCATGAAGCTCCCATCCAAAGCTTCCACTTCTGTTTTTTATACCCAAACTGCCAAATACATCTCTCCAGGCCCTTTGGTTAGCTACAGAGAGCCTCCAAATGACCTCTCCAGCCAGTCCTCTCTCAAAGATAAGTACACAGGAAGTGTCCAGGTGGAATGAAATAATAACATAAGAGCAAACAATAGCTTCCTATTCTGTTTTTGTTTACTCTAAATTAAGCTCTGGAGTCTCTAATATGGATCAGGATGAACATTCAAGGGAACATTCTTTTCTCTTTAAGTCCATTCTTCCCAAATCTCTACCACGCTCATGTGTGTATTATCACATATGTGTGTGTGTGTCTCAATAGACACTGGTTGCAATTCTGCTCACCTGGCAAAATCTAGTCATTCCTGTGTTGTAATGTTAAAACCGTCTGTGTTTCCCTGTGCTATTCCAGTCAAAGCTGGAAATGTGACATGTTTCTGTAGAAATGCAAAACATAATCGCCTTTTTTGGGTGTTGAAAGAAAAAGTTATTTCGAAACCCGGAGAAGGGAAGAATTCTAATCTCACAATCTGCATCCTTCTGTCTCCACATGAAGGAGAACTGTCCCACAGGGAGACTTTCTGATGCATGTAGACCACCACCTCCCTGTGCATTCAGAAGCCTGATTTCATTTCCCTTTGGATCTGTAAGGAGAGAGTAGAGGCATAGCAGAGGCTTTCCTCTTTAGACTGTCCCTCCAGGTGTGATGGCAGTGACTGGAATGGGGGGGGGGACTCCTCCCCTGCTGATGTTTTCAAATTAACCCTTCAATGAATGGTTGAAATTGGCTGACAACATGATGCATGTGCTGCTAAACCACACGGTTTTAATAGGCATCATGGAAGAACTAGAAACATTGTGATTGTTTGTTGAGGCAGAACCACATTTCCAATGACATTTTCTTTCACCATATATCCACCAATGGATGAAAGAATATTAACTATAGTGTTGTTCAAAAAGAAAGAGGTATAATATATTATTTTCTTACCTAAAGATCAATCTCTGCGGATTGAAAACAAAATTAGGTGTTTGCCTCAGATGCTAGAAAGGAGCTATCAGACAGAGGATGGGATCAGATGGGCATTTAGCTCAATGTTTTGGTCAACTATGGGGATGTTTATTCTGCCCCTTTTTCCAGTGATCACACAATGTCATCACTGGAGTGGTTCCCACAGTGTTCCTACTGTATTTTTGGGTCCCTGAAGGGACTTCTATTCTTTTGTCACAGGTACAATTACTCAGTTTGGTTCCTTTCCAGTATGTGCTATCACTGGAAACAAACCAAAGTGAGAGTGACACTGCCAAGGTTCCTTTCTTTGGAAACCTACCATATCACAAAGTGGCTTATGAAGACAGACACTTCACAATATTAGCAAATTAAACCCTTCAGCTCTTCCACAGAGGGGCAAAGGAACTGAAAAAAAATATCCTGTTGACATACTTTATCACTTACGGAAAGCAATAACAAATTTCCTCCTGGAAGTTAGAGGAAACCAGAGGGAACAAATAGGGGATTTCCCCCCCCCCCTTTTCACTTACCTTGAGGGTTGGCTCAAGAACCTATCCATAGTTGAATCCACTTGTGAGTAGAGATGGGTACAAAATGAACATTTTTTGTTTCCATTATTCGTTATTCGTTCCGTTATGTAACGAAATCACTAACAAAAATTGTGATGAAAATGGAATGAAATGAACACAACCACAAAAATTGTGCTCGTTACGTTTCATTATCGTTACCGGCGACGTGCAATGAAATGAGTTGTTTTAAATGTTAAAAAACGCCCTGGACATCCATAAAAACCCAGCGATAATTATTTATACTGTCTGATAATACCTACCGGGGGGGGGGTCCTTAAAACGTGCATTTATGTCTTTTCTCAGATCGCTGTATTTTTTCCTTTAAGGGGAGTTAGGGGACATCAACCCAAAATGGCTCCCAGATGCCTAATATTGATTTCTTGGGTATTAAAACACCCTGGACATCAATAAAAATGCAGTGATAATGCAATAATTATTTGAAATCATTACCTACCAGGGGGTTGGGGTCCTTAAAACGTTTGTTTTTGTCTTCTCCCATCGCGATGTATTTTTCTTTTCCCTTTAAGGATGACAAAATGGATGTCGCCACTCCAGCCACGACATGGAGGCAAGCCATGTGATGGGATCATGTAAATTCTTGGACAACTTCAACCAATAGCATGCCCAGGTTGCAGACTGGGCAGGCCTGACAGTCACAGAGGGCATAAAAAGCTCTGGCAGCCCCCGTCCTCCTTGCAGTCCCCGGTGGGAGTTAGGGTGGGATTGCTGTCTCTGCAACTCTAGCTTCAGTCCTGCAGCTTCCCTGTGTGCGTGTGTGCGTACCTCTCAGTGAGTACCCTCCCCTGCCGTGCAGTGCAGTCACTCTGCGGCTGCCTGGCACCCTGGGCAACGCCCGCCGCTGCCTTTGCAGCGTCCCTGCGTACCTAGTCTATACTGTGTCTCTGGCAGCATCAATTTGTTTTAGTGTTTTCCCTCTGGTCTGGGGCATTGGGGGACGCCCCCACAGAGAAATGCTTTAAAAACCGCACAAAAAGCGAGTAGAAATGAAAAATGAAAAAACTAAAAACAAAAATGAAATTTTTCCAAAAAAATTGCAAAAATGGAAACGAAATGAAACGGACCTCTCAACGACAAATGACAAACGAAGCACCATTTTTTTTATTTGTGCCCATCTCTACTTGTGAATATCTGTCAGTGATGGATTTGACTGAAGGTAGCATAATGCTCATGTTGGAACATTTGTAGGGGAATTGCATGGAGGTTAAAAATTGCCACAAATGTTAAATGCTGCAAACTGAGTCATGTGATTCAGAACACAACAAGCACTGCTTGAAGCAATTTGCCTCCAATCATTGCAACATTAATATTACCACGGAATAACTATGCAAGAGGATTTTGGCATACATTGAAAACTTTTGTTTATAACACTAATTTTTGACCAGTCTCCCCTTTACCTACTCCTACTTGAATTTCCCACAATTTTATAACTATATTGGCTAGAAGTTACTTAAACTTCCTTTCCCACATAAAAAAGAGAGAAGGTGAAGAACAGTAGACTCCATATAATTTTTGACAGCTTCCTCATCTATGGCATAATTTCTTTTTGAGGCATAGGTCTTTTCTCCCACATTTCATTTCCCAGTTTTGTATTCATGGGGGTGGGGGAGAGACAATAAAGCTTCATTTTTAGCCCTGTTCCTATATTTATACAGATTGTATAAATCACAGCAGAAATGCTAACCTTATCTGACTGACAGTTTTTCTTGATTGTGATCCTAATAAGCTCATTAGGATAGCAGGGATGAAAATATTTTTTAGGATATTGCAATGAAGCACAGCAAATGCAGGGCATGCCTGACCACTCAAACTTTAGAGAATCAATCTTTCCTCAATCAAAACTGTTGTCAGTTTCTGCTAAATGCCTGCTGAAGTTTCTACTACTACTTAAAATAAATGAAGTATTTGGAACAAAAACCAATGAGCATTCCAAATAAATTTAGGTCAAGGAAATGTTTTAGTGTAACTTTAAAATAAAAAAGCATCTAGAAATTATTGGAAAAGCCCTCTATTTTACAACCTACTTTATAACATACAGTGGCCCCCCGCCCTTTTGCGGTTCATATACTGTTCTCCCACTATATAGTGGGATAGCAGTACAGTGGTACCCTGAAAGGGTTTGAACGGAGGAGGGGAAAGTTTTTAAAAGCTGGGGCTTTTTAAACCTTCCCCCCTTCCTCAAGCCCCAGATTCCAGCTGTTTGGCGCAAGGGTGGGGAAACAAAAGGTTTTTCTTCCCCACCCCAGTGCCATTCAGCTGGAGCCTGGGGCTTGCCTCCATGGAGGCATTGTGCACTGCTCCCCCGCACCCCGGGGGGTCGGAAGAAGCACTGTGCGATGTTTAAAATAACTTTAAGCAATGGAGACAAGTGCTTGGCTCCTTTGCTTAAAGAAATTTTAAACATTGTGTGCAACCCTCCCCCCCAGGCACGACCCAACCTACATCCGCATATCACGGATTTTCAATGATTGCAGGTTGGTTCAGTCCCTAACCCCCACGATAGACATGGGGTTGCTGTATTCTGTTTCCCATTGCTGCTGACTGGTTATGCACACCTAACAAAACCATGGTTGTGATTCCTTTCCATTGGCATTTGGGGTGGGTGGATTATTTTCTTTATTTTTGAGTCTGTGCCACTTTCACAACTGACCAGTCCCAGGTCCATCTGTTTCCCCAACTTAATTTTTTCCAGCAGTTTTTCTAGACTTGTACACCACTTACTGCTCTCAGTCAGAATCTCCTTTCTCCATTTTAATCACACAGAGGCCCATCCCATGGACTCTTTCTGAGTTTCGATATAGGTATCCCATTCTTCCTTATACATGCATAAGCACTACTCATTTCACCAGGGTGATCTCACATTCACTTAACAGCAAGCTGTAAGACTGCATGGCATGCTACGCCAGCACCCTGTCTTGTTAAACAGGACAGAGTTATGCATGCTCCAGTGATCTCCAAAATGGACTACGGAGACATTTTGTGGAACTATGAATATGAAGAAACCTTGTTCAATATTGAATTCTCACCAGGCTGTCTTGATATGAATTTGCAACTGCTGCCCCCACCCAAGAATTCTTATCTCCAATGCAAGAGTGAGGTATGGAATAGTTTTTGTTGCCAAGATGTCTGCAGATTGTATGAAATACCTTTGGGTAAAACTGGTGTCTTTTCTCCTATATGAAGCAAACCCTTTATTATTTTATTATTTTAATATTATGCTGTGAAGACTTGGCCCTGAAATCCAATAATGAATAAGAGAAATAAAAAAAAACTGTCTCTCACGCTATTTTGTAATACACAAATGACATTCTTGGACTCTTCCATGTTCAAAGATACTCTCTAAAGAGCACTGGCATAACTAGGGAGGGCAGAAGAGTGCATTTGCCTTGGGGTGTGCAGGAATCTGGAGGAGCCTGGAGGGGGAACAGGAGGAGGAAACTATGTGCCATCCTGGCAGTAGTCCTCCTTTTGCCCCATTAAGGCTTGGCAATCCTTAGTTGGGGAAAAGGAGGAGAGGAAAGAAGGTGATGGTTTTTCCCCCAAGCAGCACCTCCATAAATTGCTCCCCCTACTCCTTCCCACCACCACCACCCCTCTAAGTCTTGGCAATCATTAGCCCAGGGAAAGGAGGAGAGGGAAGCATGAGACAGGGGTGCTCCTTGGGGGGAAAATCGCATTGCCTGCTTTCCTCTCCTCCTTTCCCTGGGCTAACAATCACCAAGACTTAGCCTTGGGAAAGCAGGAGGGGGAAGCATGCTACAGAGGTGATGCTTGAAAAAAAATTGCCTTCTTGGTGCTATCCACACACTGTGCGGTTTGCACAGGACAGCCTTAACTGGAAAGGAGACCCACAAAGAGGGCATGAGAAGGAGAAACCCTTCTTCCCCTCCCCCAACTGTTCCCCCAGGATCTGGCCCCCCTTGCTGGGTGGGTGAGACACGGTTGACGGGAGAGTGTGCAAAAACTGACTTTGTTCCTGGGTGCTATGCCACTGCTAAAGGGTATGTTGAATTTCCTCAAGCTCAAGGAAGAGATGTTTACACCAGTATATTTCTGATCTGTCAGAGAGGCCTCTGAATTTATGGAAACATCACTGCAATAAGACCATGCAGTCAATAGTGGGGACAATATGTAACAACTGTAACCAATGGTATATTTTATCCCATGCTTTGTTATAAGGAAAAGGATAGTGTAATGCTGTAATTAAATATACTCCTACAATATGCTGCACACATAGTGTTGCCCTGCAAATCTTGAAACAACCACTGAAGGTACAGAATCAGAAACACCCACATAACATGCCACATTAATGCTTGCTGTGCCGCATGGCTTTGTTATTAAGCAAACTTTTTGACAGCTTCTGATGCACTTCTTCCAATGTTCTTCCATTCCGTATGTCCACAATCCTTCCAGCTGCCGTATCCTTTTGCATCAGGCCTCATTGTATTCTAAGTGTTTTGATAGGAGATAGAAGATGTACACATGTGAGCATAACAGCAACTGAGTTTGTATTTCCCTATGACCCACTTTGTAACTCCTGGTATAGACAGCAGGATAAAACCACATAGTTTTGGAAATCCATGCATTTACAGGGCCTCAGCTGCCTATCTCTGAAGAAAAAAAGTCCATGAAAAATGTTGATGTGGAAAATGTGCATGCCTAATATACACACAAAAAGGCACGTTCCAGAAGACATATGTGCAAAATATTTGAGAAGATATAGCTGCATATAGACTTCAGGTGGAGTGAGAATGACAGTGAAGCTATGAGAAATGCAATGAAAATTAATCTGGCAGCATTTTATGTCTCTCACATATACGTATCTTTCTTTTGTAGCTATCTATTTCCTGGCAACTAAAAAGAGATAAAACTAGGACTACACTGGCCCTTTTTGCCATTGCTGTTAATCAGTGGGGGTGTGAAAAAAAATCTCACATCCGTGCTAGCCAACAGCAGGCTATATATCTTGACGTGACAAAAAGACCAGACCAGAGTTTTGCAGTGCTCCTGAGTAGAGATGGGCACGACTTAGCGGAATTCCCGTTTCTGTTACTCGTTTCTGTTACAGAACGGAAACGGTAACGGGAATTACTCCGCCAGAACTCGAACTCGAACCGACTAAAGAATAATTGGGTCTGATTTGTCATGGTCATTCCTGGCATCGCAGCGATCCCGCGATGCCAAGTGGCACAGAAAAAAAGTTTTTAAAAGTTAAAAAAAATCCGATTCCTGGCCAAAAAGCAGGCGAAAATATGCCTGCCGGAGTGAGGGCTCAGGGCACCTACCAGAGGGGTGGTTTCTGGAGGGGGGTCCCCAGCCTCCCCCCTCTCCTCCGTCCTGTCCTGTCCTGGGCTGCTCTGGTGGGACTCGCCGCAGGCTCGCAGCAACAAGCCGGACGAGTCTCGCCGCCAGCCGCCGCAATTCAAGCGGAAGCGGCACAGCACAGAAAAAAAGTTTTAAACTCCCCCCCCCCCAGTCCCGGGCCAAAAAGCAGGTGAAAATATGCCTGCCGTAGTAAGGGCTCAGGGCATCTACCAGAGGGGTGGTTCCTGGGAGGGTCCCGACCTCCCCCCTCTCCTGTCCTGGGCAGCCGGACTCGAGTCGCCAGGCCATGCGGTGCGGGCGGGGGATCCAAAATGGGGCGGCAACCGGAATAATTTTTTTTGAAATTGTGGTCCAAAAACACACAAGCACCACAGAAACATGCGAAAATTGCTAATGCTATTGCTAAAACTGCCAGTAGCAGTGGGTTTTTCTTGCAACAAAATGTCTCCTCCCCTGTCCTCTCTCCATTGATTTTATTTTATTTTATTTTATTTACGCCTGCGCAATGATGGGCTGGCCGAGTGGCCATGTGGGAGTGGACCATGCAAATTTTTGGAGCCATCCGACCAATCGCATGGCCACTTGGCCACTGGGACTTCTGGGATGTGCCAAAAAGCCCACTAAACCCTGCCCTAGCCCCCTAACCCTAACCCTAATCCTTGATTCCTTACCCATACACCACAGTACACTGTCCTCTTAGTGGGTCAGAGAGGCACCCAGAGGTGCACCCCACTACCCCACCCTAACCTCACCCGTAACTAGCCTAACCCTAGCCCTTGCGCTAACCCGTCTTAACCCTAAGCCAGATCTACTTGCATTGCACTACACGCAAGTACAATTCCCTTCTTTGTGAGACACAGCAGGTGCGAGAGCCTTAGGCATCACCCTATGGCTCTGGGTTCTGCCAGTCCACTGGTCTCATAGTCTGCAACTGGTATGCATATCCATATGGCTATGCATGCCCTTTTGCAGCAGCAGGTGAGGTGAGGAGACCCCCATGTTGAGGGGTCTCCAGGAGCCTGCTTTCCCTTCCTAGCGGGTGAGGATAGGAGGCACCCACGGGTGCCTCCAGGAGCCCGCTTTCCCTTCCTAGTGGGCCAGAGGAGGCACCCACCCCACAGAGGTGCCTCCAGGAGCCCGCTACCCCCCCCAAAAAAACCAGTACTAACAACAACCGAAAAACCGAAGAACGAAACGACAAATTTTTGTGAAGTTTCGCGAAAAACGGAAACGAGCTGACACGGGCTGCCTCCGACACACAACAACTCGAAAACGTCATTTTCCCTAGTCGTGCCCATCTCTACTCCTGAGTGTTGTTTCCTCCAACAGTAAGATAACCAAGGGGTGCCCTTTAGGCCAAGCAGAAGCATTTAAAAGACATTTCCAGATGGGGAGGTGTGTGCACTCACATGGTCTGTGTTTCTCTGTTTGAAAAACTGAGGTGTGAAAGTGGCTGCCTCAGCTGTAACCAAATACTTCCTGCACCTCTCCTGATTTACATCTAAGAAAGCAATGTCTGCCACAATCCATCTTGTCAAGAACTTTGGGACTATACAGCATGTCTAAGAGTAACTTTCCTAGAAAAATTCATCTTGCCATAAACTTTTTGTACTCTTCACACAGATACTGGCCAAATTAAGTGGTGGATGATGATTACTGAGTGGTCAGTAAAGGTATTTCCTCTTCTTCCATTTGTATTTTAGATAACTAAGAGGAGGATAACTAATAATATATTCTCCATCATGGTATTGGTATTTTCCAGAACCACACAAAAAACACTACCTGATTGTTGAAAAAGACACAAACTATCCATCCAGTGCTACTAAAATGTCTAGCTAATCATGCCATCAAGTTATCCGTAAAACAATAATATGCCTTTTTGTGAAATATGTGAATGCCCCACCAATATGAAAAAAATCTTTGAGGTCAACCCTCACCCCCCAAAATTCTTGCTGTCATACAGAGAAGAAAAGTCTTGACTTCCCACATGAGAACAGAACTAGATGGGATTTACAGCCCTGCCTGTGATGTACTTTCCCCCACTTGCTCTCCTTCACAAAAGGATCTATTTGACATTCAAACTCTTCTCACCACAAGTGTGTGCCTCTCGCTCCTTGCTCATCTCTCAGCAGCAACTTGTTTGGCTTTCCCCTGCCCAAATTATTATTGAGCAACTGCATTAACCGTCTGAACAGAAAGCGATTCTAATTCTGTGCAAAACCATTAGTAAAAATGTGTGAAGTGCTTGGGGAATCTGAATGCAAGGCACTATCACTGCGCAGTCTTTATAGTGTGCCTCAAATTAATTGCTGGGGCAATATAACCTCCCTGGGTGTGTGCTTTTAACATTTTACAAAATCACTTCTGGTAATTGAGTAATAAGGGCAGCAGATGGGAAGTGAGGAGATGTAACCTTTCCCCAACACAGCAGTTCACTTATTTCAAGCAAAGATTGTTCTTGCCAGGTGTGTGGAAATGTTTATTGTGTTGCCTTGTTTTCATCCTGTTGCAAGGTATAAAACTGAGAGGCATTAATGGCTCTGTCAATTACTAATAACAAGTACCCTCTGGCACAATGACAGGCAGCATCCTTATGTCATCAAACTGGGCATTGGTTTCCTTCAAAATCTCAGCATGGGTTAGGAGATGCCATTGATTCTCCATGAACTGTCTAGCCTACTCACCTTGTCAGGGTGGAGGGGGTGGGGAGTCTTCCACAGCACTGTTCCTGAAATGGAAGACAGCAGACACTTTTTCCTTATCCTTCACCCGGAGAAGAGCCAGGTACAGCAGTATCAGACAAGAATATTAACACACCATGTCAATGGCATATAATTGAAGTAAATAATAACACCACTAACAGAAAGTTCACAAGTGTTGACAAGACAGCAGTTGTGCCAGTGAAATGAGACATTTTCTTTGATCAGCAAGTTCACTGCCCCAGAGGAGGTGAAAGGCAAAGTTGAGACAGTAATTCATTGTTCATTCACTGCTTAACTTGGCAGAGGGAAAGGAAGGGGAAAAAACAATTACCTACACCCTGTCATCCCTAGTGTTGATATCTATCTATTTATCTACTCAAGTCAATGTATCTGGTGGCTCCTGGGTATAGAACTGTGGCATCAATGCAAAGTTGATTTACTCTAATACCTTGATATTTCAAGAAGATAGTTACTAATGCATACAAATAAAATACAGATGTGCTCTTCATCTTTATAGGCTTGAAAATGACATGTTTGTCATTTTTTTTTTATTTTGTTCACCACCAATGCTATTAGCAGCCACTATTTTCTTCTGTACCATCTTTTTCTAAATAGGGTCATTTTCTCCTTTCCAAGAATGGTTTCATTAAAAAAGTACATCATTAATACCATGACATCACAACACTGTGGAGCCATCCACATAAAGCTTCATATTTTTATTAATTTATTTGATTATTATACTGCATCATCTGGCCAATGGCCACTCTGGGGGGTTTACTGATGCCTCGTGGTGCAGTGGTTAAATGCCTGTACTGCAGGTAAAACTGTGCTCACGACCTGGGGTTCAATCCCAGGTAGCAGGCTCAAGGTTCACTCAGCCTTCCATCCTACCGAGGTCGGTAAAATGAGTACCCAGCTTGCTGGGGGGGCAATGTGTAGCCTGCACACTGTAATTAAAAATTGTAAACCACCCAGAGACTACTTAAAGTGGTATGGGGCGGTATATAAGCAGAACACTTTGCTTTGCTTACAAAAGTTAGGCCTTGGACAATACAATGAATAATAAAATTAAACAATATACAATGTATAGACTGAAAAAAAAAACTAACTAATCAAACATAATTAAATCTGACAACAAAGCAAAAATAATGAATCCAATACATACAAAAACAAACAGAGGCAGATTAAAATATAAGCCAGATCACCGAGATGGGAGAGATGACAAACAGTGGTCAGGGAAAGCGCATCTACTGTATACAGCCAGGTTTTTAGCTGTTTTTTAAAAACTTTAACATTGCTAGCTACAAATAAAGCTACAGTAATTTAGAATGAAGGCACCATTTTCTAGATAGATCATGTTGTTGTTACAAGATTATCATGGATCATGTGAATAATATGATAGATGCTCAGATTTTGCTGTGTATCTCGATAACTTAGGACATATTGTATATAACAGTAAAGGAAATGCCTTTCAAATAACTTAACAGTTCTGTACCTTTTTCTAACTATCATCTTCAAATGGCTGAAAGTTTATGGGGCCCTTTCGTATCCATCCTTTTAACTCAACCTTTGTCTGAATGACTTTTCAATAATTATTTTTGTTATGATAGCAAACATCCAAGAAACACTAAAAACTGACTTCATTGTTTCATGTTGTGCAATTATATAATAATTACATTAATTTTAAAGATGCTTCTTCGCATAATGATAGATAGCCATCCTTTGAAGTAAGAATCAAAGATAGCCCAACCTTAAATTGAAATGCTTAGTTATGAACTGCATGCCCACAAACTGAAAACTCAAGCACCATTTAGAACTCTCCCCTCAAAGTAGGATGTGCTAACAATAAATGTGAGCTCTTAAAAACCCCACAAAGAGTAGCCAGAGGTTATTTAAATGACCACTTTAGCCTGATTATTGGGCTGAATTGCTTCCTATTTGTTGATTAGAAACCCTGTTTTCCCATTTTTCTGCCCTAACAGTGTCTTTTATTTCAAGTATTCATCTTTTCTCTCTCTCTCTCATTCCTGTTAAAAAGTCCCAATCATACGCTTATGTTGTGTTATTAATTTGTATATTTGCAATTCCTCTGCTTAGAGTACATGGGAGCACTATAGGATGGAGGCACTACACACTGGCGTTCTTCTACCCCACTCCTATAGTTCCAATAATTAAAGACACACCAAGGGTATTGTTAGTAAGGAAATTGAGCTTATGTCTCATTTAACAGCATATCTGGAAGTTGAGTTATGGCAACTGGATTTCTTATTTTTTGAGAGATAGAAACATTTTGCTGTTCATCCAAACAGCTTCATCAGTCTGAAGAAAGCCAGTTGTGAGTTCTCAATCTTATAGTCCGCTTTGACCTCTTGTTACCCTGGTCTGAAATAGGCTCCTAAAATGAACAATGGCCTGAATGGGCTCGTTAGGTAGACAACAGTCTCAATAGCCTTAAGGTGAACAATGGCCTAGGGTGCTGAAACCCATAAAGTATGGGTGGTTTAGCTCTGGTCTTGGTGGGGAAGGCTTTTTGATTTGTCTGGGTATTGTTGAAAGCACATCCTGATAAGTAACAGATAGACTGTGCCTGAGGCCCTCACCTCTGTTGAGAGAGGGGATTTCAGTGCTCATATGAATGGCCTCTCTGACCCCTCTCTCAAACCACTTATCTTTTCCTCATCTTTGAATGAGTGCCCTTTGTCCTGCAAGTGGAGGTGTACCTTAAGGATATTGACTGTTGTCTACCTAGCAAGCCTATTCAGGCCATTGTTCATCTTATGAGCCTATTTCAGACCAGAGTGACAAGAGGTCCAAGTGGACTATAAGATGGAGTACCCACAACTAGCTGTATTCAGACTGATGAAGCTGTTTGGATGAACAGCAAAACATTTCTCTCAAGAGAAAGAAGTCCAGTTGCCATGACTCAGCTTCCAGATATACTCACCTGGATGACTGAGAATCTTCACATACATATTTATCAGCATATGGCCTTAAAAAGCAGTAGTTGATAAAATAGACGGGAGAATTAGGAGAAATGCATTCAGAATCTTCCCAGGGAGCTGAAAAGACATTCATTGAAGTCACAAAGCTATACAGTTCTGTTCATTTTACACTCCGTGCGGTCATCAATAGAACAGAATGCATCCTGCCTTGGAAATCCATGAATTTTGGGGGTTTGTAATGAATTCTGGAATGGGAAATGCAAGCAAAACCATGTGTACATTTCAAAACAAGAATGATGAAAAGCATATACATTTGAAAAATGCATACCAGCATGCTTCAGTGAATGCAGAAACTGATTGGAATTGCATACTTTATAAAATGTGTATAAAACATGCATACCTTGAGGATGGTGCTAATTTCTATGCAGGGAGAATAAAGTAGTCTACAAGCCCAAAACACAATAGAATGAGAATTCAGGTGGGAAACTGGAGAACTTAATATTAACATGACTGACAAGTCTTCTTATCTCTCGAATGACAATAATTTCTTTCTGGTTTTTTCCTTTTTCCAGATGTCAATAACTGCAATTGCCCTGGTGCTTAGAAATAGCACTAGTTCATTCTATTCCTCATTTTTCTCTTTATATAAATATATGCAGCTCTTATCTTTGATGTATTACATTTCCACAACATTTTTCTTAGTATTAATTCTTCTACAAAATAACGCTTGAAAACCTTGACCTTCCTAACTGGTCTGAGAGTCAGAGCTTTGCCCATGGCTATTTTTCATAGACAACATAAGGAAAGAAATATTGGTCAAAAGCCACTTGCCAAAGTATGCTGGCATAATGCAAAGACTGTAACTTTTGGAATTGCCACCAGTTAAGAAATCTCTATAGATATGACCTGTGGCATACTGAATTGTCTGGCTCAATGTGCAATCGATAATGTCTACAGAGATTTCATAACTGGAGGGAATTTGCCTCCAAAAGTTATAATTTCCGTGTAGCTACACAGGAGGGTTTCGGCTTTCAGAATGGCAGTTCTAATTAGGGATGGGCACAAAATGGAAAACAAAATACTGTTTCATAATGTTGTTGTGTAACGAAATGAAATAACACAAGGAAGCAGCATTTCGTTACAGATGAAATGAAATGGTTTTTGTTGTTTTTGGTTGAAACAAACCATTTCATTCTGTCTGTGGGCTTGGGGGAGGAAATTTTTTTTTTAAAAGCTCTGGGCCTTTTAAAAAAAACCTTTTCCCCTCCCCAAGCCCTGCACGCCAGCTGATCAGTGCTAGGGTGGGGAGGGAAAAGGTTTTTCCCACCCCAGCACTGATGTATTAAATGAAACAAAAATGTGTGTGTGTGTGGGGGGGTGAAATGAAATGAAATGAAACATATTTTTTTCTGTTTTGTGCCCATCCCTAGTTCTAATGACTAAAATCTAACCATCCTCAATTTAATTCTCTGAAAAAGGCATACTAATCTTATTGCTGTTGTTATGTGCCTTCAGGCTGGAAATGACTTACAGTGACCTTAATGGGGTTTTCAATGTAAGTTATACAGTATATTGAAGGAGTGTTTTAACCATTCATACCCATACTGAATTCCCAGGTCTGCGAAGGGATTGGAACCCAGGCCTCCTCAGTTCTAATCCATCATTCTATCCACTACACCACACTCGGTATCCATGCAGACTTTGCTGAATCCATTTGTCTTAAACCACATGACAACAGTGCGGAGCCAAACATAGGCATACATTAAAACCAAAGGAACTTAAATCACCATGGCTTGCTATGTAATGTAGATTTTAGTGGGCTAGTTAAGATTATGAATCGCACAACCCCTCTTGTTCTCAGAGAGAAACTGAGACAGAAAAGGCATTTTCCCCATGCAGTGAAATTTTTCAGCCCAATATTCCCCTTCACCCATATAACCCAAGCAAAATTTCATAGGACTTACCAAGTTTTGAAGCCACTTTTCATGGGCAAAATGCAAAGCTCTACAGGATTGTCACAATTCCTTTACAAATGGGTTATCTTTCATGCACACAATTCAGAAGTCCAAATGTACAGACCAGACTGATTCAATCCCAAAACCCAAATCAAATCATATACTGTAGAGCATGAATCATTCTGGGACTGAACTGGAATAGATTCCAAAATCCTGAAGTGACCTCCAAACCAAAAGAAGAAACTCATGCACAGCCATAGTTAATATGTTGGGCTTGTAGCTTTCAATGCTCAGATCATCACACTAGCTGCTAGCACTATTCATGGTTTTGCAGCTGCCCAGCAAAGCAAAACCGCAAGCGAAACCATTTACTTTGTTGCTCCTACATATCATAGGCTATAGCATATCCGATCATTTTCTCCCCACATTTCTGAACAAGGTTTTGAAATGTAGCACTAAATTAAAGGTTGACAGAGCTGTTCTAATTCCAGACTTCATGCTTTAGTTGGAATAAATGACAACCATAACAATAAACATGTAGTTCAACACTTTACTGGTGTGGGATGTGTAGCTGACTTCATCTGCTGTTGACAAATATAGTACTTGTACGGGAGCCATCTATCCTGGGATAGAGGATGGTATAAAAGGTTCATGACTTGAAAACTTGAATAATTCATAACATATGCTCTCTTTCCATTGAAATAGTAAGCCCTATTTTAGATCCAGCTCCCTACTCTGGCACTGTTGTCACCCGAAATGATTGGATATACATACTCTGTGAGAGAAAGAGAGAGAGTAAGAGAGAGAGAGAGTGAGTGAATTTTAAAGCATGGATTTAGTTTTAAATGAAAGTTCAGGTTCTCAGATGGCAAAGATAGTCCCTCCTGTAATAATAGTGACAGCATGCAAATATATGTAGATATTTACAAAGTGTATGAAAAACTTAACTGTTTTATGAGGTCATTTTTGGTGATTTGTTTTCATGCCATATACAGTACTCAAGTTGTAAAACTGGTGTGGGCAACTTGCAGATCTTGACAGATTATCAAAAGTTATTCGCAATCCATTAATTCAGAACCTTCGGGGGCCATCACCTCTCCTAGCAGTTACCACGCAGGTTGCCTGCCTCCCATATTTATAGGCTTCCTGGGGGTCTGATCACGTGGAGCTTCCTCTGCCTTGCAACTCCTTTAACTGGTGCATGCATGATATTGTGGCCATCATTTTTGCCTAAAAATAGCCTGGCTACTTTGAACATAAATGGTGAGAAGTAGAGTGATGTCCGTGTGACATCTTTTGTACCAATGTATCTTTGCCAACCCTATCTGCCCACCTGGCTACCACCAGCTTCAGCAAATGTCTGACATTTGCTTCCCGGGAGTTGCACACACACACACACACACACACACACACACACACACACACACACAC
>JAHTLZ010000204.1:56870054-56883376 GCA_023846285.1 Phrynocephalus versicolor | reverse complement strand
CATACATACATACATACATACATACATACATACATACATACATACATGCTATCACTGCCGTAGGAATCAATTGATGAAGAAATTTAGAATCGTAAGAACAATCTGAGGCTGAAATGCAGACATGAAACAGGTTTCATCAGTTGTAGTAATCATGATGAATGTAAAACAAAGTATAACCAGGTGTGATGTACCTCTTTCAGGCAAAAATTTAAGCACAGTTGTGCTACTCATAATAAAAACTTAGTAGAGTAAGTGACTGTTTTATTGATACCAAAAGAAAAAATAAATGGAATGTATCAGCTCATTATTTTTAAGTTTTACACAGATTGCTTCTGGTTCTTCTTTCTAGGGACTCCAGGCAGCTATAATACATAAGGTGCTGTGCTCTGTTCTCAGCACCTGAAATGTGCCTTCAGCCGCCAATTAAAATCAACAAGAATCTTTCAATTCATTGAGAAGAGGATGAGTTCATGAGACTTTGAACATGCATAAAGCAGTTTGACCCATATCTTCCCCCTAGGATCTTGTTATCCACGCCCACTGAGATTTGCAATTTCATCATTACAGGCTTGAAACCGGAGGCCCAGTGTCACTGTTTATATCTATGGTGCCATTCCTGGATCCCTCAGTAAGAACATACAGATAATCAAGACTCCTGACTGCTTGTTATAAGCAGTTGGTATGATTATATGAATAAATTATGAGGTTCTTTTGTAATATTCAATGTATCTCTTTTCTGAGGATTATGAGGAACTGGTTGAACCTACAGTATGGGGAAGACCACTTCCCGATCCCTCTTTCCCCTCTCCTAGTTTCTTCTAGGACAAGAAGAGGTACAATTAAACTGAGATACAATTAAACAGGGAATACTGGATCCATATCCAATGGCATATAAATTCAACTCCTAAAAAAAACCTTGCTGCTTATGAATGTGGGTTATTATGCTATTGTCTCCACAATTCCAAATGCCAGGAAAATGACTTAACATTGCTGCCCAATATGGTGCCCATGTTGTCACCAGAAAAAAGGGTACCAAGTTTTGCATAGCAAATAGCAGCCTGAATGTTGACAACGCCCATGGCAGTAGTGCAAAAGCCCATCACATTTGTATTTGTGTTTTATTAACTGCACAGGCACACCAACAGATTGTTAATAAAATCATGTAAGCAATCGCAACAAGGGTGTGGGGTGAAACATGTTGTAAAAGCTGTGTGCGTGTAGATCTTGTTGACATAGATGGAAACAGGGGAACAGCAACTAAGCTGAGACAGGAAGAACTGACAAAGGGCCTTTTCACACGACCCCTAAGATCCGCTGGTCCCTTAAATTCGGACCAGAGATCTTGGGGGTTCGTTGCTGTTTGTGCGTCCCCACCCCTCCGCACTTCCTTCTCCTGTCTGCGTGAGGGGAGGGAGGAAAAAAAGGAACAAAAGAATACCGTCTTACCTCCCGGTGCCGTGCTGGTGGAAGTTGAACCTCCAGTCACTTCCTGGTTCCTCTTAAAGGGGCGGGAGGCAAAAAGCAACAACAAAAAGAAGGGAGGAGAGCCGGGCAGATCCGCATAAAGGAATTTTTCACCATCAAAGAGCAGGTACTTGAAAGGTGCGCTGGGTCACACTTATGGGGGCGTGGTCGCACTTAATTTTCTGTATGCTCCAGAGCTGGTGGGGAAACATTTTTAAGCTCCGGAGCTGGGAGCCATTTGCCCCGGAGTTTAGGGGTCGTGTATAAACGCCCAAAGACAAACATATTCTACTATATAAAATGAAAGATGGCACAGTGGAAACTTCCTAGTGCACCAATTGTACTACAGGAAGAGTTCAGAGCTTCTAAGTAAGAGATGAAGTTTCCTGAGCAGTATATTATATGCCTTGGTAATTCCAAATAGGTAATCAAGTCAGTTATCTATTCTTCTGTGTTTCACCAGTTTCTATTCAAGGTGGAACCATGACCACTCAAGATGATTTGCAGCATAGCTACAGATGCTAGGCCTAGTCCCACCTATGTTTCCTGTTCCTGCTCCACTGGTAGCTGGAGACTTCCCCCCCCTCAACAGGATGTTTAGACAGACAAAATCTAGCTATAACCAGAGCCTTCTAATTTAAACCTCCCCACCACCACCACCCCAGAAGCATCACATATAGCTGTTTGTAAGGTTCTTGACTCCCAGAATGGAGAATTATGGTATCTGTAGTCCAGAAATTCCCAAAATTGCTTCTTCATACCTCGTTGTGATGCTGTAAAAAGCAAAATGGGAAAATGCTGTATATTTTATCTTATCAGATTGATGGAAGAATGCAATAGCTAGGTTATTCTTTCCTTACACATTTCACTGAAGATTTATTTATCAGTCTTGGACATATCTCACAGTAATTTAAGTATCTGATTAGAGAGAGACATATTTAACTCTTTGCGTATTCCTTGCACTGTCTTCATGCTGAATTTGTCCAATGCTGTGTTCTGCACAATTTGAAAATAAGTTAATATTTATAAATAGGTATTTTGCATGTAGGTTTTTGGAAGCATTTTTCTTTATCAAGTGCTAATGTATATGTTTTTGTTACTACTGCATGTGTGGCCTTTATTTTGTTCAGAGAACTCCAATGCAAAATTCTGAAAAGTCCAAATACCAAAGGATACACCTGTTTTCCAGCATGCATATTGATATGAGTAGTGAAATTAAGTTCTTACAAAAATATATCCAAACAAAATTCTACTTATAATCTCTCAGCAAAATAGGACTATCAGCAATATCTGTGTTACCTTTATTTCAGTTTTTTTTGTCTCCCAACTAGATGTATTCTGGGTACAATGTTACACAGAGCAGCCAAAAGTATTGGCTAGTAGAAGTGAGTGTATCAACATTCACTCCTTAATATTTATTCTTTTGTATGTTAGTGAGTCTCTGACTTTGTGTGCAATAATTTTGCCTACATACAGCCTACATCCTACCTGACCTATCACCTTCCCTTTTTTATTCTGAACATTTATCTATTATCTCAAACTCAATTTTTATTGAAATGAGCCTGCTGCCCTTTCTATACCCCATGTGCATTTCATCCATCATGATTTCAATTTCAGTATCAGGCAATAGGAAATGAACAATTCAAAAAATTGTTAACATATATTGCAAGAGACCCTTTGGAAACAAAATGGAAGGTACAATCAATTTCAGTCAAATAGAAGAAAAAGATTTCCTCATATCCAAATCTGCCAGGCTATATAAAAGAGAAGTAACTTGCAGCCAGAAAACATTTGCCTGGACTACTAATTTGTAGCTTCTGATGGCATGTGCCTCAAGTGAACCAATTATTGGTCGGAGTTGGCCACAGTGTTCAATTATTAGCAGATATTTTTGCTGAACTTTCTTGTGAAAAAGAGGAAGTGTTTATTCATATTTGACCCAATATATAAGTACACATAATTACTGATTTGTCACATTTGTCCATCACTGCATAATAACAGAATTCTCAGGGTGGCATATTAAATATCAAGTGTAAAACAAATTAGGAACAATGAGAATGCAACAATTTAACTAGAACATTCTGTCCTGGTTTAAGGCTGAAAGTAATATCATTCAGAGGTACAATCTTATGGGGTTGCCAGGAGAGAAGGTCCAGAAAATCATACCAGGATCAGTGAATGGGGATTGGAACAACAAAGCGTTTTAAAGAAGCAGAAAATTGGGTTGGTCAGGACAGACGTTGGAGTTAAGTAACAGAACAGATGACAACTGGATCATAAATCAGAGTATCCTCATTACCTCAGAACATAACATCCCAAAATAAATCAAAAGTCCTCATCCTTGGGTTGACTATCCAAACTTCATATTGAATGGGCACTTAAAAGGGGACCTTTACCAACCATCTTAGAGTGTAGGCATACAGGGTAGGAGGTGTTCCATTATAGATGTTTTTTAATTTAAACCTGGGTGGCCCTGGTACATGTGAAGAGAGAGGGCATGGATTCATCTGTTTGTGCTGCATCTTTGTTTTCACACAGCCAAAAGTGTTCCTTGTTTGAAGGGGGCCCTGGAATCTAAGAAGAACTCCCAGATGGGTTGTGGCTGCCATCATCATCATCACCGCCGCCAAGAATGGCTAAGTTAGACTGTGGAAGTCACACTACATTCTGTGCAAACTTTTTATTCTTCATTAATGCTACCATGCTTTTTCTTTAAAAGGAGAATTGTGATATACAGACTCCATCTTTTACGGAGATGCTGTAAGCTCTACTGCACTCATGTTAATTACTTTACACTGCATTGGATTTTATGGTTTTATGATTTGATTTTGTATTTAATTGTTTTTATGGTAAGCTGCCCAAACAACCAGCATATGGCAGATAAGTAAATGTAAGAGATAAGAAAATGGACTTTGATCATGCCAGGGGGCAATCTTCCCCCACATTCTGAAACCCATCACTGATTTGCTGAAGGGATTCCACAAGATCAGAGCATTTAGCTGCCGCCCCATGCCTTGCACTCCAGTCATCCCCAGTATGATATCCAGGGGCATTTATCTACTACCTCTAATTAATCCACTATACCATATCACTTCTACTGCTGCTTTGAGTGAACTAGGCTAATCTGTTTCAGTGTCCAAGCCTAGGACACCGTCAGCCCTCCCCTCCATCAAAGATGCTCTCTGTGTTTGTGTGTCTGTGTTTGTGGGACTTCACACTGTTGTTGTACACTGATTCACTCCACTCCACTCATCCTACTCTCTTACTGGGGGGTGGCCCCTGCTCCATTGCCAAAGAGAAGAACATGGACAACAAGGACTGTAACTTAACATCTGGGAAAACCTAAAGGAAATCAACAGTGGGCACTACTGTCACGGCAAATCATTTAAGCCCTGGGGTGGTTTACAATGAGGCCAGCACCAAAGGGCTTCTGTTGTCACCTTTCCAGTGCTAGGAGGATGTTCAGATACTGGCAGGATTGGGTCGGGATAGCACTTCTCTCATCCACTTGATATGTGGCAAAAAGGAAGCCAGTGGACCTACCCCTTAGACAAAAGCAGTACTGCCAGACAGTTCTAGGAGACTTCTCAACAACTGTAGCACTGGCTGGCTGATGATATTTTCCCAGCTGAGTGGGAGGGAAGGCAGCTCCAACAGTTCCCGTTTTTACCATATGTCAAGCAGGTAAGCTGCTGCCTGTTTGAAGCAGCATAAAATGTATGAGTGTGCTCAACAGTTCAATTCACATTAAGACAGGACATGTAAAACAGCCATTCTTGTGCCTGTTTGCAGATAACTTGCAGTGAAGAGCTTTCTGCGGGATGTTTCCAAACCTATAGATCCTGCCTCAGAACACCAAAAAAGAGGACAGTCTTCACAAAAAAGGATACATTTGCATTAAATCTGCATAAGTTCATTTAAACTTTTATATGAAAATATAATCACAACTAGACAACATAACTGTAATTAAAATGGAAATATCCTGCTCTTATATATACACAAATATGCAGAGGTCACTTTTTTATTCTAGCCAGGCAACAATCAATTATTTCAGAAGATTTGTTGGAATGTCCGTTCCTGAAACAGACCTCACATCAGATACTCCTGCAGAATTGACATGACATGCCATATCCTTCCTGCCATGCATGAATCATTAGATATATAAATGTGTACAATTCACTTCTCTTGCTCTCGCTCTCCTCCCCCCAAAATAAAATCACACACATATTGAAAACTACTTACTTAAAAATTGAGATTAGTCTGATCAGATACATTTACCACTCAAAACCTCTACTGCACACAAAGATCTAACTTCATAAATTCATTACTCATAATAGCCTTGTTGCGACTTATTACAAAGATGATTCTTGGAACCACCACCAACCATCCAAGTTCTGCAAAGTCCAGTTCTTCAGGACTTAAAAGTGGCCCATTTTTGAGATTTAATTGGTCTAATAAAGGTAAGCGTAGTGCAATGAATGGAATGTCAGGTGCTTGTCCACAGAATCTACTACATTTTTCACACCATAAGACACACCGGACCATAGGATGCACCTAGTTTTTAGAGGTATGTATGTGTGAAAAAAAGATTCACACATTCATAGTGCAGTCCTGGTACCTCTCCAGAGCAGTTTACTCTCCACTCATGCTGCTCTTGGGAGGCCTGGAGAGGTATGGCTGTATGAGAAGACAAGCTGCCCCACCCCCTCCCGGGGCCTCCATGCCGGGAAGCCTCTGGCCCTTTCAGAGGCCTCTGGACCTGGTTCAGGACTCAACTCCAGCTGCAGCCACAACAGAGGCTTCCCCACCCCACTGTTTTTAAAAAAAATAAAATACCTTGCATGATTAATTCTTAGAAGAAGGAGAGTAATCAGCCCTATTCGAGACCCTAGAGATGAGAAGTGGGCTAGCAATGTCTCCTTTGTAGGACATCATTAGGGCTATTGGTGTATGTTTTTAAGCATGACATGGCACACTCCTTATTACCCTGTTGTGTAGCCCCTACAGTAGGTTATTCTGCAGCAAAACAAAGCAGTGGGCGTCGTTTCTTGAGGTGAAAATTCTGTGACATCTGTGATGGGTTGTGGCATTGGTAGAGTGGGATGGAATCCCTCCCTCTTTTTTCATCTCCTCTACCATTTAACATTTTAAAAAATATATATTTTACTATTGATGAAGTGGTATTCTGGAGGAGCAAGATATGTTGGCAATATTATCAAGAGTGTTATTTCCCTCCTTTTTTAATTTGCCGCAGCTAATTCAACACACACGTACACGGATACATAGGCATGGTAAGCTACCAATTAGAGATGGGCACGAAACAAAAAAAATCGTTCTGTTATTCGTTATTCATTTCATTATATAACGAAACAAATAACAAAAATTGTGATGAAATGAGAATGAACCGAACAGAACCACGGAAATTAGGTTCGTTATGTTTCATTTTAGTTAATGGCGACACACAATGAAATGAGCTGTTTTTAAATGCTAAAAAACGTCCTGAATATCTGTAAAAACCCAGCGATAATTATTTATTCTGCCTGATAATACCTACCAGGGGGTTGGGGTCCGTAAAACATGCATTTATGTCTTTTCTCAGATCGCTGTATTTTTTTCCTTTAAGGAGAGTTAGGGGACATCGACCCAAAATGGCTCCCAGATGCTTAATATTGATTTCTTGGGTATTAAAATGCCCTGGACACCTGTAAAAACATAGTGATAATTATTTGGGGGTTGGGGTCCTTAAAACGTTTGTTTTTGTCTTTCTCCCATCGCGATGTATTTTTCTTTTTCCTTTAAAGATGACACAAAATGGATCCCAGTCACAAGATGGATGCAAGCCATGTGATGGGATCATGTAAATTCTTGGACAGTTTCAACCAATAGCATGCCCAGGTTGCAGACTGGGTAGGTGTGACAGCCACAGAGGGCATGAAAAGCTCTAGCAGCCCCCGTCCTCCTTGCAGTCTGCGGTAGGATTTAGGGTGGGATTGCTCTCTCTGTGACTCATTACTTTAGGCCAGCCAGGCAGGTGTGTGTCTCTGTGTTCCTGCTGGCTGTAGCCTGGCTCTTAGGGGAGCGAAAGAAGAGATTTCTCTTGCAGCCTCCCTGTGTGTGCGTGTACCTCTCGGTGAGTACCCTCCCCTGCCATGCAGTGCAGTCAGTCTGTGGCTGCCTTACACCCTGGGCAACACCCGCCGCTGCCTTTGCAGCCTCCCTGCGTACCTAGTCTATACTGTGTCTCTGCCAGCATCATTTTTGTTTATTTATTTTATTTTATTTATTTATTTATTTATGGCCAGTGGCCAAACTAGGCAGGTACAGCAACAAAATACATAACATCAATGTGCATTCCATGTTAATATTTCAATTAATACATAAAATTGGTAGATAAAATTGGTAGCTTAAAAAGTACAGGTTAAAATTTAACAGCCATTAAAACATGAGTATTATATTTCTCTATTTATAATCTGATTTCGGACCCTTAGTGCTACTGCACAGAATTTGGCAACCTGCTTGGTTATTTGGTAACATTTATAAGAAAGGAGCAGATGCACGTAAAAAATCTATTGACCTCCCAGGGAATTTGCCTGTGATAGGGGAGATGAGTTCTCTACATAGGTCTTGATAATAAGTACAGAATAAGAGAACGTGTTCCACGGTTTCCAGCTGATCATTAGTACATGGACAATTATGGTCTATTAATGGTAAACCTTGATATCTCCCCTCCAAAAATGTGGAGGGAAGGGCATTAAACCGCGCCAAGGTAAAAGCTCTCCTGGAAGAGGAAGATACAATCCTGCCCAGGTAAGGAGACACAATGAATGCAGATTTCTTTAGGAAATCAAGTATCCGAAGTCGTTGGGGGATGACCGTGCGCGGAAATGCTTTAAATCAAGCAAAAAGTGGGTAAAAATAAAAACAAAAACACAAAAAAACAAAACAATTTTTTCAAAAAGTTCACAAAAAACAAAAACAAACCAAAATGGGACCCACAACAAAAAATGAAAAAAATGAAACATCATTTTTTTCAATTCGTTCCCATCTCTGCTATCAATGTTTCCCTCCTTTCCTGCCTTGTCCTGTTTCCCCCTACCCTCCCAAATGAAAGATGGATGATTTGAGTGAAAGAAACCATCTGTTTACTTGTTCTATACAAAAAGTAATAATCTATGCCTGCTTCTTGCAAGAAAAAGCAGCCATCTCATTTATTTCATTTTAATTCAAAGCAAACAATGTGCTCCAAATCCAGCCCTTTCTTTTTACAAACTGTTTTGGTGCAGAAGATCCATACACAAAGCAACCCAAGCCCTCACACACAGAGACACATGAGCTGGAAATTAAAACTTGTTTGTTTGTTTGTTTGTTTGTACTTCTATACTTCCCCTCTGGCAGCAAGGCCACTCTGGGCAGTCCACGACAACTCCAGCACTTAATAAATAGTGCAAATTGAGGAAAGCTTTGCTTTTAAGATCGACAGCACGTCAATTCACTTGTTCATCTTTCTGGAAGCCCTGAATATCTACAAAGCTCTCCTTCAGCATTATATTTCAAATGACACCCCCCCCCCAGGTCAACTTTGTTTACTGTCCAGCTTTCACATCTATACAAGTTGAAAGAGAATTCACAGGTGTGGATGATCCTGGTTTTGGTCCCCAATGATATCTGATGTTCAAATCCCATTTGTTATTAGGATAATAACACAGGTTTTGGGGTTTTTTGTTTGTTGTCTGGTGTGTGTGTGTGTGTGTGTGTGTGTGTGTGTGTGTGTGTGTGTGTGTGAGAGAGAGAGAGAGAGAGAGAGAGAGAGCTGGTGTTTGTTGTTTTGTTTTATTTGTTTCCTTGCATGCTTGCTCTGGGCATCTCTACCAAAGAACCATAGAGTCCTTTCACTTCAAGATTTAATTTTAGTACTGGCATAAAGTGGTCATACAGTCATGAAAATCCATACTTGCAAGAAACAGTGAGGGGAACTGTTCTTTGTAAGAATCTCATCCGAACAAATATACCTCCTGTGCATGTACACACACACACACACACACACAAACACACACAATTTTCTACTTTTTTTCCAAGACTCTTGTGCTTCACATTGGCAAACATAGAAAAACTTGAAAAACTTCTGCATCTCCATCCCAGAACTTAATTTTTGAATAGGTTTCTGACAATGGGATTTCACAGCAGGTTGAGAATACTTTACAGCTATAAAAACAAATGCAACAATATGTAAAAGGATTTCAAAAGGGAAAGTGAAAAGAAATGAAACCCTTTCTTTATCAGCCCTAGAACAAAGATCTTCCTGAAGCAATATTTACATTCCAATGAATTTAGAAGCACAAAAACATTTTAGCTGGCGCCATTTACCCATCAGGACTATTGGCCCATAAGGGCTCATCCATGTTAAGTATTCCATTTCTTTAGAATGGCATCTAATTGTTTCTTGAATGATCCTTGTGCTTTGCCTAAGCAATAGTGCTTGATAGGCCATTCCATATGTTTATTATAGTCTAAGTAGGAAAAAAGATCCCACTAACATCTGCTCTGCTTTTGTTGCTTTTTAATTTCCATTTATGTCTCTTCAAATTTATGCTGAACAGGGAACGGCAATATAATCATCACCCAAATCCAACATCCAGTTAAATCGAATGTTTTGAATTCAAGCCAGTTCAGTTCACCCAAACCCAACATCCAGTTAATTGGAAAGAGCTGAATCCAAGCCAGTTCAGTTCCAGTGCAACCTATGGAAGGATACCAGGTTCAGTTCAGTTTCATTGGTTTGTTAGTTACTTTAAGAGCTCACATTTTCCAAGCATTAATACCCATTTTATTGCAATTGAAATCACATGCCCTATTTATTTATTTATTTATTTATTTATTTATTTATTTATTTATTTACAGCTTATATGCCACCCACTATACAAAGGTTTCTGAGCAGCTTACAATTCAACAATTATAATGAAATATTAAAAAAATAATTAAAATACATTGAAATACATTAAAACATAAATTCAGTTTCTCAGTATTGAATCCGGTCTTGATTCTGCTAAATTTAGAATGTCATGTAAGGTAAAGGTAAAGGTTCCCCCTGCACATGCGTGTAAGTTGTGTCTGACTCATCTCCATTTTCAAGCCAACAAGCCTGTGATGTGCAAGTCTGTGGCCATGTGGCCAGCATGGTTGAATGCTTTCCTGTGCATGGAACACTGCTTACCTTCTCACTTTTTAGGGCGGTACCTATTTATCTAGTTATATTTACATGCTTTTGAACTGTTAGTTTGGCAGGATCTAGGGTTAACAGCAGGAGCTTGTTCCACTGCATGGCACCCAGGATTCGAACCACCAAGCTGCCAAATTTGGATAGACATCTGTCGAGAGTCATGTGATGAAATTCCTGCATGGTAAGGAGTTGGACTGGATGTCCCTTGAGGTCTCTTCCAACTCTATGATTCTAGGAATTTCTTCTATGATTTTTTTCCTTGAAGGATAACTTGCAGAAGATGGTATTACTTATTGCACATTATATATCAGAAATATTGCAATTTTCTTCTCTTAATGGTATTGAGGATTTCTAGTTTTTTTTATTCATGTGCTGTAATATAGCCACATTAGTGACTCTGTCTGTCCAAAGTATCTTCAGAATTCTTCTGTACATCCACATTTCAAATGATTCCAGCTTCCTGCATAATGTTTCTTTAACGGTCCAAGTTTCAACATCATAGAGAATTGCAGTATACTGTGATGTGAATAATGGAAAGAAACCTATTATAAGGCTAACATCATCTCATCCTGGGTTACTAATGTGACACTTCATGGAACTGATTCACATTCCTGCATGCTAGGGAGTGCCTCACTACAGAATTTTGAGTTGAACCACCATTGCTCTGACCACAGGCTTCCTGTGAGTATAGTTGTCCATAATCTAGTGAACTGATGCAGTATTTGGAGCAGAAACTCACTCAGACAATATTTGTGGGACAAATCCAATCTGAAATTTTGCTCATACAAAATTATCCAGTGGCAGAGGATTCCACAAGAATCTGCCATATGGTGATTGGTAGAATACAGAAGCAAGAACTGCTTGAATGTGGCTGTAGTCTGTTCCAAAATATTTTTGAAGGGCTGTTTTGGACTTGAAGCAAAGGTGTGAGTAGGTACAACACATATAATGCAGAAATATGTTCACTAGATATGGGCACTACCCTCAGATTGGAGGCTTGTGCCATTCCATCAGTGCAGTACTCAAATTGAGATGCAAGAAGAAACAGGTGTTAAAACAAAAGATTTCTCCCATGCAAATTTTCTTTTTATCTGTAGTAGCATAGTTACAGCAAATTCACTGCAAACCCGTCACTCATTCCACAATATCTTGGCTATACTATATGTCATTTATGCCTAGCATAACAAACTACCTGTTCTATATGCATAACAGCATATATGCTTTGTCCAGCTTTAGAGCATTTCCCACACTAGCAAACCATATCAGTGCACTGCTACTCAGAAATAATGTAAATGTAATTTGTATTAATGACTTAATTAGTATTCTCTACAACTATCAGCACAATTCCATATGTATTTAATCTGAAAATCTTAGAACTGCAGTGCTGGAGGGACTGTATAGACCAGGGGTGGTGAATCTATGGCACACATGCCAAAGGTGGCACATGGAGAGCTTTTGCCTGGCATGCGACATGCTCCCTGCCCCCCCTAGTTCCCCCTCCGCTGGACCAGCCATGAGGAATTTTTGGAGGAACAGGAGTAGGGAAGAAGCAGGGAGGGAAAGAGGCCAAGTAGCCCGGCTCCAGGCTCTGTGGGGCGTTGGGCAGCTGCAGCCTCTCCTGGGCCCGCCTCCGTGGCCGCTGCATTTGCCGCTGGACCTGCCGATGTCACCCCTGCTGCTGTTGACATCCCTCCCCCCCACTCCCTGGGCTTTCTTTTACTGGGGCCGCTGGGAAGCCTGGGCTGTGGGCGTATGGCTCCACATGTGCCTGCCCCCCACACCCCACAGGTCTCTCTCTCTCTTTCTCTCCCTTCCTCCCCTCGGGGTTTTGGCAGGCTGCGGCCTCACCTCAGATGGAGCCTGGGAGGCAGTGCAACCCCAGCAGCAAAAGGAAAAGAGGAAGTGAGTTGAGTGGGAGGGAGGGAGGGAGGGAGGGAGGGTGTGAGCAGGGGCAAGGTGAAGGGGTTCCTGTGACTGTGGTGGCTGCTCTGGGCTTGCTCTCCCTTCCTTTCCTGGTGCTCAAGCAGCAGGAGGAAGCCCAACGCTCTCCTTACACTCCAGACTGTCTCCCCCTCCCCCCAATGGCTCCCAGCCCGCTCCCAAGGTGGCTACTGGAAGGCCCAACCAGAGCAAGGGTCTGGCGGCAGTGGCATCAACAACAACAGCAGCAATGGCCCACCTCTTCCTCCCTTCACCACCTCCCTCTTCCCGGAGCTGCTCCCCTTCTTCCTCTGTTGCCTTCCCGAGTCCGCGCAAGACCCTGACCCCGCCACTGCCCCATTGCCCTTGCTGCCCTCACCGCCACCCCTGCCCCCACTGCCACGAATCCTGACCCCATCCCCACTGCCATCCCCATCACTGAGTTTGAGCAGTCAATGTCAAAAAGGTTTGCCATCCCTTGTATAGACATCAAGTCCAGCCCCTACCAAGGAGTCAGAGTCAAGAACCAACCTCTACTCCAGTGGTTCTCAACCTTCCTAATGCCATGACCAATTAATACAGTTCCTCGTGTTGTGGGGACCCCTTACCCTGCTTGGAAGAGGCCACAAGCCCCTTTGGCAGGCCACCGTGGTGCCATAGAGAACTTCCCTCTATTTATTTATTTATTTATTTATTTATTTATTTATTTATTTATTTATTT
>JAHTLZ010000204.1:56829455-56861164 GCA_023846285.1 Phrynocephalus versicolor | reverse complement strand
CATTGTAAACATATATGTGATAGCCATTACTGCCAGGGTGACACGAGGACACAGGAGATAGCATGAAAAAGATATATGGAAGGAGCAGTTTCTTGAAGCCTTCCTGTACCATCCTATTTTGAACACAAATATTTGTAAGCAAACATTCAGTATAATACCTCCTTAGTTTATATATTTGGTTGACAGACCCTTGACTAGGAGTTTGGAACATCTAGTCCTCCAGCTGTGATTGGACTGCAGCATCTCATACCTCCTGCCATTGGATGGAAGTGATGAACAGTGGAGGCCAGCTACTTCTGAAGAAGCACAGTCTCCCCACTCAAATCGTAGACTGACACAAATTGCTTAAGCCTCCTCCACTGCTAAGTTCTGAGTTTGGAAATCTCCAGGACAATCATTCTTCACATTACATTAATAAAACATAGGAATAGTTTCAATCACATTTGAATTATAGAATTCTGGCCGCATTCAGTGTTTCTTTGAAACTGTACTTCAATTCTGAAAGTAGCTTGGGGTAGGATTCCACCCTGAGAATGCATGATTCTGTTGCTAGAAGAGGCTAAAGAATAACTGGAAGAGAAGAGATGGAAAGCTTTGGGGTGATGGGGCTGAAGAGAATGGCCAACAGCAGCAGCAATTATTGTTGATCTGATAATCAAGATGAAAAGCAGCTTATCTGGGGATGTCATTGCAATATTGTTTACTACACAATATGGAGAGTCATATTTCTGAGAGACAGGAAAGCAAAGAACTCCCCAAAAAGCCCCTTTATACTAAGTCAGTGGTTATATGAAAATGTCTTGGGAATAAACAGTGATAATCTATGTATGAGTAAGAAGAGTCAAAATGAAACCAATGGCAGAATGATAGTTCTCTTGTTAAATTATTTAAGCTTGTCTGCATACAGTATTACTGAACACCTGGTTGTCCCAAGATCATATTTTAGCGGCCTTGTATGTTTGTTAGAGTTGTGGAAGGCAGTTTTCATGTGCTTCCAGAAAAGAAGATACTCTCGAATGACTTTGAGTACAAATATGACACGTTTGTAAAGTGATATGAATTAAAGATGTGCTATTTCAAGTTGAGTGAGAGAATCTTAAAAGATATTTTCTTTCTCCTGTGAGGAAAACAGCCTTTCTCGATTATCTTTGGTGTTAAGATGTTCAAAGGAGACTTTTGCCTTTGATTATTTACAGCATCTTGACAGCAGAATTTCTTACCCTTGTTAACCTATATGGCTGACGAGGTCTACATTTGACTACATCTTTTTTGCTACATTAGACAGTTTTATTTCTTTCTTTAAACATAGTAGTAAATCTACTGCCTGGTAGATATTTCTCTTGGGTTACTGGACTGTACAGCTTGACAATGTAAAGTTTCATGGAAGAGGTACATGGGGAATTCCTGCCATGCCATTTCAAAAGCTTCCACTTGTAGTGTCTCATCTCTAAGGGGAAGTTCACGCATGTATGTATACCACTTGATCACTCATCACTTGAATATGGAACACCTGACGACTCATGCCGCAATTCCCCCAAACTGTTCCCTTGGCACACATACAGACAAAGGCTTGGTATTTGAAGTGATGTAAAGCCTCTCTCCAGGGTATTGGAACTGTGATGGCTCTTTTGCAGATCCAGGAGAGAACCCAAGTGCATTCCAATTGCCGGCAAAAACCCATCAACTTACTTTAAAACATTTCATTATTAACAAGTGGTGGTTAAAATAAAATAGCAGGTTAGTATTGGCGCAGCATGAAGAAGCAGATACTGGCAATATGGTGACCCACCTGCCAGCCAATGTCCTTGTGGGAAAACCAATGGGTTGGCAATCTGCCTTCCAGGAATGATACTGCTAGGTGAACCCATCATCTCCCCTGCGGATGGGCTGCAGCAAACCACCCAAGCCAGGTATGCCGTTGCCAGCTCCTTTCCCTACTCCATGATCCCATCTAGTAATCTCTAACCTGGAACAGGGCCACCACCTGTCTCCTTCACTTGGCATCTGCTCCTATGCACAACAGCCTCCACAAGATGCAGGTGTGGCTCCTAATCTGGCCCTTCTACCACACAGCTATTATCTCTGTGACCATTCAAAAATGGTATTTTTGTTGATATTTGCTGTCAGTTGTCTGTAAGGTGCACCCCACCCATCTTGTAAAGATCAGATCTTGTGTGGACAATGTCCCAATGATGTACCCATAGAAATGCACCTTTTGCCACAATTAGGGCCCTTGTGATCTTTCTCCTGGAAAGATCCATTTTACCCAGCTTTGCCAACATATCCTGAGAAGAGAAGAGGGATGCTGCTTGATGATGGGTATAAACAACTCCTATCTCATCTTTCACTAACCTATCCACCAGTTATGAAGTCTTCTTTTCAACCCAGGATGGGTGCCAAAGTGGGCACATACTGCATGTTGTTGGTGCAGAAGATGATACTAGGCTCAAAAATCCACACCAATTTCCAAATCCCTGTAACCAACATTATTCATTAGTCTCTATTTTGGAGTGTGCATATAGCATGCATTCCTCTGACCACCCCTCTGACCACCAGAGACTTAAAATGTTTATCTTACTAGAAGCCAGCTGGCATAGCTACAGTATCCTCTAGGGATGGGCACAAAATGAAAAATGAAATGCTGTTTTGTCATTTTGTTATGTAACGAAACACAATGAAATGAAACGAGGAAGCAGCATTTTGTTACAGATGAAATGAAATGGCCATTTTTTTCCTGTTGAAATGAACTGTTTCATTCCAAATGTACCCGGCCATTTTCAGAGGGGCTCCTGCTGAACTCTCAATATCTGGACCCTTTTAAAACTGGCCCAGTCAGCACCAGGTGCCGACTGGTCCAGTTTTAAAAGGGTCCAGACATTGACAGCTTGGCAGGAGCCCTCTGAAAATGGTCGGGAGGGCAGTGCGATCGCCCGGAACTGCCCACCTGAACATTTTCAGAGGGTTCCTGCTGAGCTGTTATGGGCTGGATCCCTTTTAAACTGGCCCAGTGCTGACTGGGCCAGTTTTAAAGGGGTCCAGCCAATAATAACTCAGAGGAGCTCTTTAAAAATGGCTCCCAGACACCAAATCTGGTGCTTCTAAGACCCAGGGGAGTGGTTTTGTTTTGTTTCATTTGTTTCATATGATTTTTTTTTAAAAAAAGTGTAAGAAATGAAATGAAATGAAACGGGTGAGCATGAAATGAAATGAAACAAAACATCATTTTTCCATTTCATGCCCATCTCTAGTATCCTCCCTAATCCTGATCAAATGTAAACAAAGCTAAATCTCCCCTTAATACTGCTATGAATTTAAACTGTGCAGACAAAGTACTGTACTTGTGAATGAATCAACAGCCATGGGCTGCAGGACATCCCTGAAGAAATGTCTTCACTGCATGTCCTTTGCAGCTAAGTGCCTTGTTGCCCTTCTCAACCAGATAGTTCCTTCCTTTCTGATCTACTTTGGATTTCTGGGTGACTACACTCATGCCTTTTGGTTCCATCCTTTGGGATGTACTTGCAGCAACTGTGACCTGGTAAATGCTGCTGCCAAAATGACATCACATCAAAGTGTTGCAAAAATTGAAAGCCAGCCTTCATATCTTCCCTTATCCTTGCCATTACCCTCATATTATCAGGACCTTGCTGAACTCTGGCTGGAGCACTAGCCTTCCATACACAGAAGGCCAACCCAGGGGATATTTTTTTCACAAGGAATATGCAACATTAAGGTGACCCGATATAATATGTTTGTACTTTATGGCATTTATCCTGCCCAATACCCAAAATGCCCAATGCCCATAGAACATTGAGCACATAGAGCTTCCAATCTGTCTGCATGTGAACACTTAATTCAGTTCCACAGGCTCCACATAAGAGTTTAACTCTGTGCCCAAAAAAGTAAGATAAGGGGTTCATCCAAGTGTGTCATGAGGGCAGCCAGGGAGGTGCTTAAAATCATACCTTGCAGACCAGATTAAAGCGTGCCCACTTCTGCTCTGCCAGATAGCCTACATGCCCTGTCCCCTGACTGGCCAGGCCTTCTCATCGTCCAACTACTCCTGGTTGGCTGTTTTGAATTCAGGTGGCCACTGGTTGGGCTGCTTAGGATCCTCTCTGTTCCACACCAAAGTCCAGCAGCACTAGAAAGGTAGTCTTACTGAACCACAAAATAGGGTCCTGAGGGAATCTGACTGGGGGGTACCTGGTTTACATGCACTCATAACCCCCTTTATTTCTCAAATGATGGATCTATGTCTGAATAGCACCTATATCCATAACTTTTGATTGTGTGATATATATACCAAATGAAAAGAATCACACACTATACCAATAAAGTTAAAGTGCATCAAATGGACTTATCTACCTGTCTGTCTTTTATCTCTCTCTCAGTTTGCATAGTATTTATACATAATGCAGCTACACAATGCCAGATTATTTCTTTGTTAATACTTGGGCTCAAGTTAATGCTGAATTCTCCCAGGAAATGGTTCACTTCAATATACTGTATCCCTTTCTTTTCTTAGGATGTACCGCTATTAGACATGGGCACAGAGCAGCAAAATTCTCGTTTCCGTTCCCGTTTGTCGTTTCTGTTACGTAACAGGTAACGGTAACGAGAATTACTCCGCTCCAGCTTGAACCCAACCCGATCAAGATAAATTGGGTCTGATTTTTCGTTGTCGTTCATGGCATTGTGGCGATCGTGCGATGCCAAGCAGCACAGAAAAAAAGTTTTAAAAATAACAAAAAAACCAGATTCCCGGCCAAAAAAGCAGGCGGAAATATGCCTGCCTAAGTGAGGGCACCTACCAGAGAGGGGTGGTTTCTGGGGGGGGTGTCCCCGGCCTCCCCCCTCCTTTCCTGGGCTGCTTGCACCAGGCTGGGGGGCTCATCCTTGTCATCTCAGTCTATGCCATGTGCTGGTGGGGGAATCCAAAATGGCGACCGCATTTTTTTTTAAAATTGTGGTCCAAAACCCCACCAAAGCACCACAGAAACATGTGAAAATTAGGTATTTTAAATGCCTGAATTTTTATAGTAGCAGCAGTGGGTTTTTCTTGCAACAAAACGTCTCTATTGATTTTATTTTATTTTATTTTTATTTTTATTTCTTTACACCTGCGCACGCGCAATGATGGGCTGGCCATGGGATGGGACCATGCAAATTTTTGGAGCCATTCCACCAATTGCATGGCCAGGTTTTGACTGAGACTTCTGGATGTGCCAGAGAGGCCATAAAAAGCCCACCAACCCTAACCCTAACCCTAACCCTAACCCATACGCCAGTACACTGTCCTTCTTAGTGGGCCAGAGGTACCCAGAGGTGCAGCCCACTAACCCACCCTAACCTTAACCGTTACCCTAAGCCTAGCCCTTACCCTAACTCCAACCCTAACCCAGATTCAGACGCAAGTACACTTCCCTTCTTAGTGGGTCAGAGTGATGCACCCAGAGAGGTGCCTCCAACTCCAGACCCACTCCCTCCCTAAGCATAACCTGTACACCAGTACGCCAGTATGCTTTCCTTCTTAGTAAGTCAGAGAAGTGCCGACGAGGTTCCTCTGTCACACTAACCCCCCAACCCTAACATAATGTAATGTATGGTACGCAGCGGCTACGCGTTACGCTTCCCTTCCCTTCTTAGTGGGTCAACTCAGAGGCACCCAGAGAAGTGCCTCCCAGAGCCCACTTACCCCAACCCCAACCCAAACGACAAACGGAAACGGAAATGACAAATTTTTGGAAGTTTCCACGACAAATGGAAATGACCCGAAACGGACCCGCTCTGACAAACGACAACTCGAAACGTAATTTTTTCTGGTTGTGCCCATCTCTAACCACTATATTCATAAGAATGATGTAAATGTGAAATTATTATACCAGAGAATTATTTCAATCTATTTGTATCAGATCAGCTACCCTTCTTCAAATGAACCAAGAAAATAAATAGAGGGCTAGGAAATGCTCATATTTCTTTTTTTAAATCTTTGATGAAAGAGTTTTCTGAATTCTGAGGTCAACAAACCTGGATAAACTGGAAGATCAGTACTTAATACCCTTGACATTTTCTGCACTGTGTAGTGCTCAGTTCAAAACATATTTCTAAGTACAGTATATGTTAATATATTTAAAAGTAAAAACATTTTAAATATATACCTTGAGATAAAATAAGGTTAGAGATTAGCATTTTGAATAAATCTCAGTCAAAATTTAGTTTAAAACTATGAATTTTCAAGAAAACTTTTGTAAACACAATAGATTGTGGGAACTGGATGGACTCGATTTGTGAATTAGCACATGCAGATTTGCTTATTTAGAATGAATTCATCAATTTCAGAAAAATGTAGAGTTTGGGAAGCTCCTACTAGTTAGTTGTAAGGCAGAATATAAACTAATCATAATATGCAATAACAACAAAGCTTGTGAGCAATACATGAAGCAATTGGTCAGGATGATATTTAATACAATGTCATTGACACAATGAAGAAGGCATGTGGAAGGAGAAGAAGACTTGCTCCTAAATTAGAGATGGCATGAATAAAAAGAAATGGTGATTTGTTTGCATTTGTGATTTGTCATTGAATTACAATTTACATATAATGAATTCGCATTTATTCTGATTAATCAACAAATCTACGTTTGTAAATTTGGTTTTGACTTTAAAACCCTGTAAAGTGTCCACCAAGATACCCAGAGACATCAAAATCACAGAAATGCTTCCTGTTACATGCCTCTACATGACTTACCATTTTGGTGAAATTTTGATTTTTGCTATCTGAGTTATGTACCCCAAAGACCTCCCTGAAAAGTGACCCCCCAGCATGTAGAGACACCAAAAATGGTGGGAACCAATGCTGGTAAAAAAACCCTCTTTAAATATCTCAACACCACATAGCAACATGTCTCTGAAGATCCTTAGTCACCAAGGTGAGGTTATTTGGAATTTGAGTCATGACAACTGGACTTCTTTTCTTGTGAGAATGAAACATTTCACTATTCATCCAAGTAGCTTCCTCCATCTGAGGAACATTGGTGTGAGTCTTCCAATTTATAGCTCACCTTGGTTTCACACCACCTTGGTCTGAATATGCTCATTAGATGTACAATGGCCTGGGGTGTATGAAAGTTCCACCTATGCAGCCATTCCCCAAACCCATTAAGTATGGGTAGTTAGCTCTGGCCATCCTGGTGGAGCTGTGAGGTGCTTTTGTTTTGCCTGGGGATTGATGAAAAGGGAGCATAATAAGTGGTAGATGCTGTTCTTCAAATGAAGGTACACCACTGATTCTGGTCCTGAGCCCCTCCTGTACTAGGCCATCCTCTTGTTTAGAGGCTGTTCAGTTTCTTCAAGGTAGAATTCTGCACACTCCTCGCTGCAATGGACTGCATATAATATATTGCTCCTCTTGTGTTTTGGTGTTGGGTCATTTGGGTGGACGAGTCTCTGCCTTAGTGAAACATTTCAGGCTCAGAAGCAAAGAAGTCCAGTTGCCGTGACTCAACTTCCAGACCACATAGCAACATGAGTTATAGAATTGCTGTGCTCTAGTCAGTAGCACACAGGGTTTTTTTTTCTGGTACTGAAACTGAATTTGTAATGTTTCTAGCCGAAATGTAGAGGGAAAATAATTGTAATTTTTTCAGAAAGAAAGAAAACCAAAGGGTCAGAGTTAGCTTTTATAATTCTTGATCATCTTCTTCAACAATTTAAAGACATGGCTTTCCCCCCATGCCTATCAGCTGTGCATTCTTTCACTACCACCCTGCACCTTATTCTAATTTGAGGTGGTAGTATTTGCTCTCGTTTTAAATATATACTTGGAATCACCATTGGGTAGAGATGGGCATAAAACGGAAAAATGAGGTTTCGTTTCCGTTCCGTTTCGTGCCCATCTCCCTTCGTTTACCGTTTTTCGGAAATGAAAGTTTTAAAAAACTTCGTTTCCGTTTACCGTTTTTCGGGTTATTGTTCCCCACGGTGGATGAGAGCGCCAGGCATGCTGTCATCCCCGCGGGGAAGATCCCTTTAAAGAGACCCCATTCTACCTCTGCATGCGGAGGCAGAACAGGGGTCTCTTCTTCCCTGCGCCAGTCATGACATTGTCAGGCGCTGTCATCTGGCTGGGTCATTTTCAGTGGGCTCCTGCTGCCCTGCCGTGGGCTGGACTCCTTCATAAATGGCCCGCCTGGCACGAGGGGGTCCCCCTAGTGCCAGGCGGGTCATTTTTGAAGGGGTCCAGCCGATGACAGCTTGGTAGGATCCACTGATAATGGCCCCATCGCCAGCGCGGAGCATTTTCAGGGCGGCGAGAGGGGGCTCTGATCCAGCCTCCAGCCAAGGAGACCGGATGTCAGCCCCTGCCTTCCCAACTCCCCAATGGAGCCTGACAGCCCTGCACCGGCGGGCTGTCAAGCTCCATGGTGGAGGAGGGCGGCTAGAGGGGCTAGGATCCGATCTCTGCGCGCAGAGACCGGATCTCAGCTCCTTCTTGACTCCGCCCCTACGGAAGCTGGAAGACTGGACCAGGAAGGCCAGCAGCAGCACCGGCAGCAGGTAGGAGCAGAGGACTTATTGGGCGGCCAGGCCAGTAACGGAAACGAACAGAACCAAGAAAATTTTCTTGGTTCTGTTCGGTTCGAGCCTGACCTGTCCAAATGGTCATTATTGTACTGTTACGTAATGGTAACGGAAACGGATAACGGTAACGACAAATTCGTCGTTCCGTGCCCATCTCTACCATTGGGATTTGAAATGACTTTTATTGAATAGTTCTTATTTTGAGAACACTGGAGCCTACCTTAAACTGAAATTAGACCATTGGTCAATCTAGCCTTGTATTGTCAACTCTGATTGACCACCGCTCATATTGTTTCCCAGCTGTATTTTGAAATGCTGAGATTTGAACCTGGGACATACTGCATGTGATGCACGTGTGCTATCTTTGAGCAACAGGCAGCTGCAATTCTTTTACACTTCTTTGTCCCTGGAAACTGGCACAATGAGCAGCAAATATGTGTTAAAACCTAGAGGGGGAGCCTTCCTTTCCTCTCATCCTAGTATCTATCTTAATGGGATTCATTGCTCCCTGAAGCAGCCCTTATAAATTCCAGCAAGGTCCTTTAACTCATTTAGTGTGCAACATTTGTTCATGCTTAATTTATCGGAGTAGGGCCATGTTTGTGTTTTCCTTGAGTTGCAGAAAGGTTGATTGTGAGGGTGGAACTGCCTTCCTCCAGTGAATACTATCTCTCTGAATTACAGTAATTAACTGTAGGATTCATTTGGATGGTGCCTTCCTCCATGCCCTCCTTGACAAGGTTAACAAGCAGAAGGAAACTGAACATAAGAAGATAAGTCCCCGATCACACTGGCAGTTTGTTGACAATGCTGTTTTGTTTTGTTAGTAACAATAGTAAAATTCCTACACTTAGAGGTCTACTGCAGATACACACTGGAATCCTGCCGTTAGCAGTCTGTAAGTATATCAATTGCCATATCAGTAGAATTTTGTTATCCACTTTGCATCTCTGAAATTATGCTTTTTTACTACAGAGGTTTCTTTTCCTTTTTCTCTGGGGAAAAATGGGGTGTTCTCATAATACATACCTCAGTTATTACCATTGGAGAGTACAGAAACTACAATTCGGAACATTGCTTGGGACAGCTGAGTTGGGACAAGTGGACAACTAACTTCATAAGGTTGATTCCTCCTCTTAACATCTGTAGGGACAGTTTGGCACTGAAACAGCTGCTATATCTAATTTCATAATTCATTTGTTGTAAACACATTCGCTCAACTAGTTGCAACTAGAGCAGGCCCGTCTGAATTGATGAAATATACATAGACATTGTTTCACTGAATCCTCACTGATTCAACATGTCCACTGTAGTGCGACCAAAGTAACAGGACTTTAGTTACTTTTTCCTTTATGCTAGTGTTTGGTACTTTTGCTTCCACCACTTTTTGGTGAGGGGTTCTATTGTTTGGTTTGCTCAGTATCTGTTTTGCCAACCCCAAACATGTTTGAGGAACTGCACTTGTCCACAATAATTTTATTTTCTACCTTCATTGCTTTTTAATGTCAAAAACCCTTGTATTTTGGATTGAAATGAGATTATATTCTTGTTTATAACTTTTAGAGCTAAAAGCTTATAACTGAAATATAGTGTCTTAACCTAAGTATTTGTCCCTGTAACTTAAGTTCACTCTTCATATATTTTTAGGTATTTATCCCTACAGCTTTTACCCATAACTGTAAGAAGGAGCAAGATTGAAAGCTACATTTCTGGTAAACCAGACAGGAGCAAGTACATGATTTATATACCATGATGCTCAGATGAACTTCAATATGATTGTCATGATTATCTGGTCCACAGTGGTATTAACCATTACAGGGATATAGGCTAGCTAAAATGGACTGCCACAGACTAAAACTATAAAGGGTTTGTAAATAAGTTTTATACAGGTCAAACGGCTTGATTCAACTGCCATGAACTTTTGACCTTGACACACTGATCTTATAGGAAAGATATGCTGAAGGTGCTTCTCTGACATCTATGCTGGACTAGTCAGAGGGAAATGCCACTCCAGGCTGGAAAAGTTCTGGTTTTGTAGGAGTATCTGGTACCAGAGCATCTGAAGAGGTAGAAACTCAGCTTCAATCTGAGTTCATGACAAATGCTTGAAGCAGAGTAGAGACTGCTAAGGCAGCTGTCTTTGTGCTAGAAGAAAAGAGCATTACATTCAGCACCAAAATTTACTATTTCATGTGATAACAGTACGGAGTAGAGATGGGCACGAAACGCCAAAATGGCATTTTGTGGTTGTTTTTTGGGTCCTGGGGCCTCTTTGTTTTCATTTTTGTTGTTCGGGGTCTTGGGGCCCGCTTCATTTTTGTTTAATTGTTTTTCGGGCATGGTGGCAAGCCTGTCAGGAGAGCGTTCCCACGGCTGTGGGGAGCCCTCCCTGGGCTGGACACTGCCAGAGCCAGCAGCAAGCCTGCCAGGGAGCATTCCTGCAGCCGTGGGGAGCCCTCTCAGGTCCATGCGCCACCAGTGCCAGCAGCATGCTGACCGGGAGAGCGTTCCCACGGCTGCAGTGAGCCCTCCTGGGCCATGCACCACCCGGATGTGGAGGGAAGAGCGAGCTACCCTTCTGGGATCCCTGGTATCTCTGGACCCCTCTCGCCCTGAGCTCTCCAGGGAGGTGGTGATGGTGGTCCTCGCATCCTGGGGGTGACACCAGGTGGGTGCGCCATCAAGGGGCACTGGCGGGGAAGGGGCAGTGGGGTGGGGGGCAGCGGGGTGGGGGAGCAGTGGGGGGCGGGCAGGGAGCAGTTCATTGAGCCCCCTGGGTGTGTGTGGTGGTGGGGGGGGTCATCCCCGGTCGCTCGCGTCACCACCCACCTGGCAGTGGCGTCTCCTCTTGAGTCACTGCTGCTGCTGCTGCATGATGGGCCATCGCTGCTCTTCCCGGCCCACCAGGGCGGCTCGGCGGGTTGGTCAGTCAGTGCGGTGGGGCTCCACCCGGGGGGCGCTGGCTGGCTGGCTGGCTGGAGCCTGGAGGGTTGGGGCAGAGCTAGCGAGGGAGGGGGCATGGCACTTCCATCCCATGCCCCGTCCGCCGCCCAGGGGGAGGCTCCTTGGAGGCATTTGGTCGGGGGGACACCAGAGCCCTCGAAGCATGTCCTTCGCCACGTAGCCCATGCTACAGCTGTAACGCGGGCCATCTTTTTTTTTTTTTTGGTTCCCTGAAGCCAGGAAAACTGGACCAGGAAGGCCAGCACCAGGTAGGTCATTCATCGCACGGCCATTAACGAAAACGAACAGAACGAAGAAAATTTTCTTGGTTCTGTTTGGTTCGAGCCTGCTCCATCGCAAGATTCGCAATGGTCGTTATTCATTCCATTCCGTTACATAACGGAACGAATAACGGATAACGGTAACAAAAAATGGTCGTTTCATGCCCATCTCTACTACAGAGTAGGTAAGTTAACTTTGATTATTTTCTTTTTACATTCTTAAAAACATTTTTAAAAATGCAAAATTTTTGAGGCTGGGATTTTTGAGTTTGGGAATTTTAATGTATTAAGGCATAGCTCTAGGGATAGGCATGAAACTGAAAAACAGTGTTTCATTTTTGTTCCGTTCCATGCCCCCACATTTCATTTCATTTCGTTTCATACAAATTTTTACCAAAATAAAACGTATGAAATGACACGTTAAATGAAACACTTTGTTACCTTTTTGGAGTCCAACAATGGTGGCAGCGGGGGCCCTAGGCTGGCCTGCCAGGCCCACTCTCGCCCTCTCCTCTCTGGTGGTGGTAGTGGCAAGGTCTTCCACTGGGCCTGCTAGCCCTCTTGTTTTTGGTGGTGGTGCAGAGCCAAGGCCTCCCACTGGGCGCGCTCACCCTTTCCTCTTCATCTGTTCACCCTTTCCTCTTTGGCCATGGCTGTGGCTCTTCAGCAGCAGCGGTGACACGGCGGCAAGGCCTCCCACTGGGCCCACTCACCCTCTTCGGTGTCGATGGCAGCAGTGTTGGTGGCAAGGCCTCCCGCTGGGCCTGCTCACCCTCTCTGGTCATGGTGGTGGCTCTTCAGCGGTGACAGCGGAGGTGACATGGCGTCTGAGGGAGACATGGCCATTTTACAGATGAGACAAAATTGTTCATTTACACGGAGAAAAACACCACTTTCTTTCATCTGTAACAAAATTTTGTTTCTTTTTTATTGTTTTGTAATGTAATGAAGCGACAAAACGGCATTTCATTTTTCGTTTCATGCCCATCCCTACTTAGCTCCACTCAAGTGTCTTGTTCCTGCCCTAGTTCCTGCCCAAGCTGGGAGTTTTCTTTCAAGCATTAAACTAGGTGAGCTAGGCTTAGCAAACCCACTGTATATTTGAGTTGAGGCTTTTTCTTCCAGGTGAGCCACTATTAGGTATCTGCAAGATGTCTGCAAAGCGTGTATAAGTCAGTTTGGCAGAACTCTCTGAATGGGGAATTTTTATCATTGAAAAAATCCATAATTCTTATGCTTATAACGTAATATGATTGGGAGAAGTCTCTGACAATAATTCCATGGGTCCAACTTGTTTTTGTCATTTGCAGCATCTTTTATTAAAGACAGTAAGTCAGTCCCAAGTTCCTCTTCCGCTGCATTCCTAGGGGCACAGTTGACTTCAAAGAGGTCCCTGAAAGTCCAGATCTAGTGAAGCAGATAAGAAATATGAGTCCCTTCCTAGGACATGGTAATTTGAGAGGTTGCTGGTAAATGTAGTTGATTGGGACTGAGTTCCACCATGCCACTGCTCCTAGAGCCTCTTTTTCTGTGCCTGGTCCCACTCAAGTGCTGAATGCAGGTTGGGGTCTCCTGTGAGGTGATGGGTATGCCAAGGCTGGGGTGGAGCTAGATTAGCTGGGGCTGGATTGCCAGAGCTTCATGTTCCCAACTCCTTCCCCAGCTGAGTTGGCTGGGCAGGAGGTAGCTTCACTTGTTCTCTAGCCCTTATACTTCTGTGGAGGTGCAGAAGATGAGGCCCCAATGCTTGACTAATTTTCCCTATATCTCCCTTCATCTGATATAGTTGACAATTACCCTAAACCCTACAACTCCAGCACTCTTATTTTCAACATCACACATTCTTACAACTGTCCCATATCAAGTGGTGGGCTTTCCTCTATTGCAGTGGTGCATCACCACTGGCTAGGGGTACACCAGACTTGTTATCTTCTGGGCTCCTTTCTGGGGTGGTGCCAGGTGGTAAATTATCAAGATTATTCTTGCCCTTTGAAGTTATTCCTGTACATAAGCATCCAAGCTATAAGATGACCAGTTCTATGCTTAGAAGTTATCTGTGATGTTCAGAGTTATTGAATCATGTCACATCCTTCCTGGATGCTAATAAACAGATGTCACAAAGGTATTTACAAACCCAAAGCTTGACAACTGATAGTACAGAGGTAATGGCGAAACCTTAACAATTGATCATGATTCACAAAACCTTTCCCTAAATTAGTAAAGTACATTCATACCACAAAGTTTTAAGTGACATAATACCCCCCCCCAAATGGTTGAAAAAGTGGTCTGCATCTATGCCATCTTTACAATGGTATGAATAGATGGTAATTGTAAATGCACCATTAGCAACCTACAGCATATGAAACTCTGGCCGTTACTTCACGAGGCGCATCGCTTCGCAGCGACATTGCCTTCGCTTTGAATTCGGTGGTGGTCACGTGGTTTCCATTCGATCCCACCCCTCTTTCGCTGTACTCACGTGCACCCATTTTTGGACCGAATCGATTGCAACCTCACGTCCTCCCTTCGCATTTGCATGCCACTTTTCAACGTCCGTTTTTCCCATCCTCTTTTTTAAAAATTTGCTACTGATGGCGTATCGATGCATCAATATGTAACTGTCAGTTGCAGCGGAACAGTTTCCGTATTGATTTCGGCGTTTGACTCTACTGATTTTAACTGTTTCCTAGCATCATTGGCAGCCCCGCCGCCGCCACCGCCGCTACTCGGGGGGGAGCCCCGCATGGCACAGCCGCCCGCCCACCTCCGCTTGCGCGCTACATGCCCCGGGTGCCCTGCTCTGGTCGGGCGAGGTGGCGGCTGCTCCTCCTGCTCCCGCCGCCGCCGCTACTCGAGCGAGGGAGTCCCCTGCTAAACTTTATGTTGGATGCCGATGCATCGATATTCCTGCTTGAATGTAATTTAAAAAAAAAAACGAGTCCACACATCACGTTGGGAGTGAAGCGAGATGCGAAGCGAAAAGATTCCCGGCCACTGGCAGGGTCACCACTCGCCCCGGTTGGAGCACGGTAAAGGGGGCGTGGTCGGGGTGGCATCGCAGCCAAAAAGGAGGGGCGTGCGGACTGAAATGATCGATTCGCACAGAAAGGAGGGGTTGCCGCGAAGCGAGAGGTTCGTGAAGTAATGGGCTCTGCAATGCCTCCTAAAAACCTTTTAAAATGTAGTCCTGAAAAAAACACCAAGATAGTATGTGTGTATTGATGCTCCTTTATGAGGATGGAATTCGATTTTCCTATTGAGACACATGGTTAGATTCTCTGAATTATCAGTAGCTTAAAAGGACTTGGAACAGCCACACTAAAAATGCTGGCTCCATCCCGCATTTGCTTTGGGGCAGGGCACCTTTGTCTGTGCATCTGAATCCCTGGCGCCAAAAGTGTCCAGACCACAAGGTTTCTTGGCAGGGGCAGGCCTGCACCCTGCACGCCTTGCTGCTTCTTTCCTTTTTTCATCCCCCATCTACCTTCCCATTTTTATGGAAGCAAGAATGAGGGTATTTGGTCATAATTTGGATCGGATTTTTTGACTATCAACCTGAATGGCCTTGATTGATTGTGAGTTTTCATATATCCCATTCTCGCTTTTGGGTTGTGGTGGGTTCTTAATCCCAGTCACAATGCAGGTAGTGCAACTGGTGTGAAAATTAAAATAACTTTTCCCGGATGGTTTTCAGTTAGTGTGTGCGTGTGTGTGTGTGTGTGTGTGTGTGTGCGCGCGCGTGCGTGCGCGCGTGTGTGTTTTGTTATTACAGTTGTGACCAACTCTTCGTGACTCCATGTCCATGGAGTTTTCTTGGCAGGAATGCTGGAGTGGCTTGCCAGTTCCTACTCCAGGCAACTACAGAACCTAGTATTCCCTGGTGGCGTCCCATCCAAATACTAACCAGGGCTGACCCTGCTTAGCTTCTGAAATCAGGCAGGATTGAATGTGCTTAGGGCATCTAATAGAAATAATTATTAGAAAACAATAGTCAAAAGACAGGTTGTTAAAAGCACTGTTGAGTAATTGTAAGAGGGCTGCATTTAACTAGGTGTATGATTGGAGACTGGAGGTGGCTGAGCAGGTAGCAGCAGCTTCTGGATTCATTAAGTCTTCATTTTCAGGAGACTTAAAAGTAATTATTTTAAAGCCCTTATCTGGTTTCACTATATTCAGCCCCCCTTTTGCTTCAGGTTCAGTGCTCTTAGTTAAAGATTTAATTCAATAAAATGGTGGCCCTTGTTTAACCCATAATAAAACCTGTGTTGTGTATTTATTTTGCGCTGGGTAGGCAAACTATTATGCTAGGAATTCATCTAAAGGAATAAATTTTCTCTGGGCCAAAATGATGGATCGGAGGAGATGGTATTATTTCCTAGTTCTAGAGTTTTCTTTTCTTTTCTTTAACAAATAGTTCCAGGAACAAAAGATTGCTATCCAAATTAGGTTTAGGGATCCCCCCCCCCCCGGGGCAGGATGTTAACACTGCTTTACTTGAACTTTACTATTTCAGTACTGAATGTTTAGCAGTTTATTTTACTCCAGATAACAAAAGGAAATATTTTAAAAGCTGGAGGAGAAGCTAACTTGATGGTTTGTTTGGTTTTCACTTGCTCTCTTTTTGACAATAGGCCCATCTTGATAGAGTGGAGGCTTTTGAGCCATGCTAAAGTGATGCTCAAAGCCCGTGTGTTAGACCGTTTGACATTTCCCATGTAAATGACAGAATAGGACTTAAAATCCTCCTGCTTTTTAATTGTTTAATTTTTCATTTTTTAAAAAAAAATTGAATTCCCATATAACAGTCATACTCCCCAAAACAGCCTAGCTGCTTACTCCAGAAAGGACAAAGAAATCAGCCTGCCGTAACACAGTGTCTCAGAGATGCTGGAAATATCAGTGCGAGGGAAGAAAAACAAACCAGGAAGGTAAAAAAAAAATAGTAAGAATGGATGCAAAGTTTATTTGGATTGATTTTTCTTTTCTCTTCTTTCATGTCATTTCATTGCATTTTGATAACGCTGTTCCAAAATTGTCTCTGTTCTTCAGAGGCTCTACAGAAAGAACTTGAGTTTATAAATACGGAATCTGGAAGAAACTGAAATTGGCAGATTAAGTACTTAACTCTTTAAACTCTTGCTTAGAATCTATATCTAATGTGTTGGTGGTACATAGAAGTGCCACCTTTTTTAAAAAGTTGTCAGTTTCCCTATCATTAACTTCTGGCTGGCTGTCAGGTTCAGCATGACTATATTTAGAATTATTGAAGCTACTAGAGAGGGGTGTTTCATTTCAGAAGGGATCAGGTTCTGAAGTGGAACAAAATCAAACAGTCTCTTACCTTGTTTTGGGCTAAGCTCCAAGCAGGAAGCAGCCTCTGACATGTCAGCTTTCCGTCTCCCTGGTGCTGGCCAATCAGGAGCTGTGCAGGGACATGTATCACTCTGCCTCACTGTCTGATTGGCCAGCACCAGGGAGAGGGAAAGATGATGCATCAAAGGCTGCTTCCTTTTTGGAGTTTAGCCCCACGCTACCAAAACAAGGTAAGAGACTTCATGCTAGAAGGTGGGTCCTGGTACTGAATGGCAGCTATGCTGCCGTGTTTCATTTAGAAACCGGACCCCTTCTGAAATGAAACACCCATCTCTAGAAGCTACTGAATTGGTACCAAGAAGGAAATTTGAGAGATAGTCAACAATTTTATTTGGTTCATTTCTTCATAAGTCTTACCAAAAGCTGCACATTTCACCATACATTTCACAGAAACCATGGCCACTAGGGAAACATTCAGCATCATAGTCAAACCCATGCTTCCCCACGGTCCAGAAGTGCTAGATGCAGACTCCTAGAAAGCACTTTAGGAAGAGGAACTTCCCATAGAGCTGCAGTAACCAATTTGGCTTTCAATGCTCAAGCCCTTTCAAATGGTTGATATCGAATGAAGGACCCTCCTAATGCTTCTTTTTATCATACAGCCCATTCTACTAGAAGGTCAAATTGTCAAGCTGATGTGCTAAGCAGCTGCAGCAGAATTTGTTGAAGGACATGTGTGGTACGAAGGGGTGTGTGTTATAGGATCTCCATTATTCTTCACTGGGTGTCACTGCAAGATGGTTCCCTTGAATGAATCAATTTGTGTTGTTTGCTGACAGTTTCCATGTATCCTTTCAGCAAGTTGGCTTAGCTGCAAATTCATCCTTAAATATTTGTCGCTGCTGGCTGGCCATTCAGTGGCCTGCAGAATGTGTTGACCTTTTCATCTTTCTCTTTAAAATGCATCCTACAACCTCAGAAAGGGTTTCAAGCCAAGATATTTCTACAGTCCACTGCTGTATGTGCTGTCACCTCATTTGCACTTGTCTGGTTGATCTGCCTTTCTTGCTGATAAAGAGATAGAGGAAATAAAGGTCATAGGTTCAGAGAAAGAATACACAGTGTATTTTCTTAGTGCTGAAGACATCATATATGCTCTTTTTCATTGTTCAATTTTAAAGGCAACCCTTCACACTTGAACTAATTGTTTTTCTTCTCCCATTGTTTCCACTGCTTTTGTCAAGGGACCTGGTCAAAACAGTCAACTAGAAAAAGAAAAGGTAGTAGCATCTTTTGATTTTCTGATTAAGTTCCTATTGTTATGCAGCAGGTCAGGGATTCACAGAGAATAATTGTGTCAAGTTCCCTAGAGTAGTCCACCCCTTTTCTCACTTAAACTGGCATTCATAGCCTCAAAACCTCACTCTGAGACAGATGTAAGAGAAAGAAGAAAAAGTATCATTACTTACAGATCAACAGCAAACTGACATACATGACTGCATTCAGCAATAGACTTCAACAAGCTCAGGAGAGGGGAAGAGACACAGAGAAGAGAAATGGGGCTTGTTTTGAATGAAGAGGCAGGAAAGGAATAATTTATTAAAACTGGATAGGCAATCACCCTGGCCCTGAAGAGTCCCAGGGACACCTACTAGAGATAACATGCAATACTGTAAAAACACCAACATATCAAAGGTTAGAAATGTTGTTTTTCTGTACTACAAGAGTCAGAATCCCCAGCCACCATGGCCACTGGTCAGATATGGGAACTGTGGAGTTACATTTTACAATTCAAAGATATGATTCAATCAGCTCTACCCTTTCAGGATTTCTTATATTAATTTGTAAAACAATATTGAGGTTGTGCATGTGCACGCACATTGGTGTGTATGTTGCACAGGAGTGTTCCAAAATTCCGGTTATGGAGACAGAAGTACCTTCTGCAATTGTTGGTACACAGGCTTACACATTACATTGTGTATTTGCTACTGATGACTATACTGGATTTATATACAAATAATATGGGAGGGAGAAATGTACCTGGGTAGAATGAAAAGTAAATCCTAGATTATTACTTTTCAGCTACAATCCTATACTCACTACTATATATCTTTTTAATATGCATGAATAGAACTGGACCATTCCAGTTCTAAAGGTGGGACTAAGTGTGGTAGAAGAACCTTATTTCGTCCTTTGAAATAAAGGTAGCAATATGAAAAATGTTTTAGACAAGCATTGCTTAATTTCATTGCAGTCAGCCCTGGATACTGAAGTAGCAGTGTCTGAAATGGAGAAAGAATGCATGTCTGCAGCTTCTAAACAGATTGTTATATTTAGTCAGTGGAATATGCTGCCATGGAGGGTGGTGGAGTCTCCTTCTTATATGTCGGGAGCACTGTGATGAAGGTTCCTGCATGGCAGGGGATTGGACTGGATGGCCCTTGAGGTCTCTTCCAACTCTATGATTCTAGTACTCAAATGTACACATATAAACAGTTTTCATATTAACATAAATATACCTGCAGTTTTCATATTAACATAAATACACTAACCTCAGCTACATGGAAGAACCATGGGGATGCACTGCTTTCCCCATTCTCGTGCTCTGATTGATTAACATTGCAATTACTGTACTGTGAATCACTTTCTAAACTAACAGCTGAAAAAGAATTAAAAAGTCAGCTACTTAGGCAGAATTGTATCACCTTAAAATATCTGCAATTAAAGAAGACACTTATGCCGTCGGCATTAATTCAATTCATTATTCATTTTTTATTCCTCTCTAAGTTTCAAGGAAAGGAAAATAGAATATGTGTGTGGAGATAAATACAGGGACATTGGAACAGAAATATTACATCATTATAATAGCAAGTTATATACACCTGCAGTTATTAGTCATCTACACAGCATATAGGCCGTTAGACTGCTAAAGTAGAGAGATTGCCAGCAACCGATTATCAGTGGAAAGTCTTTTACAGCCTTTGACAAATAGCCCCAGTTGAGGAATAAAATCATGTCGGGGTGAAACTTTGAGGCAGAGCTAGATCTTATATAAAGCCAACCTTGGCTGTTCCTTGCTGTGCTGTGCTACAGCTGAAATGAAATATGGTAAACATTTTGAAATTACTTTTGCTATTTGCATACTGGAGTCACCTTGCTCTCTTAAAGGTTGGTAACTAGGTTGCCCTGGGATAGTTTATGGTCTGGTGCAAGGAAGACAAGAAGGAGAATGCCATTGTTATTTGTGAGCCACCTTCTTACCTAAAACCTGACAGCAGTAGTGCAGACAGTGTGAAAGAATCTAATGCTAGCCCAAATCCACTTTGTGTATACCTTACCTGGTCCCTCTGCCATACAGTCAAATTAGCTGTTGCACAGCCAAACCTGAGAAGCTTCTAGTATTATATAATTCCATGTTTGACATGCCTTATTTAAAGAAACACTGTGCTTTTTGGGGGTTTGCCACAGCAAATTCAGTGTTAGTGGATGACAGAGGGACAATGGTGGAGCCTCATAATTGGTTGGACGGATGCCACCCAACTTGCATGTTGCATGTTATTGAAGTAGACTATCCATTATCTTTAACATTTCAGTTGTGAAATATTTTGCAGTTATAGTAACAGAATTATTGAGTTGGAATGACCTAATGACACAGTCAAGGATCACACAGAAAGAGGAAATGGAAGGAAGACCAAAGAATAACTTAAATGGGTTTTAAAGAGGTCACAGTTTTACTGCAAGAGCATAACACAAATCAGACGGTCAGCACTAATAATATTGCTATAAGGCCACACTGTCATTATGCCCCACATTAAATGGAGGAACTGCAAGGATAATCATAAGATGTATGAAGAAAGGTTAACCTGTAATTAACTGCTTTTCATCTGAAAGTGAAGATGTAGAATCTATCCAAGCTAAATATTTTTATGTAAGAATAAACTGCAAAGCATCCTAACAAATCAAATCTAAATTCCCACTTACTCCCACTTAAACTGCACAGTTTAATTATGCAGTCTACACTTGCGCGCCGACACACATGAGCTCAGAAGGACAGAAGACTGAGTGAAGCTTCAGATGGCTTTCTGGGGCTGAATCCACCTCATGAGCAGAGTTTTGGCATTTTGGCCTTTTAACTACTGTGCCATGAGGCTCTAACCCAAGGTGGACAACCTTTGGCTGTCCCGTTATTTTGGCTATAATTCAATGACTCCAGATGAAATTATCAATGTAAAGAGACTGTAGGCATTACATACTGATACATTCACAGACTGATGGCTCTCCTCCATTTCCATCCACACAATTCAATTATACCTATGTAAAGATTGGAAAAGTTGAATGTTTGGTTTGCAACTCCCAAACTATCCAATAAGTTGAAGCCCAAATTTTACCTTCTTTAAGCTGTGTCCATGCTCAATGACTGTGCCAAACAGTTAAGATTAGAGATGGGCACGAAACAAACTTTTAGTTCATTTCGTTATTCGTTATTCATTTCATTTCATTATGTAACAAAATGAATAACGAACCTAGGGATAAATTCAAAAGGAAACGAAACAAAACAAAATGGTTTGGATTGGATTGGTTCATTAATGGGTGGCGGAGATGTCTCCTACCTGGTGCTGGTCCACAGGTCCAGTCTTCCTGGCTTCAGGGTGACCGGGGGGGGGGGGAAGCCGACGGCCGTGCTACAGCTGTAGCACAGCAATGTGGTCGACAGTAAAAAAAACAAATAAAAATAAAATTAAAGTTAAAAAATGTGTGTGTGTGTGTGAGAGAGAGAGAGAGAGAGAGAGAGAGAGAGAACGCACTCCAGACAAAGCTTCCTATGATAGAAATATAAAAATATGATGGACCATCTAATTTTATTCATTCATAGAAGTGTATTCTGCAATACCAACTTCAAGTAAAGAAAGTGCACAATTAAAAAAACTCTCTCAGAAGGCAATCAGTCAGATAAATACCTCACCTTTTGGACCACTTGTGGCACAATCCAGTGTGAGCTGCTTTTCCAGTGATAACATAATGCACAGCTGATCATAGCAGTATGACCCTGCTCTGTGCCCTAGCTGGACTTTTTTCTGTCTAGCAGCAGTGCTACTTTTTTTGGGGGGGGGATGCTGGGATGGAAGCAATCCCTCTATGCAGGGAAGGGTAATTTTAAGGGGGATTGCTCCCAGCAAAGTGACCATTTGAAGCTTAGCGAGATGCAGTATTTTATTCCAGTGTGATCAGCTCTTGCATACTCTAGTCAAAGCAACTGCCACTACTTCCTTACTCTGAATCAGTATGATTTCTAGATACAGAAACATAAACACACACACATATATATAATCATCATAATTGCATCTCCTTATTCATTTCTCTGTGAACCAAACTCCCAGTTCCATTTTAAATTTAAATCTATTTTCATAACACATTTTCATCTTTTAAATGTATCTGCTCCAGTATTCAAAACAATGAATTTGAAACAATATGGCAATATTCAAGAAAATTTGTAAGGAGGAACAAACCTTCCCTTCCATTCTTCATGTTTCTGAAATCCCCACCTATTTGTTCATTGAGGGCTTGATTATAGTCTGGATTCTGCAATATTTTTCTGCATTATACTAATAGAAAGTCTTAATAGTTACTGAATAATGATGTTTTTTTTCTTTTGATAGGGGGTCAATATTTGCAACTTGATGTGTACAGACCCTCATGCACTGTATCTGGGTGGCCTTTACCCTCCTTTTGGGGAAAGAGGTAAAGGAAATTTAATTACCCAGAAAAGCCAGTCAGATAGCACACAGCTTCAGCTTCAGCCCAGTATGATAATACAGGGTGCTGTTGCCTTGGATATCTGACAACAATCATAAACTGATTGCAAAAGAAAGCTGTGGTTAAAAATCACACAAAGCAGCTTTCTCCAGCATAAAAAGTGGTGGGGGACAAGAAACAAGCTCAGTTGGGAACATAATAATGCAGGACACTCCAGGTGAAGTGCTTTGTTTTGCTAAAGCCTGTGGTTGTCAACAAACAGGGCTGCGGACAACCAGTCTGATCATCAGGCAGGGGTGTGAGGAAAGTGTTACCACTCCATAAGAGTCATGGGGCAGGAGTAGCATAAACTGAATACATGGGCCTTCCAGCTGTATTTTCTTCATGCACAGGACAAACTCTTAAGTCTACTGTCCTCACTGTTAAGTCAACAAGTTTGAGGCACTGTTATTACTTATGTAGAAGCAGATTCTGTGTTTCCTTTAATTCAAGGCAGAGCCCAAGGGACTGAGTCCAATAAGAGCTGAGACAACCTCACAGATATTGATAGTAAATATGTCTGGATTCAGTGTAAAAGGTAGGTAGGTAGGTATGACCCATGACCACCACATCCTACTTCTCCATGTGACAGTCTGAAGACAAGAACCTTTCCTGTGTATGGAAGCTGACAAAATGACCTGGAACCATGAAGCATCTGGGTTGTCAGTCACACAGAACACATCCACAGAGTCTTTTTTTTAGAAACTGTCACTCTCTATAGGAAGACAGTGATGACACTGGGGAATGGAGTAGACATTTCTGTCTTTGCATGTTGGTTTATACTGGATTTAAAATTAGGGTGAATAGACTTTCAATGTCATGTAAATGTGCAGGAGAAAGGAATTGATTTGACAGTGGCAGTAAAGAGTCTGAGTTCTAGTAAACAGGTTTCTTTGTTGTAGTTTTAAAAAATAATTATGAGACAAGGTTCTACTTATTAAAGTTCTGGTAATGAGAGTTAGTCTAGAACATGATCAGAATACATTAAGGCATGTCCATTGATGGATCCAACAGTATCTAGAGTAGCATCAAAAAGAGCTGACAAGTTCACTTCCCAACCCAGCTCTGAAGTGTTGAGAAACCATGTGGTTACTCACAAGGAATAGACAGAAACTAACAATTGTGTTCCACAACAAACATTCAGCCTATATACTATATATTAACTAAACACATATTGAGCTTTGTTATCTTCAAAATGTTGAGCACAATAATAATGTGGGGAATATTTGGGTAGGGCATTGTTGCTTGTCCAGTGCCAAAATGCTTAGTCAAAACATGATTTGAAAATGGTCCATCATTTATAGTTCATTAGCTGTTATTTCATAACAAAAAAATCATCTCCGGTTCATGACAACTCTATGAGTGAGTAGCTTCCAAAACCCCTGATTTTAAACGAGCCATCTGAACAATATTCTGCAGCCTAGAAATATCTGCAAAATCATGTTCTGGCATTGAATATGCCCAAAGAGTTTGATTCCTCCCTCCTACCTCTGAAGTATGAAAATCTCTCCCTTTGGTACCTGGGACATGTTTGCCTAGGACTAGTATTGGTACAAACTTGGGGATCAATTGGAACATTGCTACAGGTGTTCAATTCTGACTTCTGTGATTAATTTTGGTGTCAACTGATTTGACATTTACAGGTAAATGTTGCCTCAGTGTGGAATTGTATGATATAGGAGAAATTACTTTGGAACAACAGTTACCCTCTACAATTGTAGAGGATTAAAAATACTGAACAAATTAAATCTCTCACCAGAATGTCTTAGTAAACTGTTCAATTATAGTATTAGACTATTTAACTCACAACCTCCTACGGACCTCCAGTCATGCTACAGAACTATTCAAGGAAGCCATGCCAAATTTAGTCCTTCTTCTGCTCAGACTCAATTTGAGAGCTAAAAATGTTTGGGTTGCTTCCTGGAATAAGACAACAGTACTTTCAATTCAGTTAAATGCTAAGCATACAGCGCCTTCTGATCTTGAAGTGACAGACCAATGTGCATTTGTTTACCATCAGGGACCTGTATTAGGTAAAGCTGGCTTACACTTCATTACTGTTTGCTGTCCTTTCTGTTGCTATTTACCCTCACCTTTGAAATAAAACGTGACAACAGAAAAGTTGGGATTTGTAAATGGATTAATACTGTGTCTCACAGAGATAACTGGAGACATCAATGACAACTGGCGTTCCCTTTGGGACCCAGATTATCTAACATAAAAAGTGGGTGTGTGTTTTCTCAAGAGGTTTGAGAGGGCTTTTTTTCATAATACCTAAGCTGTGCTGTTTTTTTAAAAAAAAATCATTCAGTATTTTATTTTACACCAGGAAATGGAACAGCAGAACCATAGGAATCATTTTGATTTGCAATGAAAACCATTAAAAGAAGAAGAAGAAGAACAGGGCTAAAGGAGACAAACCTCATATATCAGGATTTAATGAACTTCGGCACATTCTACACAATAAATTAGGTTATCTGTGGGTCATAAAAAGTGTCCTTGGTGTACAAGGCTGCTCTAATCATCATAACTTTGAAGAAAAGTTTTTTATTATCTTATCGTTTATGGCAACATAAGATGAAGTCCATCAAAAACAGAGAACCAGAATGACTGTAAGCATGCAAATGAGTTGTCCTAAAGCAGTAGATGAAACTCTTGTCACAATGCTTATTTATTTGTCACAGACAGCATCTCTGACATTCAGGTAGAAGAAGGAACCAAATTCACGACTGAGACTATACTGTAGGTTCAATCAATAATGATCTGCCTAGATGCCCTAAGCACATCCGATCTCTCTTGATTTCGAAAGCTAAGCAGGGTCGGCCCTGTTTGTACTTGGATGGGAGACCACCAGGGAATACCAGGTGCTGTAGGCACCTGGAGTAGGAACTGGCAAGCCACTCCAGTACGCCTGCCAAGAAAACTCCATGGACATGGAGTCACGTAGAGTCGGTCACGACTGTAACGATACAACACACACACACACACACACACACACACACAATAAATAGTATAAAGAAGGAGCATGAAGAAGCTGCACACCTCCTCTGCAACCCAACAAAAATGCATATTAGGTCCAACCTGCTCTATGCCCTTTAGGAGTTCTTCCAACCAATGAACCTGGGTCCATGTCATAATTTGTCTGGTTGCCTATATTGAAAAAAAAACTTTCAAATGGAAGTGTAAGGACTATGACCTGGAAGGGGTTATGCACTGTCCTAATTGTGTGGCCTGTCAAATTCAAAGCCCACAGAACAATCATCTTCCACAATCACACATGCTCTCCAATCGAATAAAACTTAGTTCATTAAGCTGAGAGAAGAAGGTAGAATAATTTTGGAACACAAAACAGCAATGTGCATATTTCTCTTCATCTTGCAAGCTTGAAAAAGGGGTGGCAAAGTCTCTGAGAGGGGATATATGTCCTGTGCATTGAATTTAGTCTGAGCTTTCCTAGAACCACAGTCATTGGAGTGTCGCTTATCTATTCCAGTGTCACCAGCACTTAATCAGTCTTATAACTCCCCCACGCCCCCAAATGCTGAATGGGACACAAAGCGTCCAAGGGGATGTATTCTCAAAGTATCCAAGGGGACTCAACAGAAAAAAATAATTTATACAATAGGTGAATGCAAAATTGTATACCTAGGCTGATTCAAAGCACTTAGATTTTTAAATTACTGGGTCAAACAAAAACAAAAAAAACCCACCTTGTTTTATTCGCTAAAATTCTATTGATTAGCATAATTAAGTAGATTTTAGTAAAAGAGGAGCATTGAGTTAATGGGGATTTGGTGAGCCAATTGTTTCATGAATTCTACGATTCAAATGGCACTTCTTTAGTTGTGACTTTTTAACAGAGATGTGCAATGAGTAGGCAGTAGGCACATTAGAATCAATGGAATCTATTGGAAGAGTTGACTCACCAAAAGTTCATTGATTCAATTACCCTCCTTTAGTGCAACTTACTACTTTAAGCAAAAGAGTTTCAGCTAGTTTGGGCATGTGGCTACCATTCCACAAACTTTCATAGGGTAAATAGGGATCATTTCTGGGTGGAGAACGCTCATGGATTGGAGCTTCCCCTCAAATAGAGATGGGCACAAAATGAAAAATGACACACTGTTTTGTCATATTGTAAGGTTGTGAAATGTTTTTTAATGTAACTAAACAGCAGACAGCGTTTCGTTACACAATGAACCAAAATGCCATTTTTACTGGGGAAATGAAATGATTTGTTTTCCTTTTCTGCCCCCACCTCCCAGGTGAGTTTTTTGACAGGTTGGGCTATGGGGATGGGAGCCATCCCCACAGTATGACCTGTCAAAAAATACCAGCTGGGTGGGGGAGGCAGGGGCAAGAACTGAAGAATGGGACAGGCTTTTGAATTTTGTGCTGCATGCTTGCTCTCCTGTTGTCACCACCGGCACCCAGCTGTTGTTTTTTTTTTGGCAGGTCGGTGTGTGTGGAGGAGGCAGACCCTCCCCCTACACCCCGACCTGTCAGAAAAACACCAGCTGGATGGCAGGGGCAGGGACGAGACCTGGAGAGCAAAACAGGTTTTTTAATTTGGCGCCACCTGTTTTCTCTCCCCTTGTTGCCACTGGCAGCCAGCTGGGATTTTCTGACAGATCGGACTGTGGATAAAGGGGGAGACCCCTCCTCACAGCCCAACCTGTTGGGAAAAAACACCCAGCTGGGTGCCGGTGGCATCAAGGGGAGAATGAGCAGGTGGCGGCAAATTGAAAAGCCTGCTTCACTCTCTGGTTCTCACCCCATCATCCAGCTGGTGTTTTTTGACAGGTTGGGGTATGGGGAGGGGGCACAGCTTTACTTCTATAGCTGCAGCCCACCTCCACACAACCTGAGCTGTCAAAAAAAAAAAAAGCTGGGTGGAGGCAGCTTCCTGATTGCTTCATTTTGTTTCCTTACAGAAATTCTACTAAAAATTGTTAATTATTAAATGAAACAAAATACAATGAGCAACAAAACAAAATAAAATGAAACATTATTTTTACATTTCATTCCCATCTCTAGTTTCAAACCATTATGATGATAACAATACTTAGGCATCCATATTTTAATAAATCAAATAAACACTGCACACCTATACTTGCTACACAAGCCAGATTGTATAAACAGACATCCCATGATGATTTTACCAAACATATTTGTTACTGTCATTAGAAAAATTAATGCAAGTTTGTATAAAACCAAGAAAATCTTAATGGGCACAGATCCAGAGGAGCAACTGGAAACATCGACAATTTTTACAGAGAAAGTAAAGATTTTGTTCTTTATTCCAACTAGAGATGGGCACGACCAGAAAAAATTATGTTTCAAGTTGTCGTTTTTCAGGACGGGTCCGTTTCGGGTTGTTTCCTTTGTCGCGAAATTTTTCAAAAATTCGTCGTTTCATTTTTTGTTTTTTCGTTTGTCGTTTCTACCTGCTTTTTGCGCGATTTTAAAGCATTTCCGGGGGCTGCCAGAGCTTTTTATGCCCTCTGTGGCTGCCAGACCTGCCCAGTCTGCAACCTGGGCATGCTATTGGTTGAAGTTTTCCAAGAATTTACATGATCCCATCACATGGCTTGCCTCCATGTTGTGGCTGGAGTGGCTGGCAGCATCCATTTTGTCATCCTTATCGCGATGGGAGAAGACAAAACCAAATGTTTTAAGGACCCCAACCCCCTGGTAGGTAATAATTTCAAATAATTATTGCATTATCGCTGCATTTTAATGGATGTCCAGGGCGTTATAATACCCAAGAAATCAATATTAGGCACCTGGGAGCCATTTTGGGTCAATGTCCCCAACTCCCCTTAAAGGAAAAAAATACAGCAATCTGAGAAAAGACATAAATGCACGTTTTAAGGACCCCCCCCCAGTAGGTATTATCAGACAGTATAAATAATTATCGCTGCATTTTTATGGATGTCCAGGGCGTCTTTTAACATTTAAAAAACAGCTCATTTCATTGCGCACCGCCAGTAACAGAAACGAAACTAACGACAACAATTTTCATGGGTCGTTTCGTTTAGTTCAATTTCCAGCTCAATTTTCGTTTGTCGTTTCGTTACATAACGGAAACGACAAACGGAAACGGAAATGAAAATTTCGCCGAGTCGTGCCCATGTCTAATTCCAACTATGTAGTTCTTCTTCCCACCTTGGTAGCAAAGATACTAAACTCAAGTGGAAAGCCTTGTTCACTTCATGTCACTATTGTTTTTATTTCTATTGGGTGTTTTATCAGAATAAATCTTCCCCTTAGGAAGAAAAATGCATCTTTGTTCTCCTGAAGTAAATCATTAGAAGCCTAGCTTTAGATTAATGGGGGAAAAATGCAGCTTCTGTGCAGAAAAACATAAAAGAAGCCACAGAGCCGTGTCATCTGAATGCTAGCAACCTGTTTAATGTCACAAACTGAGGAGGCATTAGGGGAACTGCCACTAGCTGAGCAGATGAATTAATATTCATGCAGATATACTTCATGGAGCTGCCCCTTATTCTCAAGGTTGAGTACTGGTCCCATCACATTTTTTTATGTACTGTATATAATCCTTGAACCAAATCATGCATAGCTGTAAAGCCCTTGCTCCACATATCTGTCCATTGAACAGAATGTTCATTGCCAATGAATGCACTGAGAATTAAAAATGTCATCTCTTATCCAGACCCTTAAATATCATTGATCCAGGCTAAATGCCAGTGTTGGCATGGTTCTACATTGCTTCCTGTTATCCCCTCTTCTATATGCTCAGTACCCTTCGCTGTTAACCTAATCCATTCAACATTCAAGATATTGGATTAATGCTTTCTGATTTAGCAGCTAACAGTATAATTATGAGGGGGCATTTTTCTTAATTAATATTATCTGAAATGCTGATCAACCAGGCTTGGTCAAATTTGTCAATTTTGATTTCTCTTTTGTTTCACATTCTTTCACTATTTTATTTGGTGTTCTGCATTTCCAGATCATTTGAACTGTGGTATCCTTTTTGAATAACTGTATGCATACACTGGCTTGAGAGTTCAGTGGTTTATGTATCTGGCTGTGGAAGTAGAGGTTGGGTTTTTTATTCTCCAGTGTGACTCCTATATGTGGCCTTGGATGAATCTCTTTTTTTAAAAAAAAAAATTATTTTCTAAGCCTAACAAATGCAAACAAATGCATTGTTTGTCTCCTGCCCTGTTACATTTTGTAATATACACATTTTCTCAAGCAATGGACAAATTCCTGTGGTATAACTTCACCAGAGCAATGGGAATAATGTCACTGTCCGTGGAAGACTGATGCTAATTAAATAATCCTGCTTTGATTTTGGTTTCTGTACAACCTTGCTCACAAGTTATGTACTACTCAAAATTAAAGCAGCAACTCTTTAATCAGCAGCAATCTGCCACTGGTGATATCACTCCTAGTGTACAGGGACTGCTGTGCAGCAGGATGGTCAATTTCATTGTAGCCATAACCCTCCTAATTTCTGGTGGCCATGGAATTAGGACAGTTGGGTGCATCATTCAGAACAGTGTGTGAGGGACACTTAAGCAATCATTGAGTTATTGCTGAATGGAACATTGCACTAGACAGGAAGCAAGCACCATTCTGCCACAGCCACATCTATATCCAAATAGGCTCAGGTTTCATCCTCCCTGTCATTTTGGTTGCAATTAAATTAAAGAGTTGGCCCACACAACAAATGCAAGTCAGGGGCACCTGGATTTTAATGGTTGTGCTATTAATGGGCAGAATCCAGTTGGACATATACATGCACATAAGGTAGCATGCATAACTCTCAGTGCTCAACTGCCACTAATTAATTAAGCACTGGTGGCATTATTAGACATGTACACTACAACATGAACAAGGTCTTGTTAGTGGAAGTTCATTTCAGTATGTCACTTAACTCACGCGCATGTAAATTTCAAGCAGAATTCTGACCAATGCCATGAACTTCCTGACTTATGCAATGGCAATTATGCACTTAAAATGGGGTTGCCTGGTTTCTGTCAGTCAACATATCCACAGTATATTTGACCTGATTTTTCTTTTTTTCTGTTGATCTTTCACCACTGACTCCTCATCAAGCATTTAGTGGATTTTACAAATATTATTCTCTGCATAGAAACCTCCATGAACATGTCTCTCGAACACATTGGATTTATTATTGCTATGAAGCTCAGTATGCTAGTATGAGATTGAACTGAGTCTGATTAGCATTGCTGTGTTTGTTCTCTGATTTCACACTGTATAAAATAGTTTGGGAACAGCTGGCATTGAAAGATTGGTGACAGAGCTACATTGATTTTAGTGTGAACAAGCTAAACACAAGAAACATGATTTTTATGTAAAGAAATATCTTTGGAGTTTTTAATCCTCTTGCTGCTTTAATTTTAAGGCAGCTAAGCTCTTATAGTGCTACTGAATACTGATCAAGGAGAGCAGATATGAGAGAACTATATAAGAAATTACTGTGGGTTGAAGTGCTTTAGTTCTATTTCAACTGTGGTCAAGAATCAACCAGGAAGCCTCACCTAAGAAATATATGCCAGGAGTATAAACATTTCTTTTTTAAAAACAGTTAAATATTTCAATGTCTTGAATTTAGTTAGTAGTTTGAGAAAGACTTCAATTTTACTTGATTTTGCCCATTACAAACCACCACTGCAACCCTAACTCAAAGATGAACTAGCTGTAAAGGGTCAGAAATAGAGAGAAGCCTCTTCTATTGGCAGAAATTGCCTTATGCCACCAGAGATGACATTGTGTCAGCAGGAGCCCATGGTGCTGACT
>JAHTLZ010000204.1:56814965-56829415 GCA_023846285.1 Phrynocephalus versicolor | reverse complement strand
AATCCTTCAGCGACTCTGATAAATAATGAGAAGCCACTGCATGGAAATGTTTGTATAGATAAGGGATGCTGGTTCTCGGGGAAAAGCATTGATCATGTAGAGACTTCAATTACCTTGTTATTGATGGAGATGTAAATTGGAGAATTGCAAAATAGTATCAGCACTCACAGGTGCAATGTTAAAAACCGTTCCCTCCCGGACTTTGCTGAGAAACAGAGCAGGATATTCAATGTCTAAGTCTAAGAAAGGAGCGGGCATGACTTTAAACTGAGATGTGGCAGAATTTCACTGTTCATTAGAAAAAGAGTTTGAAGCTTTTTTTAAAAAATAAATGAGTAAAATAATATTCTTGGGAAAGGAGCATTAAAGATTGTTAAATATTTGGGTTCTTTGCCAGACAGGTTAGAAAAACAGTTTGAAGCTTTAATAATAATAATAATTAATAATAATAATAATAATAATAAATCAGTAAAATAATATTCTTGGGGGGAAAGAACAACAAATGGTTGAACATTTGAGTGCTTTGCCAGACAGGTTAGAGGGCCATTTCCCTGTCCCAGCAGGATTGCACTCCTCCTAAAGGACAAGGTCTGTAGCTTGGGGGTGCTCCTGGACTCCGGTCTAACTCTAGAAACCCAGGTGGACTCAATGACCATGGGTGCCTTTCTTCAGCTGCAGAAAATATACCAGCTGCATCCCTACCTGGATGAGCCAAGCCTCAAGACAGTTACACATGCACTGGTAACATCCCATATTAATTACTGCAATGCACTTTACATGGGGCAGCCTTTGAAGGCAGTCCGGCGATTTCATCTGGTTCAGAGTCGTGCGGTGCGGCTGCTGAGTGGCAGGGCCACCAAGGAACATGTGACACCAATTCTATATAGCCTGCACTGGTTACCAGTTGCTGCCCAAGCTCAACTCAAATGGCTTGTTTTGACATATAAAGCCCTAAACAGCTTAGGACCTAGATACCTGAAGGACTGCCTCCTTCCATATGAACCTACTGAGCAATTAAGATCTAGCCAGGGGGCATTCTTGAAAGAGCCATCCCTCAAGAAAGTGAAAGGGATGGCTTGTATATATAGGGCCTTTTGGGCAGCTGCCCCCAGACTATGGAACACCCTCCCATGTGAGACCTGCCTGATGCCAATGTTGATGACATTTCAGCAACAGGTAAAAACCTTCCGGTTCCAGAAGTTTTTTTTTAACTGATATAACATAGATTGTGGGTTCTGATGGGCAATTGTAATGTATTGTTTTAGTGTATTGTATTTATTGTATTCAAATGTTTTATCATTTTAATTTTTATTGGCATTTTAATATTTTAATTGTTTTAATTGTTCATTTTAATTTTAAGCTGCCCAGAGACCTTAAGCTATATAAATAAATAAAATAAATAAATATGTTCCAGTAATGAGGGTCAACATGTCTTGCAGCCTCTAGAGAACATCTAGTACTGATGAGATTCCCACCATCACCAATATTCTAAACCATGGGACATTCCTAGACAATATTATGGATGGATTTATTTTTGTTAGTGCATCATGTGACCCTGAGACTAGAAGGAACAGGGAGTACAGAAAAGTGATCTACAAGCTATCATAGATCTATGAATGCATTTTTAAGCAGGCACTCTTCCTACATATATGAATGTTCCAGGGCCTGCACTAGTTACATTTAGTCTCCAAGGTGTGATTTCAGCTTTTGACAAAAAGTTACTAAATGACATGGCCTAGATCACTGTCAATCCACAAACACACTTTTGAGCCTAGCCATGATGGCCTCTTTGCTACCCAGAATCCACATCTGAGCATCTTTTTAAGATTATGCCTGCACTCTTAGGAAGAAAGGTTAAATGCAATACACCTGGGGAAATATCAAGACCTTTACATGGCCAGGGTTAAAGCCAGTATCAGTGTGTTGAGAAGCAGCATATTTCTTACTACAAGTGCTGAGGGCCAACAACATGTGGTAATGCTATCAAGCTGATGCCTAGCTTGAGGGCTTCTCAGAGGCCATATTGTATAGGCCTTTGGATCCATGATGAAATGTTTACATTTTTGTGGATCTATAGAACATATTGAGGTGTGTTGGACAAGTCACTCATCCTTTCACCCCCTCTGACAAAGTTGGAATGCCAATAAAGTAACAAATAAGGGACCTCAGTATCATCTTACCACTGAGCAGTTACAGCTAGTTTTCGGCGTGTCATATTATTGTCCTGCAGCTCCTGTCCTTCTCCAAACCTTTCAGGGGGATTGTTAATGTATTTATTTATTTATTTTCAAATTTGTATACTGCACCTATTTACTGAATGGGAACTCATGCCTTATAATTCTACAGCTATTTATGGAAATGCCTTATAATTCTACAGCTATTTATGGAAATTTGTGCTCACCACTTAACAACCTCCCCTGGTTTCAACTAAAAATTTGACCCTGTGATATCCAGTACTACATATTGTCATTATTGCCTGTCACAAGATCAAAAAGGGTTTAATATTCATAAAACTCCAGAGCAAAATTGTGGAGTTGTGTTCTTCTTGTCCTTCATTGTTTTTCTGGCATTGGACATCATCATGACTTTTGGACTTAGGATTTAGGGCCATGAATAAACTGCTGTGGTTGTTCGGAGTTTTTAAATCAGTGCTTTTGTTGCTAAGCCTTGTTCTGGACATTTACTCATTGTTTGCCTTCCCCCGATGGCCATCAGCAGGCTTTTATAGATGTTGCAGTAGCAACAAATAGACCATCCTGTTCTCTAGAGGATCCAAAGGACAATGCTAACATGGATTGAAAGGCTTTAGCCACAGGCATTGGGCTAATGAAAGTTCACCCTTGTGGAGGTATAAGCTCTTGGGAAGGACATGCCTAAGTTCTTATGGATGTGCAGCAATGTACAAGAGTAGACATAACATTGCCCCATACTATCCTGCAACTTTTTTCTGCCCTAGAGGTGTGTTTACAGAGGAGGGGAGCTCACATTTATCAGTGCTCTCTAGTGTGAATAGCATACATGTGCTCAGGTCATGAATGTGGCTTTCGTATTAAATAAGGTGCTTTTACACATGTGCTTTGTACTCTCACTTGTGGATCGGAAAGTGTTAAACTTAAAATTAGATTCTGGTTGCTGCTAGAGGAAATTCTTGCTTGCTTATATTCATAATGCACACTTCTAAAGTAAACCAACATTAGAACAACTCAATGTGGTAATTAAGATAGAAAAAGGCAGTTCTAAGCTGCATAGCCTATCAGATTCCTTAGGGAGAAAAAAACACTGATGTGACTTGAAATGTGTCCAACGTGTTTAGTTGGCCTCCAATTAGCAGCAAAGTTCCTCTATTAAAATGCATAACAAATACCATCCTGCTTGTCCCTGAACCCTTCATTATTTAAGTCCTAATTTCAGATGGTTCTTTCATTATAGCATATATCCAAAAAGCTAGCATTGACTTTTAATTACATTGCACAATCCTTGCTGTCAGGTGATGAATTGGAAGGACAGTCGGCTCTAGGGCATATCTGGGTGAACCGCAAGTGCTCAGCTCTTAACCAAAAGCAAACAGCAGAACAAAGGCAAACATTCTAGGAACAAACTGCAATAACATGAAGGCCAAACGGTTTGTGCTGCATAACCTTGTATTTCACACCTGCTGAGAAGCCCAGGGAGTCTATCTCAAGTAGCCAGCTAGAGTCAGCAGCACCGGCAATTCAGAGGAAGAACACAAGCTGAGAGACTCTTGGTGTTCCTCAAGTACCAAGACATGCATATCCCTACAATGACACAAAATGGTCAAGGTGCAAATGTACTAAACAATTTATGAAGTGTGCACAGATAGGAAGAATGTGTGCTGCTTTAAAATTATGGTTTTTGTTTGCACAAGGTCTGTCAATGGACAATAGGAAGTATGTGTGTGTGGGCCTGCATAACTATTTTTATTCCAAATACTGAGTTCTAACAGGATTTGCCTTGGGGAAAGGGGGGGGAGACATTTCATCATCAAATTTTGAAGAAGGCATCTGCCCACCACCTAGGACTCTGTATCTGCTACACATGAAGGCTTAGCACTCTGGTGTGCTAAAAGCTGAGAGCTTAGTGATTAGCAGCATTTTATTATAAAATTAAAAGTTTCATTCATACATGTCACTTTTCCCTCCCACAGCGAAATAAACATGAGAGACAACCGTGTTGGGTTTAAGGCCTGAGCCACACTTTATTAACAGCTTCAACAAACAGAACTATCATAACTCTAACAGGTGCAGATTAAAGCTGGAACCCCAGGTCTCCTGGAACCCCTCCAGCTGGCACTTTAGGGCAAATAGTTTTCCCCTGCCTGTCCTGTCATGTGGACAGGGCAAGCCAGGCTGGAACATTCCATTACCCCTCCCAAGAACCACAGGCCCCATTGTTTGTAGCTTCTGTCCCAGGGAAGCCTCCAAGTGCATCCTTCCCCTGATGCTGTAATCTTCTCATCCACAGTGTACGGAGGTTGGATGGCTCCTGGAGGATCACAGAATTACTCTCACTGAGTACCGTACCTTAATCCGCACTACCACCCGTGTGGCCTTAGCAGTGTCCCTGTTAGCCCAACTGCCTGGTACCAGTGTGGGACAGAAGAAAAAACCCATCCCTGATGCCCAATCACAGGGGCAGATCAAAAATTCTTATCCGGCCCCAAATAGGTGACCAGACAAACTCACACTAGTACCTGTAATCTGCTGTGGGTGGGTGGGGCACGCTCTTCTGTGGCGAAGTGAGGGTGAGTCAGGTGGGAGACCTTTATCTGTTCTGTCTCCCCCTCCCGGCTAATGTGAGACCTGGAGCTGGACGTTAGTCACTTGATTACTGCACCGATAAGTACTGATTTGCAGAGACAAAGAAGGCCTTAGAACCAAGCACAACAGAGAAGGTATTAATAATCAAATTCCACATCAGGCAGAACTTTATTCTTTTTTAATCCAAGGAGTTAACTCATGGAGCTGTGTGCCATTGTATGAATGAAATGCTGCACAATATTGCTGCATTTGTAAATTGGTTAAGCTCGTCAATGGAAAATCCAACGCTATGTGAGACAAAGACTTGACAATCTCAATTTTCTGTTGGAAAATCCCTAAACGTTTTGCTGAAGCTTCAGATATGATTTATTGCTATATCTGAAAGGCATTTCCCCTATGGTATTATTCTGAGATAATCTATTAAAGTGCTGGGGTGGGTGTTTTATTTTACCATGATCTATAGTACTGTAGCTCAATATACATTTTTCTTTTCTTTTTCAGCTCCACAGTACCAGAAAGAGAATAGAAAGCCTCATACTCTTAGTTTTTTTGATGATGGTGAGTCACTAAACAGATTTTGTTATGTGATGCCACAATGAAGCCAAGTAAGAGTGAAAACAGTGTTTCCCTTTCTCACAATTGCGCGCTGAAAGAGAAAGAAAGAGTGCTGAATAGTGGGAAGGGAATGCAACCAGTCCCGACATGCCATGAACAAGTGGGGGGGGGGGAGGGCAAACAATTAGAGATGGGGACAGACCACCAAAATGAACTTCAGGGAGGTGATCACCCTCCTTATCTGCACCACTGTATTGCGATCATATAGATGGGGGCTTCCCTGAGGTTCAGGGAGGTGATTGCAGAGATGGGGTATTCCTGTTTTTCATCCACCTATGGGCTGTCTAAAAGTGGGCGGTGAATAAAATAAGCAATTATTTGTATATTTGTTGGGTCCTCCAGTCCCAGTAAATGTTGTTGTTGTTCAGTCATTCAGTCCTGTCCGACTCTTCGTGACCCCATGGACCAGAGCTCGCCAGTGGAAGCTAGGGAAGCTAGCCTCCCTAGCTTCCACTGCCTTCCGGAGTTTGGTCAAATCCATATTAGTTGCATCGATGACACTGTCCAACCATCTCTTTCTCTGCCATCCTCTTTTCCTTTTGCCTTCAGTCTTTCCCAACATTAGGGACTTTTCCAAGGACTCCTCTCTCCTCATGAGGTGGCCAAAGTACTGGAGCCTCAGCTTCAAAATCTGTCCTTTCAGTGAAAAATTGGGGTAGATTTCTTTCAGGATGGATAGGTTTGATCTCCTTGCAGTCCAGGGGACTCTCAAGACTCTCCTCCAGCACCACAGCTCAAAAGCATCGATTCTGCAGCGATCAGCCTTCTTTATAATCCAGCTCTCACTTCCATACATCACTACTGGAAAAACCATAGCTTTGACAATCCTGACCTTAGTTGGCAAAGTGTTGTCTCTGCTCTTTAAGGTGCTATCTAGGTTTAACATTGCTTTCCTCCCAAGAAGCAGGCCTCTTTTTATTTCATTGCTGCAGTCGCCATCTGCGGTGATCAAGGAGCCCAGGAAAATAAACTCTGTCATTGCCTCCATTTCTTCCCGTTCTATTTGCCAGGAGGTGATGAGAACGGTGGCCATTGTCAAGCCCCACACACAGAGCACACACACAAATAGGGTTCAGTTCTTTGCCAAGATCTTTAGTGGAAAGGCAAGCAAGTTCAAGTCCTTTGCTAACAATTACATGCCAGATAAATAACAGAATCCAACTCCCAGCAATTACCAGTCCAAGTCAAAACCAGAATATCTCACAGAAACCAGATGCCAAACCCAAGGGAACAGATCAAGCCGTTGCCCAGGAAACCAGTCCAAAGTCGGGAAACAGAGCCAAGGTCAGAAATAGAGATGGGCATGACTCAAAAAAATAATTTTTCGTTTGTCGTTTGTCGCTTAGGGGTCCGTTTTGGTTCGTTTTCGTTTTTTGGGGTTTTTGCACATTTTTCATTTTCGTTTTCATTACAAAACGAAATGAAAAAACAAAAACAAAAACAAAAATTTTTCGTTTCGTTAGCATTCTTTTCAATGTGATGTGTCTGCCGTAATGAAAACGAAAAACACGGCAAAATTTTTCATTTCGTTTCCATTGTTGTTTTGCTTCTGAAAAATTTTTCATTTTCGTTTTCGTTACGAAACAAAATGAAAAAATGAAAACGAAAATGAAAATTTCGCTGAGTCGTGCCCATCTCTAGTCAAAAACAGAGAGGAACGTGGTTGCAAGTTCAAATGACGCGTTGCTCCCACAGAGAGCTCAAGGTGAGCTTGCCAGCTTTATCCCGAAACAGGGAACACATCCTTACTTCTGGAAAGGCTTCTGCTAGTACTCAGGGCTTGCCGACCTGATTCTCTGCCTAGCATCAAAGACTCTTTCCCTAGCTATTCTGGTAGTATGTCGTTGCAGAATCCTGCTCATGGCCCTTTAAGTAGGTGAAGATATGTTTTCAGCTGAGTCATCAGACCCAGCTGCTTGCTGATTTGAGCTGCAAGGCTCCTCCAGCAGCTCTTCACCATTTAACCCCTCAGAGTCAGGTTCTGTGGCAGGCAGGGTCCTGGCACTATCCCCCTCCCCATGGTCCCCCTCTTCCAATGGGCCAGGACTATCAGGTTAACTGTCATGGAATTGTTGAACCAACTCAGGAGCATGCAAGTTGGAGGCAGGTTCCCATGACCGATCTTCAGGTCCATAACCTTCCCAGTCTACCAAATACTGCAATCCTCCACGGTGTATTCGAGAATCCAAGATTTGATGGACTTAATATTCATCTTCTCCTTTTAATAAAATTGGTGGAGGAGGTTCAGGTGTCGGTGGTCGGTTGGGTTCAGGGTCTGCAGCTGGAACCAAGAGTGGAATACTGGATGAATATGAAGGGAAGCAGGTAGTTGCAGACAAAAAGCAACTGGATTGATTTATTCTAAGATGGGATAAGGACCGATGAACTGAGGATCTAGTTTTCGGGATCATCCAGGATGTCTCAGGTATCGAGTAGAGAGCCAAAAGTTCATGCCTGGATTTAACTGTGGCCCTTCCTGACTTTTCTTGTCAGCTGCTTTCTTTTATACTTCCTTAGCATGGTCAAGTTGCTCTCGCAATAATTCCTGAATGCTATGGAGTTCTTGAATGTATGCATCCTCAGCCGGCACAGAGGTAGAAGGAAGGGTAGTTGGAAAATACCGAGGATGATAACCATAATTAGCCATGAATGGGGTCTGGCGAGTGGAAGAATGCACAGCATTGTTAGATGCAAATTCAGCTAAAGGTAACAAATCCGCCCACTTATCTTGTTGGTAGCATGTATAACAGCGTAAATATTGTTCTAAGGTCGCATTAGTACGCTCAGTCTGACCATCTGACTGGGGGTGGTAAGCTGATTACAGGTGAACTTGTGTTCCTAGTACCTTATACATTGCTTGCCAGAAGCGGGATGTGAACTGTGGCCCACCATCCGAAATGAGGTGTGCAGGTAAACCGTGAAGTCTGAAGAGGTGTTGCAAGTAGTGATGAGCTGTTTCTGATGTGGTAGGGGATTTAGGGCAAGGAACAAAGTGGACCATTTTGGTGAATAAATCCACGAAGACCAGGATACAGGTAAACCCTTTTGAGAGAGGAAGATCCGTAATGAAATCTAAGGAGACAGCATTCCAGGGAACAAAGGGTGTTGGCAAAGGATGCAACAGACCCGAGGGTTTGGTCACATCATCCTTTGCCCGCTGACAAACTTCACAGGAACCCACGTATCGGGCAACATCAGCATAGACATATGGCCACCAGAACTCCCTTGTGAGAAGATGCAGGGTTTTGTAAAGTCCAAAGTGTCCAGCAGGTAAAGAGTCATGTGAGAGATGCAACACCTGGTTACGAAGAGGGCCAGCAGGAACATATAACCGCCCTCGATGTAATAATAACCCTTGCTTTGCAGAAAACTCTCCATGATTCCCGTTCTGGGCAACTCCTTTCCAGCTCAGATGCTCAGCAGCTCAAACCTCTTTGTTACTCACGTCGGCGGCTGTGGCGCAGGTCAGCGGCTGGGCCCATAACCACTGTTAAGGTTTTTTAGCAGAGTTTTATTTACAAAGAATAACTTGGCAAAATAACAATATAACACAAACAGCTTTCTTCAGCATTCCTTCTTGCAGTCACAGAGTTCTTCAGCAGAGACATGTAGCAGCATGGATCATCATCAGGAGATTGGGATGAAGTGATCAAGTGTTACCCACACTTGCTAACCACTATATACTCAGTTGATTACACATTTCAGTCAGCTGATCCCTGACTGGTTTACTACAGTTACAAACTCTTAAGCAACTTACAATTGTTAGTTATTATACTATTATACCCTAACATGTAATAATATTGTAACACATTTACTTTTAATATATTAATGTACAGTGGATCCTCATATAACAAACAGTTGTATAACATAAAATTTGTACAACATAAAAAATTCCAGAGATAGGGGAAATTTGCTCAACAGAATCATCTATGGGGCGAATTTGTACAACATAAAAATGGTCGCAATTAGGGATTACTCTGTTTTCAATGCATTCCTATGAGAAATTTGTATAAAGGAAAAATTGCTTAACATAATTTCATTTGGAATGAATTAATTCTTTTATACAAGGTACCACTGTATTAATAAAATTTATTTTGAAAATATATCTATGAAGCATTTCAGAAGTTCCCTCTTCATCCTGTGAAACACACCTTATGAATACAAACCTGACTCTCGGCACAGAGGGTAGATTTCAAGACCTTTTTTTTTTTTTTTTGACAGTGCCTGAGATCTGGTTGTGCAGATGGCATAACGTATAGAAGTAAATTGACATAAATTAAGAAATCTTTAAGCAACAAATAATGTCTTATGGGGACATCTTCATTGACACCCATTTGAGCCAAAAAGTGATGCAGTTTCTGTACCTTTGCAACGGGATTTCAGCCACGGTATGCTCATATTTTCGGTTTTATTGTAGTTTGGATCTGACAGAAAGAATGCAGGCATTATGTGGGCTAAATGTGAGCACTTGATGAGTGGTGCAGATAGGCAAATCAAACTGTATCCCCGCCCCGCCCTATGTAATTCAGACCTTTGTATTTTGAGTACCAGTGCTCTAGAGGTGCTTTTGACAAATGCATTTAACGGAGCTCCCATAATCAGGAACCTATTAAGGCAGGGCTCCTGATCACAAAAGCTGTGAACTCAGCTGACATTTTAGCCACAATTACTGTCTGAAAAATTACACTTTCAGGAGAGTGAAAACTAACACAAAAAGCCATAACCAAGTTTGCATATTCCCTTTCAGTCTCCTCACCATTACTGTCCCTCAGTCAGAGTGAACACATGTCTGTATTTGAAAAAGTCCTTACTGGACAGGACTAAATGGATTTTAAAACAGAAACACTCACAATCCTATAAATATTTATTAAAAAGAAACAGTTGCAGTTCAGTATACCTGCTAGATGCTGATAAAGGACATGGTATGGAAGGAAAAACTAAGTGTAACAGTTGTGGGCTTTTTCTTCTCCCTTAAATGCAAGTTAACTCAAAAAATAAGTGTCCTACAGAGCAGCAAGGTCTGATGGTGTTCCCTTTCCTTTCAAATTTCAGATTTGGATATGGCAGATATCATATCTTTGTCAGATAGAAATATCTAATAGAATAGAAGAACCAAATATTTCCTCTGCAATGTACTGCTACAGAAACTCAGAAAGGTCTTTCAAATGGTAAATGTAGAGTTCTTTCGAATTTATCTCAGTTTATAGCTTGCACAGCAATATATAGTTCCAAGATATCCATACATTATAGCCCAATTTAAGTGTTCCTTAAGGATCAGACTACCTTTAGAACCAGAGCTTCTTTGTGTGCCTGAAGATCACTGTTTATCTGAGGACCAACCATTACTGGATCATTTCATTCCTGTGGTGCCCAGCCTGATATGATTCAAAAAGCAATCTTATGCTTGTCATTAGGGATGGGCACCTTACAAAAATGACACACTGTTTCATAGTTTTGTAAGCTTCGAACCATCACAAAACGAAACAGCAAACAGCATTTTGTCAAGAAATGAAACAAAATTTGTCCTAGTGATGAGAGGCCTCTTGATCCAGCTGTCTTGAGAACAGGAAGTTTATTTTTAAACTGATTGTTTTTCTTCCTTCCCTCCCCAAACCTCAGCTGTTGATAGCTACCTTATCTCCGATCTTGATCTGTGGTGCTCTGCTGTCTGTCTCTGGGCTGAAGACATGGCAGTTTTAGGACCATGAGGCTGACTGGATCACATTTCCCTTCCCTTCCCTTCCCTTCCCTACACTGTACCTGTGTCTGCAAGTTGATTTAAACTGATTGTTTTCCTTTCCTGATTAGATAGGACAGGTTATTTTTGATGTTTTCCTTCCTTCCCTCCCCATGCTGATCAGCTGTTGAGCTTATCTCTCTGATCTTAATATGAGGTGCAACTAACCATTAGGTTTCCTGCTTGTTTACAGAGAATTCTTTGTTTGAAAGCAAATTGATTGGCAGGTTTGAGTGTCTTTGATTTAAAGCTATTTAAACTCGGGCAGTGGTCTCCTTGTCAAAAAAAAAAGGAAAGGAAAGCTCCCCATTATTTATAGCTTTACAAATCATTTTGGTTCATTTCATTTCATGATGAAAATTCTTTTAAAGATTTGTTATTAATGAAACAACATGAAATTAAAACTGAAATTAAATGAAACGAAATGAATCACTATATTTCCGTCTTGTGCCCCTCTCTACTTGTCATATTTAGTGGTCTAGTGAAGCTTTCACCCAGTCTCCCTATTGGACTATACATGTTGGAATCATCCAATTAAATAATTTTCATTTTGAAAATGTTTGCCTTTAAAAATAAGCACGGCTCCACACCTACTGGAAGAATCTGAATGCAAATGCCAGTTGCAGGTGTTCCTGTCTTAAAGCAATTTATGATTCCACTTACTCATGCCTTTTCCGATCTACATCCAAAACGTGCATCAGATGCACTTTCACACGTACGTATTTTAAAATTGTTGGGCGGTGCATGTTTCTTTTCAGCAAGGCAATATTATTACCCTATTTATGGACTGCTGCATTTTCTCTCCCTCATTTGCCCTCAACATGTGCATCTACAGTTACAAACAGGGAGGAAAATGTGAAGGGAAATTATAATTCTAAATGTGTTTTATAGATCCTGGAACAGGAGGGCTAAAATATATTTGGCTGACTGCAGTTGGGTGTGCGTTGGTATATTTATAACCACAGCAGACAAGGCTGAATGTTATTATGAGCTGAGAAACTGATTATTTCCTGCTTAGCTGAATGAACCATGAGAAAGGGTATAACACTACTACCTGAAAGTGGAGTGGAATAAAGCAGAGAATAATAATGGAAGGAAGAAGCAAAAGCTGATCTGCTCTCCTGCTTTAACGGCTCCAATTAAATGACTATTCATTGGTAATGAATGTCAAATAACAGTAAATGAGCATTTACTCAAATATTAATCACATACTTAAGGGCTAATTGCAGCATATTACCAATTAATGGCCCTTTAAGAAACTAAGTATACTTTGGTACATAATAAGTATTAATTGAGTGCTACTTCAGGAGCTTGATTTTGCAATTCTTAATTGGATGGTGTCACAATATGTAGACATTAAATCCATACATTTATGACACTCTTTACCATTACTTTTCATTTCCTATAAACGTATGTATTTGCCTTCTATAGAGTGGAAACATTAACCTATGTAACCCAGTGCTATGTGTTCTGACTATTAGCAGACATCTAACACTTTTGGTGAGGTTCATTCCAATCTGGCTACCAAAGAGGCTCCTTGATATTCCAAGGAGCCACAGCACTTTTGTCATCTTTATTTGTATCTCTTTCTTTGCCTGATATGCTAGCTTGATATTCCAGATGTTGAATGCTGGATCTTCTCCATGAACCAAGGGCATCCTACATATTTAGCTAACAAAATGCAGGTCATCCCTCTGTTACCACCATATACAATGACAAGCAAAGTACCATTGTCACAACATATTCTTCTCTAAATCTCACATGGGTCCTCTGGGATCTATTTGGTACCAGATTTATGCACAAACTGAGCCAAATACAGTTTTAGGGGTCTGATAGGGGCCTGTTCCCGCTAGCATAGGGTTTGGGGTTTTGAGATTTGGGCTACAGTCACATGGTGCCTCAGGGTGTGGGGTTGTGGAAGGCAGAAAACAGGGTGAGGGAGGGGACAAGAGGGTAAGTGTGTGTGGCACCAAGAGAGGGAGGCAATAGGGTGGGCAACCAGGCCAGTGAAGAGGCAATTAGGTGGGTACCCAGTGGACAGATAGTAGGGGGGCAACCAGGTGGGCAAAAGGGTGACAGGGCAGACAGTGAAGTGGCAGCAACTGGAAGGAGGTGTGGTTGGGCAAGCACTGGCTTTTCAGACAGCCTGTTTCTTTAATTTGATTTTTAAAAATTATTGCTATCTGGTAGCAGAATTTTTAATATGTGGTTGGGGCATTCACATATGAGGAAAAATTTCCACAGCTGCCCCAGGATAAATTAACAGTGTTCCACACATGCACATACATAGTGTTGGTTTTGTGTTTTGTTTTGTTAGCGGAACCCGATATAACAGTGGGAGGTTTCATCAGTGGTACTGAGTCTAGGGACCTCTAAATTGAGCCTTGCTACTTTTACCCATGTTATCGTTTGCATTAAATCCTAGCATTTGCATAGACATGTATTTCTTTTCTTTCTCATTTTCTTTCTCTTTGCCATTGGGGAATCTGTGAATGTGAAGCTTAAAGTATCTGAGATCGATATGTAATTCATTCATTTAAATTTTCTAGTCCCAGATGGCTTGGAGGGAAGGGGGCCCCATGCTCGAAACAGCTCTAGCTGATAGTGTTTGCTATGTCAGCATATGCAAAGGTAAAGAGATTGTTCTAGTGGTTGGGTCTCAACATTCCCTATGAGCCTCCTGTTCTGTTTAGCCTCTCCTGTACTGGATGTATTTCTAAAGTGATTATTATTCTAAAACCATCTTAATAATTAACTAAATCATATTGATTACTCACCTTCTCTCCCTCCATTTTAAAAACTCCAACCACCTGCAGTTTTAGAAAATGAAACCACAATACATCCCTCAGACAGGCAAAGCATGACAGATAAAACAGTAGACAGTTAATAAAAACAAGCAATCTCAAAAATAGAGAAACTACTAAAATAGCCAAGTGCTGAACACTGAGAGAAGAAATTAGAATAATATGAAAGCAAGATCAGGTCATCCTCCCCATCCAGAATTATTTTGGAGTAATTCCAAAATATTTGATTAAAATAATTGCTAATATCTGCTAAATTTGCTTCCTGAGAGCAAGGCCAGTGGTATTGTCAGCATGTAATTCACTGGCAAATTATTAAGTTTTGATTCCTAATTATTAATTCCCCAAGCACCATCAATGTTGGGGATGATGATGACGACGATGATGACGATAACGACAACGGCAATGACGACAGCAACAACAACAACAATGTCAGTGATAATAATAGCAGCAATTCCAGGGGATCCCAGAATATTATTATTATTATTATTATTATTATTATTATTATTATTATTATTA
>JAHTLZ010000204.1:56802599-56814955 GCA_023846285.1 Phrynocephalus versicolor | reverse complement strand
TTATTATTATTATTATTATTATTATTATTATTATTATTATTATTATTTAACAACAACAACAACAACGACAATGACAACTTTATTTTTATGCCGCCTTTCTCCCCAAAGGGACCCAAGGCATAATAATAACTTTATTTTTATGCTGCCTTTCTCCCCAAAAGAGATAAAGAACTACAAAATTAACAAAATACAGAGACAACATACTACAAATATCTCTACTGCAGATCAAACACAATTCAGTTATCCCCATAATTACAAGAGCATTGGGAATAATGGCACTAAATGTTATAAAATATTATCAGGTGTAGATCTCTAAATAAGCACCATCAGAACTGGACAAGCAGCAACAGTCAGAGCTGGATATGCAACAACTGACTGGTTTGAAATTGGGAAAGAAGTACAACAAGGCTGTACACTATCACCTTGCCTATTTAACTTATATGCAGATTACATCATGCAAAAGGCAGGACTGGGTGAATCACAATTCAGAATTAAGATTGCTGGATGAAATATCAACAACCTCAGATACATAGATGATACTACTCTGATAGTAGAAAGTGAGGAGAAATTAAGTAAGCTCTTAATGAGGTGAAAGGGGAGAGTAAAAAAAAGGGCTCAAGCTCAACATCAAAAAAACTAAGATCATGGGCACCGGTCCCATCACCTCCTGGCAAATAGAAGGAGAAGAAATGGAGGCAATGTCAGAGTTTATTTTCTTGGGCTCTCTGATCATTGCAGATGGTGACTGCAGCAATGAAATTAAAAGACAACTGCTTCTTGGGAGGAAAGTGATAGCAAACCTAGGCAGCATCTTAAAGAGAAGAGACATCACTTTGCCAACAAAGGTCCGGATAGTCAAAGCTATTTATGGAAGTGAGAGCTGGACTATAAAGAAGGCTGATCGCCGCAGAATCGATGCTTTTGAGCTGTGGTGCTGGAGGAGAGTCTTGAGAGTCCCCTGGACTGCAAGGAGATCAAACCTATCCATCCTTAAAGAAATCAACCCTGAATGTTCATTGGCAGGACAGATGTTGAAGCTGAGGCTCCAGTACTTTGGCCACCTCATGAGGAGAGAGGACTCCTTGGAAAAGTCCATGATTTTGGGAAAGATTGAAGGCAAAAGGAAAAGGGGACAGAAGAGAATGAGACAGTTGGATGGTGTCATTGATGCAACCAACATGGATTTGACCAAAGTCTGGGAGGCAGTGGAAAACAAGAAGGCCTGGCGTGCTCTGGTCCATGGGGTCATGAAGAGTCAGACATGACTGAATGACTGAACGCAACAACATACTACATCAACTATTAGGGTTTTTTTTTTGTTAAAATTTGCCTCTATTGTATAATGCAAGTCAATCAGTATGATTAGTATTTAACAACAGCAACATTTCATAAGCAATTGTTACTTTACCTAATATCATGAAATTAAGTGATAAATTAAAGATGCACTTATAATTGCTGAGGTAGAACAGCTTTGTCACAAAATGTGCCTACTGAAAATTTGAGAATGTTATCAGAATACTCAGATAAACCTCAAAAGAAGTAGAAAATGATTATTAAAAGAAAACAGTAATATCTAATTTGGCCACCCTGCATTCATTCACCATGAAATATCCAAATGAGTGGAATCAGTGTGCCCTGCATTCTGAGCATCTGACTGTGGCATTTTAAGAAATGTGATGATATGAAAAATAATAGAGTGGAATGACCCAAACAAAGATGTGCCTGACTCTCTAGGTGTCTGGATGGACTGCTGAAGAGGAACATTCCAAACTATAATATTTGGTTGTGGTTCCAGCTTGTCAAGTCTTACAGACTGATTTTATTTTGAAACTCCAGTGATTAATACTTTCTGAGACGGTAGGCTTGTTTTCATAAATATGTCAGTCAAGAATGTTCCAGAGATCACTAAGGAAGCATCCAGCTTCTGCAAAAGCATTTAGCTGACAAATGGCTGAGCTATGGGCCTCTCTGTCCTTTGGATAATTCATGAGGAAGCACTAAAAGAGATGAGCAGTGAGATGTAGGCTAATATGCAGAAATGCAAGCATGTTTGAACAATCTGTAAAGAGTCAGCAGATGACCTCAAAATTAACTTGACTAAATTAATAGTAAATCAGCAGATTAAAATTGGGGTTTATAAATGCCAGATGGTTCGCTTTCGTATTTGGTTATTTCAAGAATGAAATGTGGTGGCAAGAGAACAAAAGTGGATTCCATTGGTCGAGGATTCTTCCAAGTAGAAAAGACAGAGAGATTTCCCTGGCCTCCCCCATACCCAAAGCCTCCTTCATTTTCCATCATGTGAGTAGAAGGATATGTGTTTGTGTGCCTTGGGTATGTATGTTTGATATTTATCTTCTTGAATGTAATAAGCTTCCCTCCAAACAATGCACTGCTAAACACTACCAATCCCCTGTATGATTATTTTTAAAAGTATTCAAAAATCAAAGTGTTCTGCTTATTATATACCACCCCATAGCACTCCAAGCACTCTCTGGGCAGTTTACAACTCAATTATGCAGGCAACACATTGCCCCCTCCCCCAGAAAGCTGGGTACTCATTTTACCGACCTTGTAAGGATAGAAGACTGAGTCTACCATAAGCCGGCTACCTGGGATTGAACCCCAGTTTGTGAGCACAGTTTTAAAACAGATTAAAACAAAGTCCCAAAGAATAGACTCTGTTTACTTGAGTTCAGCACTATTAATCAAACAGCATAAACTGCAGCACTGCATTTCTGTTACTTAGGGAGATGACACTTGTATTCTTCATCATGGGTCAAGTAACATGACTAGTACATGAAAAGGAAGGCAAGCATTGGTGCCTTAACTGATGATAGTTCACACCTCTGAGATTTACTGATGCTTATTACTGGCATCAATAAATAATAGGATTCTGGTCAGAATTTAAAATGGGTTTTATTTCCCAAGATACATGCATAAGATTGCAGCCTACCAAAGTCTCTTGAATGTTAAGAGGAAGCAGATAAAGAGGGAAGAAGGTGTAAGTGTGATCTCATGGTGACATGCTTCATAAGCAGTTTTCCTTCAGTTTGCTTTTTAGCAAACTGAAGAGCAGCCAGCAATTTAGACTCAATTATTTTGCCTGTGAGCAGTGACAGTACTGTATGGACACCTTCTGTAACCTGCTGCCTTCCACATGTTCCCATAAGGGATGGGCACGAAACGACCCTTTTTTGTTACCGTTCTCCATTATTCGTTCCATTACGTAACGGTACGAATAACGACCATTGTGATGGGGCAGGCTCGAACCGAACAGAACCAAGAAAATTTTCTTTGGTTCTGTTCGTTTCCATTACTGGCATCGCGCCGCTCGCACAATGAAAAATGGAGCAGCGGAGGCCAGCAAGAGAGGGCTGGGATCCCGCCGCCGTGCACAGAGGTGGGATCCCAGCCCCCTGTCCAGCCATCTCCGATTGGTGAATGACAGCCTGCCGGGCTGTCATTCAACAAGTGGAGGGCGGCAAGAAGGGGCTGGGCCTGGCGGAGCCACTTTGCCCCCTCCCTGCCAGAGACTCTTCACGAGAAGAGGCTGGGCTCTGAGCTCTTATGAGGGCTGGCTCTGGGATCTCGGCCTCTTCATCGGCACTCGGCAGGCTTTGGAGGGGAGGATGTTGGAGCTCGGCTGTACCCGGCGCCATCTTGGCCACATGGCGAAGCAGCGACGGTGCAGCTGGCTCAGAAGCAGGAGCAGAGGTCCTTGTTGGAGCACAGGGGGAGTGCAGTGGCACCCTCCACAGGTTTCCTGGGTCTAGGGGTGGTGGTCTGCTGGGGCAGCTGCTCCCAGGGCAGAGTGGTTCCCGGGGAGAAGGGCCCCAGTTAGGGCGGCACTGCGTGGGGCTCTGGGGTAGCGACCGGATGGGGGTGGCAGATGGAGTGGCGGATCGGTCCTTGGGGAAGGGGCCCAATGGAGGGCAGCACTCGGCAGTGCTCCAGGGGTGGCGGCCTGTTGGGGGTGGTGACTGGAGCAACGCCCGGCTCCAGGAGGGCTCCCCGTGGCCACGAGATTGCTCTCCCAGCAGGCTTGCCACTGGCTCCAGTGGCGCCCGGCCCTGGGAAGGCTCCCTGTGGCTGCAGAATGGCTCCCCCAGGAGGCTTGCCCCAGCCCTGGGAGGGCTCCCTGCAGCCTCGGGAACACTCTCCCAGCTCCATGCCTCCGGCTCCGGTGGCACCTGGCCCTGAGAGGGCTCCCTGAGGTCGCAGTTTGCCGCACCAGAAAAACAAAGAAATGGAAACGAAGCGGCCTCAGGGCCCGAATAACAAACATGAAACGCCATTTTGGCATTTCGTGCCCATCTCTAGTTCCCATCAGTCACCTAGTCTGTTGCAATCTAAAAACAAGGCAACCTGCACTACTTATATACTATCCCATATCACTCAAAACACTCCCTCAGTGGTTTACAATTTAGTTTTGCAGGTGATCCTGGCAGTTCTTGTTTTGCATAAGATACTATTTAATAATAACCTATAGATATTTTCAAATTGACTATAACCTACAGTCTTCTAAATACATTTTTGTTTCCCTGAGGACTAGACTAATTTTAAAGCAAGTGAAATGTAATATATTTTACAATCTACCTTTTCACTAGTAATTATGGGATTTTAAAATGTAAAAGTTTAAAAGATTGTGATGACAATCACACATGTTTTGTCTACTCTCTATCATGTATTATGTAACAGGTAACACTGTATAATAATATCATTTATTAACATTGTTGATTGGATGGAAGACAATCCAAAAATTCTCTGACAAAAATAGAAACAAATTAACAAAGTTGAGCAGTGTTGGTCACTTTTGTTTTCTTCTGCCTCATGCCTTTTTTCACCTATGTGCTCATAACCCTGCCTTACTCTTGCTCACATCCATTTATTTATACCTCGTCTTTCCCCAACTTGTAACCTCATGCAGCTTACAGCATAATTAATGAACAATACAATTAAAAAGTGTTATTAGAAGAGGTAGATTTGTTTGTCTGTGCTAGCATATCAGACAAAAACAAAGGACAAAGACAAAGGAGGAAAAAAGCACATTGGCACCTTAAAGTCTAACTGCTACATTTTAATGTGCCCACTTCCACAAACACCAATTAAAAAGCAATTCATTATAATCAGTTATGACATCAGTGTAGAATGCAAACATTGTCAAATGCCAGAGGTTGGCTTCTTTTCATAGCTTTTCAACAAGATATATATGTACTACATTGTCTCCACAAAATCCAAGCAGCTGTTATATTTAATATTACAGTCAACTTAGCATGACATTGAGAGTTCACACTCCACAAGGTAATCTTAACATGTCAGCCCTGGTTATTTACTTAAATACCGGGTCTCATCGACTGTCAACAATGAGGTTCCAAAGCTTAAATTTAAAAAAAAAAAAGATTAAAAACCTGGAATTTCAAGGAAAATCATATACATGCATTTAGGAAGTAGTCTCCATGAAGGACACCAAACTTCTTAATTTCTAAAAGCTAACAAGGAATAGTCAAGAGAAAGAGACTATTTGTGCATCTTTCTTTTATCTTGATACTGAAATAACGAGGAGGATGGAGCTTGGGGAAGCAATATACCCAAATATAAAACATCATTTTTGCTAGATTTCTTATTTAATTTTGTTATTATCTTGCAAACATTTATAATACACACAAGACCAAATCAAACTTCCAGCAGACATATAACTGAAATATGCCTTGCATGTCTCACTTACATATTCTGAATATAAAATTCTGTCAATCCTATTCTTATGCCATTGAAAGACTGGAGTTCAGTGATTTATGTCCACAATGATGTTTTGTTGATTAGGCAAGTTGATCTCTGAATTGCCCTGTTAATATATGCAAATAAGGAGAATCACCTATCTGTGAGATATGCTTAGTTTGAAACTCCTCAAAGAATTTGTGTCATGGTGGATAAGCTGATGTGATAACACAACCCTCCCAAGTTTTTCAACATAGATTTCAATCTTAAGAATATTTCAGATTTCTAGTGATTCCATATTGCCAGTCATGGTGTAGCCACTATAATGTTTAAGAAGTAATTGTGGAATATTTTCCTCTCTGGGATGCTTTCAACTGACTGAACAATAGAATAATAGCTGAAAGGCACCATGAAGTCCAGCCCCTTTCAACGCAGGGAATTCACACCCTAAAGCATCCCTGGCAGGTGGCAATCCAGCCTGTGCTTGAAAAAGCTCCAGTGAAGTTCACCATCCTCTAAGGTAATTGATTCCATTGTCAAATGGTTCTCTTTGTCTGGAAATTCTCCCCAAAATTTAGTCAAAAATCTTCCTTGTAATTGGAATTAATGATTTCTAACCCAATCTCCTTTAGCTTAAAACACACACACACACACACACACACACACACACACACAACTCCACTCCATCTTCCATAAGACAGTCCACCAAGTACAGGTACTTAGAGATGTTGCCTCTCACCCTTCTCCCTAGACTAAATATGCCAAGTCACCTCAAGCTTGGTTTCCAAAAGTCTTATCATTCTGGTTTGTCTTCTTCTGGACATATTCTAACTTCTTGGCATCCCTCTTAAACTGTTGTGTCCAGGTTGGGGTCAGATAAAAGAGAAATACAATGGTACTATTACTTCCCTTGCACTGGACACTACACTGAGTGCAGTACCAATAATGGGTTTTGTACTTTGCAGAGGGTTACAGATTTTTCCTTCTAAGGCAAACAATAGCTCAACAGTAGAGATTGTCACTAAAGATGGGCACGACCAGAAAAAATTATGTTTCATAAAAAATTATGTTTCGGGTCTTTCCGTTTGTCGCGAAATTTTTCAAAAAAAATTCATTTCGGTTTTTTTTCCATTTGTCGTTTCTACCCACTTTTTGCGCGATTTTAAAGCATTTCCGGGGGCTGTCAGAGCTTTTTATGCCCTCTGTGGCTGCCAGACCTGCCCAGTCTGCAACCTGGGCATGCTATTGGTTGAAGTTTTCCAAGAATTTACATGATCCCATCACATGGCTTGCCTCCATGTTGTGGCTGGAGTGGCTGGCGACATCCATTTTGTCATCCTTATTGCGATGGGAGAAGACAAAACCAAACGTTTTAAGGACCCCAACCCCCTGGTAGGTAATAATTTCAAATAATTCTTGCATTATCGCTGCATTTTAATGGATGTCCAGGGCGTTTTAATACCCAAGAAATCAATATTAGGCATCTGGGAGCCATTTTGGGTCAATGTCCCCAACTCCCCTTAAAGGAAAAAAAAATACAGCGATCTGAGAAAAGACATAAATGCACGTTTTAAGGACCCCCCACCCCCCTGGTAGGTATTATCAGACAGTATAAATAATTATCGCTGCATTTTTATGGATGTCCAGGGCGTTTTTTAAAAAACAGCTCATTTCATTGCGCGCCGCCAGTAACGAAAACGAAACTAACAGCCACAATTTTCATGGGTCGTTTCGTTTCGTTCAATTTCCAGCTCAATTTTCGTTTGTCGTTTCATTACGTAACAGAAACGACAAACGAAAACGAAAACGAAAATTTCGCCGAGTCGTGCCCATGTCTAAATGATTTTTGTTTCATTTTTCATTTTTTTGTTTCATTACAGAATGAAATGCAAAACAAAGTGCCCTTTAAAAAATGAAACAAAACAAAACAGAAATTTTCATTTCATTGTGTTCCGTTTCATTTTCATTTATTAATTATTTTGACAAGCACTGATCTTGGTGCTTGTAAAAATAAATAATAAAAATAGCTGGTTGACGCTGGTCGCCACTAGAAAAGAAAAAAAACTGACCCAGCACATAGGCTAGCTGGTCAACACTAAGGATATAAAAGCAAAAAATTAAAAATTAAAATTAAAAAAAACAGTCGGCCCGTGGGCCAGCTATTTGGTGCTAGGAGAAAAAAGCTTAATTAATTAATTAATTAATTAATTAATTAATTAATTAATTAATTAATATGATAGTTGTTTGTAGTGTTCATGTCATTCTGTCCTTTTATGCTTCCTCTATACAGTGGACCCTCGTATAACAAATGGTTTGTATAACATAAAATCTGTACAACATATAAAATTCCAGAGATAGGGGAAATTTGCTTAACAGAATCGCCTATGGGGTGAATCCATACAACATAAAAATGGTTGCAATTAGGGATTACTCTGTTTTCAATGGATTCCTATGGGAAATTTGTATAAAGGAAAATTTGCTTAACAGATTTTCATTTGGAACAAATTAATTCCTTTATACAAGGTACCACTGTATATGGACTTAAGGAAGAGATACTAATTTTGCACTGAAACAATTAGCACAAATGAAAAAAGCACACACAAAACAAAGCACTTGTCTTATTCTTACACTAGAATAGAGAACTTTTTATAGGGGTTGGAGAATTCTCAGCAGTGTGCCTGGCTATGTCAAAACAGACTGTCTTTATGAGAAACAAGAACCTGGCATGATTCTATCATCTCCTAGTCACACCAAGGTTTTGATCCAATATATTTAAGTCAGGGATGTGATAAGTACATCCCAGATGTTGTTCATCATGCAGCTTCCAGTAGGCCCTGTATAGCCAGTGGTAACGGTGCAAACTATCATTTGACACACCTTTTCCAGTTTCATTTTTTTTTTCTAGCAGGGGTAAGCAACAGTGGCCATGTAGTTGTTATTGGAGAGGTGTGTCTCTAATCTTTCCCCTTTTTGTGCAAGGACATCTGGAGGGCCACAGTTGGCCATCTCAGCCAGTAGTTGAGATTTAACATGCAATAAATGGGCAACACTCAGCTGTGCACTAGGGGATGATCCCTAATCAGTGATCTGTTATGACCTTTCACTTTTCATTGCAAACAACATATGTTACTAAGTACCCAAAGTGCTTCATATGGGAAATCAATAAATGTAGTGCTTGGATGATAAATGTTTACAATTTACTCCTTCATCACAACTGTGCTCTAATGAAAAACAGCACTAGAAAATAAATATCGGTAGTATGGTTACAGTTAAGCAACGGGAACTGGATCCCTTCTCTTTAAAACATAAAGAAGCAGCACAATAAATATATTTCCTTATTTTAAAACCTTAGGACACCATACATTTTGGGAATGAATCCATGTCTCTGAAAATAAATCAGAGCTTTGCTATCTGCTCCAGCTACTCTTCTTCCAGCTTGGAGAAAGCTAATATGTGCATAGGATTGAGACAGGGGTGGGGGAGGTGGGATTGCGCCCATGAACGGTTGATTTATGCATCCAACTGAGCCAAGTAAAGTAACTGTGAATGAATGTGGTCGTGTTGCTATCTGTTCTCCTGTCAGAACCTTCCCCTGCTTCCCCTCGCCACCAGCTTTCTGGCTGATGAAATATTTCAGGAACTAAATTACCCGGTGTCACTAATATTTTATGAGAAACAGCGGTAGAGACTTTCACATCTCTTTTGAAAAGTAGGACCACGCCACCTGCATTCACAATTTGACAAGGAATTCTCCTGACTTATGAGAGTGATATATTTTAACCTCCCCAGTCATTTCATATAGACTAGCGTAAGGAAGGGACCAAGTTACGCTAAAAAAATGAATGCAGGGAAGTAATGAAAAGGAACTTCAGGGCTCTGCCTGACAGAATCACAATCATCGCTTCAAATGATATTCCTTCCCTCACAGCATCATTGCACACTATTTTAATTTTTTTTAATGAATGTCAAAACATTTGACTTTTTGTAAATTGAATAAAAGGGACCCCAAAGGAACACAACTCAAAGTACTGAGAGGAATGACAACCTGCCTGTAGATTTTAATGGATTATTCAGACTGCAGCCTGACATGATATGAATACAAGTGTGGGGCATGACTTCAAATACATTTTTTTTAGATTAAACTACAAGCATTCCCCTGCCATCTGCTTGGCTGTTGGTTTAGCTGTAACAGGGAACTATGGTTAATTGCCACTTTTCAAACTTGTATCCTTGCTCACACAGAGACGAGAGCAATGAGAGGCTGCAGGCTCTTTCACAGTTGCATGAAGTACATGAATGCCATGGCTTTTTGAGCCAGGATTTGACCATGCAAATCAAATGAAGACTTGTTCTGTCCTGATCAGATGCCTTACAATTCTGGGTAACACCACTATCAAGTATTATGGATTGGTTGTTGTTTCAACTACTTAATAGCCCAGTCCATCAATGAGTAAATCCTGCTAGTAGGGTGAGAGAGGATGGAACAAAATCCTGAATCATCTTTTAAACAAATGAGCCCTCTCAAGACTAGCGAACAGGGGGGGCAGGATGATTGTGTTTTCCACACCTGGAACTAATTTGGAGTTTTTATAAAGGAGAACTATTTTGCAACAGGGATGGGCATAATCTAAATTGATACCACAACAAGAGGAGGGGGGGGGTTAAAATGAAGGGAGTTCTTTGTATCACATATTAGGGCCACAGGTGATGTAAGCACCCGCGCAGTTACACTAGAGTAAGAAGAGAAAGAAAAGGGGGAGGAAAGAATAGAAATAGCTTCAAGTAGTGTCTTTAGCATGGGTCTGAACCTTCATCATTTGGAATTGACAAAAATTAATTATGCCTCTCCAAGCTGTTGTGTATTTATTTAGTATTAAGCACTAGGAAATGATATGTCATACACGCTTTGCCCAATTGGGAAAGGTACCACACCAAAAAGCTTATAGATTAAAATTCAACACAAAGACAACAACAAAGAAAAGAGTAACAGGAAGAACTGAGGTTGTTTCAGTGGCATATGCTTCAGCTTAGGCAGAGACTATGAGACCCAAAAAAGTGTAGTGCTGAGACTGTAGTGTGCTGGAACAGGAACCCCTTTTCTCTGCAGATCCAAGATTATTCATTCCAAGCATCCATAGCTGTTTTGATTTGTTCTTCAATGTAGTCTAATTTGAGGACATTCTTCCCTCTAGCTCTTCCCTCCCCTTCCTTCCCCATTCTCCACCCTGCCTCCAGTCATGAAAGTAATTTGCATAAGCCCTGTTCTTCTATGGACAAACAGGAAGTGAGGAGTTCCTTCATAATTCATAGAGAAGGAAATGGGATGTGGGTAAAAATGCTTAGAAAGATTTTCTAAAACCATATATGAAGCAGAGGTCAAGAGGCAGTTGTGCTAATGAGGTTCCTATTTATAAACTTCTTGTTACTTTCTGTTGAGACTGACTAGCTCCTCAGATGATGGCAAAAGTGAAAGAAAGGGAGGATTCTCACCCTTCACTTTTGCTTTATTCTGGGGAGAACACCCACACAGCTGACATCAAATCAGATCTCAGGGGAATTGTACACATACTATAAAGGAACGAAGATAAAGGAATAGATGTGGCAGACACACTTGAAGCATCCACCCCACCACCACCCAAAAAACAAATCTTAATGGAGCCAAATAATGTGGAAGGAGAAGAGAAGAGGGAGAAAATGATTCAGTTTTGCATTAACATTAGGTGGACATGTTAAACTAATCTGAATCAATGGGCTACAGAACCCATTCTTAAACAGGAGCAAATGGCATGTGTAAACAGACTCTTGAGTTGTAGCAGAGAAAGTTTGATGCTCCCTATCGCTCTGCAAAGAACCCAGGGGAATACAACTTTGTGAGGAGAACTTGGAATAGGTAGTGGGATATTTTTGTCACCTTCTGTTCCCAGCACTCTTTGAAGGAGCCAGTGTAATCACAGTTGTATAAAACTGATCAAGATTTGCAGTGCAGATTTGATTTGTCCCTCACTCTTGATCCACCATGGCGTCCATCAAAGTGTCCTGAATCTCACAGTTTGGTGATTAAGCTGAAAAGCATTTCTTTTTTTTTTTTAAGAGTACTTCTGAAGTGTCATTCTTATGCCATAAAAGTTGTGAAATAGCCACATGATCACAAGGTAAAAAAATCAATTTCAACTTGAAGTGGTGTCAACTCCATTCCCCCATTATTATTGCTATTTTTGAAGCAAGGCAAGTGTTAAAGGGTGTTTAAGGAGGAGGAAGAATTTGGGAGGCCAGAAAAAGGGAGGTTATGGAAGTAACAAAGAAGGAAGAAAGGAACAGTGTGTCTTTCACTGGATTTCTAACACATGTCATTATGACTAGCTGATTTCATCCTTTTGTATCTCTTTAGAAGAATTAGCAATTCATATATGATTGCTCTGCCCCCAGAAAATAGTGCTGGCTCATTTCCTCCCTATTATACTAAATCACCCCTGAACACGTCCCCCCCATGATTAACAATATGTAAAATACCACAACATTGTTTCAGTCTAGACTTGCAAAATCCTCAGCTTATCTTTGGCTAAATGCTTTCCCCAGTGGAACATACTGTCAAATGTCGGCTCCGCTGCCGCTTGTCGGCGTGCGGAGCTTCGTTGCCC
>JAHTLZ010000204.1:56784045-56802589 GCA_023846285.1 Phrynocephalus versicolor | reverse complement strand
CCCATAAATTGGTCTCGCGTGGTCTTTCGCCGTGGGGGGGCAATGTCAGTTAAGCTTCAAATTGCTTGCTTTAAAATTTGCCAGAGGGGAGAAGGAAGCAAAACAGGGTTACCTTTATCGCCTTTTTAATCACTGGTAAATCCTTTTAAGCATCAGAGCTTTGTAGACAATCCCTGCTCTGAAAAGAAGAAAATGTTTGTTTTGAGAAAAATATGTACAGTGCAGAGGACGGGCCATTTAATCTGGATAATAGCATTCATTCAGTCAAACTTTCACCTCCTCCTCTCTATGATGATTGCATCCAAAAGAGATGGAGTGATCACACAACTGGGACCTCTGTGAGATCAGGAGTATATATGGATTGAGATCCCTAAGTCCATTACTTCTACAATGCCAGAATAAATGGCAAAGAAGACACAAGTCTTGGGGCTTTTAAATAGCAACAGTTTTATTTAAATATATACCATCAGCAAGAGGCAAATAATCTCTCTACAGTATGAGTACTTTATTGAACTTAAGCTATTGTCTGTCTTCCTCCATCTTTGTCCTCTCTTGCACTCCCTTTTCTCAGGTCCAAGCAATAGCTTTATGCTAATACATCCACATAATTTTTTTTGTATGAAATCCTACCCACAATCCCCCAACTCAGCTTTGATTTCAGGCCAGTGTCTCAACTTTGACCATTCCATCTTGAATGACCCAACTAGGAGTTGAAACTCACAACTGACCCTAGACTCCTAACAGCATCGCTCTAAGCTTCAATGACACACAGAAATCCCAACACCACATTAAGGTGCTTCTCTAGGTGGACTGCATTCCTAAAGAAGGTTGCAACAAGGGGACATATCTTTCTATGATTCAGGTGTGCTGAAAAAATATAAAGTGCAGTAAGAATTCTCAGCCATACGATATGTGTGTGTGTGTGTTGCTAGAAACGCCACTCCAAGCACAGTGCCCATGAGTATGCTAATACAGTACGGCCCCTGTATCTGCTGATTCACCAACCACTGATTCAGTTATCAGCAGTTGGTGATCAGGGTGCAGGGGAGGTCCTAGCCCAGCAGTGAAGAGGGGGAAAAGAAATAAAATTTACGAACATCGATACCAGCCAGCCATGCTCCTTGCTGTCAGTGCCACATGCTGGCTGCCCCCCAGAGGGGTGGGGATGGGACCCACCTGGCCAACCAGTCTTTCGACTTCCCACTTGAGTCCCGGGTGGAGGACCGGAAGTTTGAGCTCAAGCATGAAGTACAAAACTTCCAGTCTTCCACCCTGGACCCAAGCAGGAAGTTCAAAGGCTGGTAGGCCAGGCTCCAAAGGTTAGCTAGTGTGCAGCGGCAGCAACAAGGAGTGTGGCTGGGTGGTGGCAGTGGTGAGGGCAAGGGTAACCAGCCCGCAGCATCATCAGTAAATTTTTATTTCTCCTGACCACTGGCACTGCCCTTGCAGACTGGCTGCCAAGCCTAGTCATGAGGAGAACAGCTGGCCAGTGCCAGTGGTGAGGATGGTGTGTGTTAGCAATGGCAAGGAGGCTATTGCCAGTAAAGAGAAAGGAAAAAAATTATTCCATTCTTGCCGCCAATGCCACACACCTCAGCATTGGGGTGGGAGGTGAAAGCTTTCACCCTGGCACCCCAACACCCCTGTCACCACCATCAGCCCGGATAAAAAGTTTTGCTCTTATCAACAGATTTTGCTATCTGCAGGGGTCCCAGAACCAATCCCCCACAGATATGGTCCTACTGTAGTATCTTTGAAGGACAGGAGTGAAAGACCTTTTTGCTACTATTGTTACCTCTTTGTTTTCCAGAGGGAAAATCAGAGAGGAAACCTATCAGAACGGTCCAACACAGTGCCAAGACTTTTTCTCTTAGTGGTGTGGGGAGCCAGAGGGAGGTGGGAAGGAATAAGATGAAAACTAAAGTCACACAACTGGGTGAATGCACATGGCTGGGCAACTTGACTTCATTTCTCCACAGCAAAGCAAGCAGAGTAAGCAAAGGAGAGTGGCTCGTTTACCAATACTTTCCTTAATGTCCCCCATATTTTGATAGTCAGCTCAAACATAAACATATCACAGACAGGATAAAGATAAAAGAATGCTTCTCCCTCTTCCTCTACTTGTGTCTTCCTGATTCTGGTCTCTTGAGCTGCACCAACAGCCGGTCCAAAAACTGAATCACTACATCACTATTCAACACCATGCTGTGGAAATCCATGCTCAGCTCACAAGCCAACACCTCCTTCTATATCTCAGCCTGTCCATCTCATGCAAGCCTTCTGAAGCAAAACTTTGACTAAGATCTGGTGCCTGCTGGGGGGCAGAGGAGAGCAAGAGGAGAGAGATGCAGAACTCTCCAGAAACTGAAGTATGTTTATTTCTTCAAGCAGATTTTATAGGAGAATTCCTCTCCCTCTAAATGGACACTGCAAGCATGCGATACATTGATGATCTGAACCCATGGAGAGGAATCCCTAAAAATATTCCATCAGGACTTCAATAGTTTCCACCCAAACATCAACCTCACTCTGAAACAATCCACACAACAGATGAACTTTCTGGACACCACTGTGAAACTACAACATGGGCATCTTAGTAACACACTGTACCGAAAACCAACCAACAGGTATTTCTATCTGCATTTTCAAGCTTTCATCCTGAACACATAACAAAATCAATCATATACAGCCAAGCCCTTAGATACAACCACATCTGCTCTGACCCACAGGATAGAGGCTCCAAACTCAAGGATCTTCAAAATGCTTTCCTCAGACTACAGTACCCACCTGTACCCAAATCTACAAAGCAAGACACATACCCAGAGATAACCCTCTACAAGACAGATCCAGAGGGCCAAATGACCATCACTGGTTGTCACTTACAGTCCACAAGTGAGACCACTCACGCACATCTTAAACAATCTCCAGTCCATTCTTGACAATAACACATCACTCTCCAAAGCTTTTGGTGGGAGACCCATACTTGCCTACAGACAACCTCCAAACATCAAACAAATACTAAGGCACACAAGATTGAAAACCCCAATGCCAACTCAGCCCACACATCTACTCTGGCAACACAATCACAGGACCTTACAATGTCACATACAGTATCTTCACTTGCTCCTCAACCAATGTGTTCTATGCCATCTTTTTTCCAGCAATGCCCATCTGCACTCTACATTGGTCAAACAGGACAATCTCTAAGAAAACGCAACAATGGACAGAAGTTTGACATAAGAAACCACAATACACAGAAATCTGCCTCAAACCATTTCAGTGTACCAGGATACTCCTTGAAGGATTTGAAGGTCACCATTTTGGAATAGGATCATTGCAAATCCAGAATACAAAGAGAAATAGCTAAGATAAAATTCATATGCATGATGGACACACACAAGAATGTATTAACATTAAGTCGGGGTTTCTTGAGTCATTATCAAATTTAATATTACTATATTGCCATATTTTTCATGGAAGTTTATCTCCAACCTGGAGCCTAAGGTAAAAACTCGAACCCTCTCACCTCTCTCTTCCACCACCACCCCTCCCACTCTAACTGGTTCTGGTTTCTGACTCTTGAGGAATTTACCTTAAAACCACACTTAACATTTCTACAGACCCTGGCCACACAGCCATTAGCAATACTTAATATCTATGACCCCTAGCCAAATCTTCCTTCACACTGTTTGTACAACTAGTCATCCCTCCCTCCTCCACACACCCATTAACAATGCTTAACACATCGACCCCCTGGCCAAATCCTCCTGCCACTTCTACAACTAATCATCTCTCCCTCCTCTTCCCCTTTCCCTAGCCACCAATGAACATCTAATATGAAATATATATCTCATCACATATTATATTACTCACCTCATTCTGCTGCTATATGTCTGCAGAAGTGGACATGTCCACAAAATGTTACATTAAAATATGAAAGTTAGCATTTAAGATGCCACATGTTTTGTGTATTTCGCATTTTTTCCTTCAATTTTTGTTTGCAATTCTTTAAAGGACTAACATAGCTACCCTCACTGAAGTAGTCTTAGGAAGCTTTGAATGGCATGCTTTGGACCTTCTGCAGTTGCCATTATGGTTTCGGCAACATCCCAAGCTCAAATCTTTTCAGATGCAAAAAAGAAAAGAAAAAGTTAGATTTTGAGATTGATTTGCAGGACCATTGTCTGCATGGTGGCATGGAGTGACAGAATCATTCCTTTGGCATAGAAGAGCCTCAGGTATATGAATCAAGGCAGCCACCCAGACACCTAAATGTGGTTCATTTGCTGCATTCTGTGGGGTTTGTTTGCCTCCAGTCTTTGGAAAATCCTGTAGTGGGAAAATTAGTGGATTTTCTTTTTTCCCCTTTCCCTTCCTTTCCTTTCCCTTCCTTTCCCTTCCTTTCCTTTACTTTTTTTTGGTACCTTTTAGTAAAGATTCAAGGAGATGCATGGTTATGGATTGATCCTATCTTGTGTTTCTGCCAGCCCTTTCTTCATCAACAGGAGCACTCAGTTCTGTATGACAAAAATCAGAGTCCTGTTGCTGAGTTGCGGTTGCGTGCGGTCACCATAGATAATCATACATGTCTCTGTCATATTCAGTTACAAGTTGTTGCCCGTGTTTATATAGTGTAATGCATACAAAACCAAATTTGGGATCATATGAAAGAACAGACTGCCACAATATATCATCTGGAATATGACCAAGAAGCTGGCAATAGTTTTTGACAAGCCCTAGACATTTTTATGAAATTCTGTACTGAACAGCAGTTGCTTTATGCTTCTTCAGATACTTTAGCATCAGAAATGTTTCCTATTGATCCTGAAAGCAGGAAATAAACATATTCCTACAATGATTGGCCTGCTGATTATTAAGATAATCAAAGGCAAGAAGCAGTACCTAATCAGCCTTAAACTGTGAGGACAGACAGGATGAAACTGGAAGTTAAAGTGGAAACCTAAATGGAATTGCTTTTTGCTTACAAGAAAAGAAAATACAATTCTTCATGAATCTTCCCAGTTGTTTTTTGTTTTTGTTCCTTACAGCTGGCTTTCTGCAGCTGAAAAAAGGTTCCTCTTCATTTGTCCCTATTCACTAGAAAAAAATTACTAAATGGATTATTAAATTAATATTGGTCCACTTAAGAGCACTTTATTTACAGAATTGACCCATAAAATTATGGAGTTCGTCATAATGTGAGGGGGTTAATTTTATGGTTAATTTTAATTAAATGTAATTAAAAATGTGCTTACTAGCAGACACAGCTAGCTACACAGGGAGAAATTGAGAGTGAGAATGAAAGTCCAACAATGGTTGAAGAATGACTGGTAATGATACTGGGCCACCTTAGTGTGATGCAGTAGAACTAGGATTTTTGTTACTCACTTCTAACATAAGTCATTCACAACTTTTGACATTGCTGCTCACTTCAATTGCTCTTGGACGAAATCATCCCTCTTGGATATAGATAATTAAAATAGTATTTTAAAGGAAATGTCAACCAATACAATCTGTATAACTAACAGTGATTCCTTGTTTCTATTGGATATGTGGTATCAACTACATTGCATCGATTGTGTTTGCCTACTTGAAAATATGCTTATAAACTTATCCAAAGTGAAACAGATATGAAGCAGCGAGACACAGTAGGCGATCAAAACTTGCTCTTCCCTTCCACCCAATGCTTCCAGTCAACGTACATTTTATGGAGGCATAAAAGGATGAGAGAAACTAGCTACGTGGCTTCAGATTTAGCTGTACTGGAAGCTGCTCAGTGTAGTTCAAGGTGTTCTTTTTGTTCCATTTAGCCCAACCTACACTCCAGGCTATTACCGAAGATAAGTCTTTTGATGCATGTAATAAACCAACGGCTGACATCGAACGATATAACTTTTCTGCTTGCACTATAACAACTAACCTCCTTACTGTTGAGTAAGCAAATAAAAAGAGAGAGGAAAAATAAGGACAAGCTTTTTAGGAAATCCCATTAGCTTCTTTTCTGTCTTCCATGTCAAGTAAAGAGGTCAGCCTTTGTAGTCTGAACAGGGAATATTTGTCAGAGAACATCTCTTCAAGGATAAAAGCTGCTGTACCTTTCTAGGTTACATGATCAGGATTGCTTAAATAAAGAATATTGCTGACAATTTGTGCTGTCTGAGTAACTGTCCAATATATCTGCTTTGGAGCCATATACCTAAAAATTACTTGCTAATTTAATAAATATCCACTTTATTTCTTGACCTCAAATGTTCTGGTTTGGGTGGATGAACCAATCAGTTCTTATTGCTCTTCCTAATTGTACTTTTAAAAAAACCTCATTTTTTTCTAGGCTGAATATGAACAAATATATAAATTTTGGCAAATTATTATTTTAAAAGAGCTAAAATAAAATGTAGCATCCTTCTTTCCCAACACCTTAGGAAAATAGCCATGGAGAAGAATCAGTAAGTTCTCCTGGATCCTAAGACAAAACAACATTCATTAAGTAAAGAATGGAAAGCCTCTCAGTTTAAATTTTGTAGTCTTCCTTTCAATTTCTCTTGCATTTTCATTCTGTCCTAATCCATACTAAGATGTGAGGCTTTCAATGGAAATCCATGACATTTGTCCTATACTTCCCATTGATTAGTTCACTTTACCTAAGTTACATACATCACTAATAGCACATATTTGTGTGTGTATTTCCACCAAGTGCATTTGAGGCATTGTACTTTAAGAAGGGTTTTTTTTTTTTGCATGCTTTGTTTCTTTAGAATGCTTTCTAAGCCTCGCAGATGCATGACTTCTGAAGAAAATGTGTATTTCTTCTGGCAAGTGAAAAAGACTTTTCTTTTAACAAAAAACATCCCTTTTCCATCTGAAAGGTCTGTTTTTCCATCAAGACCAGGAGTACAATTAACTCCTGGCACGTTTCAACTGGATAGCAATGACATGTCACATGACGCTGAGAAATCAAGTGTAAATCAAATGAAAATATCAGGGCATCTATCCCATACCATCATTGTAAGATAGTAAAGGCTTTTGTTTGGTTGCATTTCTGAATGCCCTACAGGAAAATGCAGGGTAGAAGTTAAGCACTGGGTTTTCTGTTTTGTGTGTGGGTGAATGTTTTGGTGCAAAATTTCTTGCAAATCCACACAAATGCTTATGGAATTCATATTTTAACATCAAATATACCAAGAATATACCAAGAAATACGAATTTTTGATGGGGAAATACATTCAGATGTATTCGATGTAATGTTCAGATAAGCTGCATATAGCTGAATGCAATTTTTAATAATTTCAGAATGATTGTGTATTAATGCAGAAGGCTAGAAGATGAAAATGAAATGGATTGGAAATAGAGATGGGCACGAATAGAAAAAATGATGTTTCGGTTTTTCATCTTTTGTTGTGGGTCCATTTCGGTTCATTTTCTTTTTGTGAAATTTTTGAAAAAATTTTTCATTTCTCGTTTTTCATTTTTACCTGCTTTTTGCGCGATTTAAAGCATTTCCACATGCGGATGTCCCCCAACGCCCCGGAAAACACTAGAAAAATGATGCTGGCAGAGACACAGTATAGACTAGGTATGCAGGGAGGCTGCAAAGGCAGTGGTGGGTGTAGCCCAGGGTGCAAGGCAGCTGCAGAGTGACTGCACTGTGGGGTAGGGGAGGGTATGCACCGAGAGGTACGTACGCACACAGGGAGTGTGCAAGAGAAATCTCTTCTTTCTCTCCCCTAAGAGCTAGGCTGCAGTCAGCAGGAACACAGAGACACACACCTGCCTGGATGGCCTAAAGTAATGAGTCGCAGAGACAGCAATCCCACCCTAACTCCCACCGCAGACTGCAAGGAGGAGGGGGGCGGCCAGAGCTTTTTATGCCCTCTGTGGCTGCCACACCTTCCCAGTCTGCAACCTGGGCATGCTATTGGTTGAAATTGTCCAAGAATTTTCATGATCCCATCACATGGCTTGCATCCATCTTGTGGCTGGAATCCATTTTGTGTCATCCTTAAAGGAAAAAAAATACATCACGATGGGAGAAAGACAAAAATAAATGTTTTAAGGACCCCACCCCCCTGGTAGGTAATAATTTCAAATAACTATTGCTGCATTTTACGGATGTCCAGGGCATTTTAATACCCAAGAAATCAATATTAGGCATCTGGGAGCCATTTCCCTTAAAGGAAAAAAATGCAGCATTCTGAGAAAAGACATAAATGCACATTTTAAGGACCCCAACCCCCCGGTAGGTATTATCAGGCAGAATAAATAATTATTGCTGGGTTTTTACGGATCTGCAGGATGTTTTTTAACATTTAAAAACAGCTCATTAACGAAAATGAAACATAACAAACCTAATTTTTGTGGTTCTGTTTGCTTCATTCCAATTTCATCACAATTTTTGTTATTCATTTTGTTACATAATGAAACAAATAACGAATAACAGAATGAATTTTTTTTTCATTTCATGCCCATCTCTAATTGGAAATAGGCTGATCCACCCCCTACTGTCACCATTTGAATTTCTTCATCTTATCTACATATCTCATAATCTTTATATGTCCCCAGCAGTTCTGTTATTTTCTAATCCTATAATTAGGTCACCTGAGTACTGCTTATTCTTTGATGCCTTCACTGAGAAATGCAAGGGCAATTTCCTGTTGCATTTTGCAAGTTGATGCTTAACGCCCAGAGTGTTATTAACCACATTAAGTGGAGCAGGATACTTTTATTCACCCTGAATGATAGTATAAATTAAAATTTTATATCCACACAAAACTGTAGATAAGGCTGAGACATAAAGCATATTTTGTACAGCTACAGTCATGTACTGACTTAGCTGTGTGTTAGCTTCAGCAAAATCATTAGGGTTTGATCTGAGGAAAGTTTATGGGATAATACAGGGAATCTTCATGCACAAGCTTTATTTTTTTAAAAAAAAGATTAACACTGTGTGTGTGAAATCAAAAGTCTGTAAAGTCCATACCTCACCATCATTAAGGGAAATGCTCTCCCTTAAAAATACCCTTCCACCTGCTGGGGAATTGTTCAAACTGAGCTCCGCAAAATGGAGCTAGATTAACAAAAGGTCCAGCTTGGGCACAGTTTTGGAAAGTATTGGAGCACATTTCCCTCTGCCAAATAGGAACACTGGGAAATAGATCTCACCAGATCACTCTACAAGCACCCTCGCTTCAAACTTTTAAAAAACTATTCAAGACCTGGTTCTACAGAATGGCGTTCCCTGATTCTTCAAACATTTAGTAAGGCACTATTTTTAAACCATTTTTCTTCTCCTCTGCCCCCCCCCCCAATTTTATCAATCTCTTGCCATTTTTTAGCTTCATTTTAGCTTCATTTTAGTTTCTTGTTGTTGATTTATGTATATTTTATTTTATTATGTACCTTCTATTTTGGTTTTTAAAATGTATTCCTTTGTTTGTTGTCACATGTTGTAAGCCTCCCAGAGTAGCCCTTGGTCTAGATGGGCGGTATAAAAGTCAAATAAATAAATAAATAAATAAATAAATAAATAAATAAATAAATAAATAAATAAGCAGCCCAAATTGTGTTATATTTCCCCAATGGGTTCACATCATTAATGGATTCTGAGATATTTTCTCACTCCCCTACATTGGAATGGCAATGTATTTAGGGTTAACAGTAAGGCTAAAATGGTGACTACCACTAGGGAGTGGGCTTAATGAAAACTTGTAGTTTCTAAATACACCAGGAACACCAAGCAACCCCCTTCCAAATAAGGCCAACCTACTGACAACCAAAGAACATTACATCTGCTTTTCATCATCACAGCTTACTGAAAAATCACTCAATACATTGTATTGGCACATTGCAGAAAACCTGCACTATGTATTTTTTCCCTGCAGGTTACCTGCACACTTTAGTGAATAAAAGATAAAAGATAGCTATCTGAAACATGTGCAGACATATTTAATGGCACTCTGAGTTTCATATCTGAGGATACTTCCGTTTTTCTAGCAAGCAAGTTAGGTACATGAACAGATGCTGTTTCCTGTGCCTATGTTCAATGGCTCAGTAATGATGAAATGAATTAACAGGATGTAACATACAGACAAGAAATATTAAAAGCCCTGAGATTAAGAAGTTGACATCCAGTGTGTCAAGAGGACATAAGGTTATTCAAGTGATGCTGAACTCCGGAAACAAAGAACTGAAAAGTGTTGTTTTAAAGTGATGCTTGTAAAAAGAGGAACCAAGAGAGATGGACTAGGGCATTGTCTCAGAGAGTATATAGTATGTATGAATGGACAGCTCGGGATCTCACACCGCCTTAGGTTGGGATCCTAGATGCATCTAGTAATTGTCTAAACCTTTTGTGTTATCAATAAAGCTTGCTGATTTTTGCTTCAATGTCTTTGCATGGCAGCTGATTTAGAGAAGTCATTTCCATTTTCTCACTTCTGTGTTTCTGTCTGAAGCACATTTTGTATGAGATCCTGTTAGCCCTATCAGTGCCTGTTACATATTCAGGATCCCAGTCAGTCCCTATCAGATTCCTGCCTGACTTATATAGTAGCCTTCCTGACTACAGATACATTCTGATTAGTTAGAGACACATTCCATGCTAATACAGTATTCTGCTCCAACCAAATGCATTGCAAACAGTCCTAGATATACATTATGTGTGTGTATATATACTTCAACAATTGCTACAACCACAAACCTGCTTTAATGCTGCAAAAATAGACCACTGGTTGCACCCCCAAGAAGAACAACACTGGCCAGTCAGGGTCACAGTACCTGGGTACAGTGGTACCTTGTAAAAAGGAATTAATTCGTTCCAAATGAAATTATGCTACAAGAATTTTCCTTTATACAAATTTCCCATAGGAATGCATTGAAAACAAAGTAATCCCTAATCGCAACCATTTTTATGTTGTACGGATTCGCCCCATAGATGATTTTGTTAAGCAAATTTCCCCTATCTCCGAAATTTTTTATGTTGTACAGATTTTATGTTATACAAACCGTTTGTTATACGAGTGTCCACTGTAGTCTCCCAGCACTGGCTGCCGATCAGCATTCTTTTTGCACAAGGGCTCTGCTTCAAAAGATCTCTCACCCTACTGCATCTTAAAATGACACCCAGTGCATGCCGATTTAAAATACACTAAGAATATATCATGTGAAACAACAGAAGATTTGCACTGAAGGCAGTTCAGGCAAGCATGTGGTTTTTGCTTAGGAAAACAAATACCACCCACTGGAATTTTTTTTAAAAAAATCAATAAGCTTACTGAGATAATTTTTATCCCACTTGTTCTTTGTCCCATTGTCTTCAGATAACAATGTTGTAGACTGCCTACTCTGTAAGTTTAGTTCGGCAACAATATGCAAATGCAGGCAACCAATTCATCCTGTCCAGGTGCTTGAGGAATACATATTGCATCCTGATGTTGTTGTATATATAATCTGGCAAAAAAGAGTCAGTAGTAGACACCATTAGGTACCTTTGTTTTTAACTACATAGAACAATTTCTACAATTGCTCGTCTATAAACATTTGGCATCACAATCATGAAAAGGAGCAGTGCAATCAATATAATTGAGGGTTATTCAACCTGAATCTCTATTACAGACTTAAATTGTTTGTAACTGTCCCTTGCAATCATCAAATTAGACTGTGAATGACAGTTTTTTTCAAAACAGTAGCATTTTAATCAACTACAAAGCCCAAAATTCTTTGGAGTAAAATCAAGATAGTGACAATAGTAAATGTGATTTTGCTTCAGAATGCTTCAGAATAGGCAGTAGCCAGGATGGCGATGCTTTGACATCCTTAAACCCATTTGCACAATTAGAAGAAAAATCTAGCTTTGAGTATGGTTTTCAATGACAACTTCAATTGTTTGCAACACAATCAGGTAATGTTTGATTCTCTTCTGCACTTGTAATTCAGTCTACTACAAAATATAAGCAAACAACCCACTTCTTTTCAATTTTAAAAAGTCTTTACAAATAGTAACTATCCATACCCCATCCTTCTTTCTTCAGTTAATACTTTTCCACTTTCCTCTATCAAGGACAAACAGGGGACTCCTTAAAGGTCTGCATTAGCAATTAAATACATTCTCTGGATAGACAACTGGAATTCTTAGCTTTCCTAGTTTTGATAAAATGGTTGCCATGGTGATGTGCTCACTGCTTTCTGAAAAGGGGTGATTCAGCCTGATGGATAGGATGACAAGTAAATTTGGGTGCTATCACATTGACCTTTGAGAAGAAAATGCTAGCATCCTGTTAGTGTTGGAATTTAATTTTATAATTAAGGCACTGAATATATTGGCTCCACAGATCTCCTTTGCTTGGTATACTCTACTACTGCTGTAAAACAAAAGATAATGTATTCTGTCAAGAGAATGAAATAATGGCACTAGGTAATTGAGTTTGAAATGTTTACAAACCTATAAATGAAAACTGTTCCATTAATATGAATGAATATAATCAAATGTCTATATGATAATTGCTACATGTATAATATAGCACAATATGACTGTTTTACTACATTTTGCTGTGGGTTTTATGGACCACAAAAAGCATCCCCTTTTCATATACTGTATATACTCGAGTATAAGTCAACCCGAGTATAAGTTGAGGCTACTAATGTAATCCAAAAACACTGGGAAAACTTATTGACTTGAGTATAAATCTAGGATGGAAAATGCACCATTAGCTAAACTTGTCAGAACGGCTGTGAAATGTCCCCCCCTCCTTCATTTTCTGTGTTTCTGAGGAAAATAGTTTTCTCTCCCAAACTTGCCACAGTTATGTTGCTTGGAAGATCAAAGGTCATAGGTGTTTCATCCATATTCCCAATATCTCCCAGGATATGGATCTTTCTTTGTTTTATGATGAATGAATGGAATGACATCACTTTTTCATCAGGGTCTTTTAGCAGCTTCTGTGAAACATTTGTGCTACAATTTATAAAATCTATGCCACAAACATAGGTCAAACCTATTCATGAAGTGGGTACACCATCCTGCTGATACAAAAAAAAGAAAATATCAATGCCTGGTGCTTTTAATTTGTCATCTTTAGCCAATTGAAGGGCACATAAGCAAATTCCCATGCGTGTTACACATTAACCAGTTTGACAACACTCCATAAGGCATTTATACAATTCAGACTCTAGAGCCCCATATGAAGTTGTAAAACCACACCAAGCTTTTTTTGCCTTTGGAATCTTTTCCAAGTCAATTTTCATTTTCCGCCAATCCCGCACGAGTTTTTCATCAAAACAAAATTCCCTACTTGCAATACTGATTGCTTTCTTCTGCTCTTGACACAACCTTAAGTTTGAAACCAGTTTTGTATGACCTGTGTTTTTGTTTTGGTACATGATTTGAAGTACTGGGATCCATTTCTATAAGGAAAAAAATGCTGCATAGTGATTGAATTCTCAAAATATATTGTAATATTTTTACTCCATCTTTCTCCTTAGAAAAGGACTCAAGGTGGCTTACAGTAATGAGGGACAATATACAGCCCAGAACATTTAAGACATATTCAAGTTAAGAACAGGAAATTAGAAGAGGCATCTTAGAACATTAAAAGGTAACAGTAGAGCTACAAAGAGCACACAAAAGAAAAATGAAACTAACATGGAAAACACTGGTGTTCTTATAAAATCAATCAATGTAATCATGTAAACATTACCTAAAAATTATTTATTTATTCACTTTATTTTTATTTTATTTATTTACTTTATTTTTATTTTTATTTTATCTTTATTTATTTACTTGATTTATATACCGCCCATCTAGGACTTGGCCTACTCTGGGCAGTTATTCCCAAATTTAAATTTAAATTAAAATTAAAAAGATGCAAGTTCTCAGAGTGTTCTTAATCTCACTCTGCCTCGTCTCTGGGAGATGAGAAGGTGGAAAGGGTCATTTTAGTTTTCCTCCCCCTCCAAATATCTATATCTATATCTATCTATATGTATTTATTTTAAAAATTATTTCCTCTTCCTCTACCACCCTGATAAAAGAGCTAAAAGAGATAAAAGAGTCCAAGGAAGTTATTGGTTTGGCCGAAGGGAGGATGCAGGTATCTCGCAACATGGTTGGGGACCGTGGCAGTTATGCTGCAACACACAACAGATCATTGTATGTTTTGCAGAGAGAGGGAGAGAGACACAGAGCAAAAAAAATAAAGTCAAAAATCAGGTGGAGAAGGCAAGCGGGGAGAAGGGAGAGGAAAGGATCTTTTATAAGAAAACTTGAACCCACACAAATTGGGGAGGTGGCAGCTTCCTTTCTGAGTACTTTTCACTTCAACATGCAAACTGCAAAAGGAGACTTTCCTTGTGTCTCAAACACAAGGAGCAGTTATATAATGGTGTGTGTGTGGAGAGAGAGAGAGAAAGAGAGAAAAAGAGGGATCTATATAGACCGGAGTATAAGAAGTATAAGCCTTTTATTTCAGCTAAAAAATAAGGGCTGAAAAAGTTGACTTATGCTCGAGTATATAAGGTACCCTCAATTTTGCAATGCAAAAGAGTATTGTTCCACATCTTTTCATTAAGAGTCCAATATCCTCATCTTGCAAGCATTCATTGGTGGGATGAGTCTCATTTTAAGCTATCTCAGTTATCCATGAATAAAGAACACTGTTCTTCTGAGTAATTCTATACCTCTTACCAAAGAAGAAAATAGCAAATGATGCTGCCATTTATTTTGTGGTTGTTATGGAGATTGGGAGATAGAATACATCTATTTGCTCATTCACATAAATGAACCACATGGACAATCACTTCTCACATTATGAATGCCATGCCTTGATTTCTTGATGGAACGTATGATGATTATCAGAACCAGCCAAGGAATTTCTGAGGATCTTATAAACAGCAGCAAGTGACTCCTCCCAACTTATTCACATTATTTTGGCACTCAAGGCAGTAAATTTGACAAGTGACTCTTTGCCTCTTTGGTCATAAAAACATGATCATAAAAATATTTAATAATTTCCTTCCTTTTACAACGCCCCAAATCTGCTGCCTGGGGTTGTTTTGTACTCATAATGTGATGGGATTAGTACACTCTGAGATTACAGAGAATATATGACATGTTAGGATAAATGACAACTGCGTCCAGCTATAATGTGACAATGATGGGTTGTGATGTGGGTGGAACCCGTTCGGAGTTAGCTATTTGTCCGAATCCACCTTTCAATGTTGTCTGCTAGAATCTGTTACATTATTGATGGAGATTTAAGTTTGGTTCTTCTCCCCCCCCAACTTTAAATGAAGTTCTTTTTATAAAAGTAATTGCCTGTAAATTATTTCTTTAACATTGTTTATCTTCCATTTCATAGAGCCAGATTCCAGGAACTAATTTGCTTTCAAATATGTTATTTTCATTTTAAAATGTTATAATGATTTTTTTGTATTTTAATCAATTAGGATAAAGTGCATAATATATTATGACACCATATATTTTGCAAAGTACCAGATTGCCCATAAATGACGCACTTCCAAAAGTTCTACATAATGGATTTAATGAAAGTGCATGCGTTTGAATGCCTTTAGAAAGACTACACAACTATTCAGGTAGAGTTGAAATTTGCTCTAAAATCATGAAATAAGCAATTTGGAAACTATTGAAGAAGTTCTTAATCTTCAGAAGTTTAAAAAGTTACTTTTTATGATGATAATTCTGGGAATCTCAAAACCAGCATGAATGTTGCATGTGGAACTTGCTATTGAAAATGTAACTTTTCTACCCAGGTCTCTATTTTTTCAAAAGCTCTGATGGGAAAAGCCTTGCTTTTTTCTTATATATTCTCTCGTTGCTTATTTGTATCATGATGTTCTGTGTATTTGGCATACAAAGGACCTGGTTCAGTTCCTGGTGTCTTCAGGTTTGTTTTGGCATGATTTAATTGAAATCTTGCTGAGAGGTAACTGTCGATCAATACACTTAGTAGTAACCTAGATGGATAAATGGTTCTATTCAAACAAAATCAGAGCCCTGCAATATAAAATTGCTTCAGAATGTGCTTCCAAGACTGTGTAGTTCCTCCAGCCTACAATAGAAGGGAAAAAAAATGTTTTTTTTTTTGTGTGTGGGGGGGTGGAAAGTGGTGGAGGGACAAAAAGTTTTTTTAAAATCCCTGGGCTGGCTGCTTGTTTTTTAAAAAAATCCCTCCCCCCCAAGCCCCACCTGATAGCTGATGCGTTGGGGTGGGGGGAAAGGTTTCCCCCCCACCCCAGCAGCTTATAGATGGAACAAAATGATTCATTTCAATAAAAAAAATTCATTTCATCTGTAATGAAATGTTGCTTCCTCATGTCATTTTGTTTTGTTTCATTTTGTTACATAACGACACGACAAAACAGCATTTCATTTTGCGTTTTGTTACCTTCCCTAGTTATTCTTCCTCTTTTTCTCTGCCATCTTTCCAAGTATCATTGTTTGTTTGTTTGTTTGTTTTGTTGGTTTTAATATTTGATGATATGTTCAATTTATGTTTTTTATTGATAAATGTGATTGTTCTTAACCGCCCGAACTTCCTTCGGGAAGATGGGCAGTACAGAAATTATAAATAAATAAATAAATAAATAAATAAATAAATAAATAAATAGTGTGATAATTGTGAAGGAAAGCTTGTGAAGGTGTTTAAAGAGAACTCCACACTTTAACTATTTCACATGCACATAATTATTGCCTTATTTGTACCATAGAAGTCAATTTGCATGTGGAATTTTGCTGGCAACTAGAGATGGGCACAAAACGGAAAAAATGGGGTTTCGTTTCTGTTCCATTTCGTGCCCATCTCCCTTCATTTACAGTTTTTCGGACATGAATGTTTTTTAAAAAAACCATTCCATTTTTCTTGTTTCGGGTTCTTCCCTGTGGTGGATGAGAGTGCCAGGCATGCTGTCATCCCCGCGGGCAAGAGAACCCATTCTGCCTCTGCATGCATAGGGGCAGAACAGAAGGCTCGCCTTCCCCGTGCCCGGTGCTATCACCCGGCGAGGGGAGGCAGAGGGCAGTCGGGAGGGTGCTGCGTCCTGGCCTCCACATGTGGAGGCCTGATCCCAGCCCCCTCTCACCGCCCTCCCTTGAGACCGAGAGCTCTGCTCTGCTTGCACAGCCGAGCCTGCAGTTCCCTCTGAAGGGACGAATGCCCACTCATGGACTGGACCCATTTAAAAACAGCCCAGTCAGCACCAGGGGGTCCCCCTAGTGCCAACCAGGCCATTTTTAAAGGGGTCCAGCCCATGACAGGGCAGCAGGACCTCTCTGAAAATGGCCCCGTTGCCAATGCAGGAGCTCCGTGCTGGCAACGTGGCTATTTTCAGCGGGATCCTGCCGAGCTGTCATCCGCTGGTGCTGACTGGGCCATTTTAAAGGGGTCCAGCCCATGACAGGACGGCAGGAGTTCACTGAAAATGCTAGGGAGGGCAGCATGATCCCTGGAACAGCCCTCCCTATCATTTTCACAGGACTCCTACCGGGCTGTTAGTCCCTGGAGTGCTTTAAACCTGGCCTAGTCGGTACCAGAGGGACCCCTGGTACTGACTGGATCAGGTTTAAAGGGGTCCAGCGATTGACTGCTCGGCAGGAGCCCTCAGAACACAGGTCGGGAGGACAGCACACAATTGCTGCAACTTTCTTCCTCCCAACCTGTTTTCTGAAGTCTCCTGCCAGGCTGTCAATTGCTGGACCACTTTAAACCTGGCCCAGTCTGTACCAGAGGATCCCCCTGGTACTGACTGGGTTGGGTTTAAAGCAGTGCAGCAACTAACAGCCTGGCAGGAGTCCTGTGAAAATGCTAGGGAGGGCTGTTCCAGGGATTGAGCTGCCCTCCGTAGCATTTTCATATGGGTCCTGCCGGGCTGTCAATCACTGGACCCCTTTAAACCCAGTCCAGTCCATACCAGGGGCTCTCTCTGATACAGACTGGGCTGGGTTTAAAGGGGTCCAGGAACTGAGAGCCCGGCAGGATTCCTCAGAAAATGGTGGATGAAAGGGTGGGCTTTTAAAATCCTTTTCCAGCCAAAGCCAGCACTACAGCTGATCGGCGGCACTGGCATCTGGCGGGAAAAAGCCCGCGGTTTCCCCACACCAATTGGAAGGGAAACTTTTCCCATAGGAATGCATTGCTTTGGGAAAATGAGCAACGAAAGGAATGAAGCGGAAATTTCCGTTTATTTTCATTTCGTGATTCTTTGATGGGTCAGTACATTATTCGTTTTGTTAGGTAACAAACCAAATAATGAATAACGGAATGAATAAAAAATTCATTTCGTGCCCATCTCTACTGGCAACCGCTTAAGACTGTCCACTGGATAGAAAAAGAAGGTAATGTGTTTTTTGATCCAATTTAAATAGAGTGAAATAGAGTGCAAAAATTACATTTCAAATCAACATGTAAAATGTAAAAGCTATCCTTCAGTAATCACCTATTTCTGAATTTTCTGATGTAGTTCTCTATTTATTATTATTATTATTATTATTATTATTATTATTATTATTATTATTATTATTATTATTATTATTATT
>JAHTLZ010000204.1:56766168-56782119 GCA_023846285.1 Phrynocephalus versicolor | reverse complement strand
AAGTAAGTAAGTAAGTAAGTAAGTAAGTAAGTAAGTAAGTAAGTAAGTAAGTAAGTAAGTAAGTAAGTAAGTAAGTAAGTAAGTAAATGTTCTTGCAATGGAGAAAATGAGAAATAGAACTATTTAGACATTTAAGATCTATGTACTTCTCTGTTTTGTTTTTTAAAGCTTCTAAAACTCCAGGAAAAGTGTTTGTGGACAGAGGAAGTGTTCCTGTGCAGATGATCACTTTCCACTTACGTTAATAGGCAAGGGATGGAGTGCAGCTCACATAGCCATTCTTACTCCCTTCCAAGTGTGTTCATTTTACACATCTGGCAAACAGCCAGATAGAGAGTGAACAAAAGCAAAACTGACAAGCTAAAAGCACAGGCTGCCCTATAGATCAATTTTCAAAAGTCTTCAAAGAGCTTTCAAGGCCATGGTGGTTCATCAGGCAAGGTGTTACCAAAAGTAAAGAGAAGTTTTGGGAAATGGAAAGGGAGGAACTGAGGCAGTTCGAATTTTAAAATTATTATGCCAACTTCCTGTACCAGTTATGACAAAGTAGAAACAATCAACATATACTCAAGCATATCTCTGTCAAGTGCCCAACTGGTGGTTCTGATTTGAAGCAGGAAGTAGCCACCCTTCTGGCAGTGAACAGAGAATTGCAGGGAATGTCTGTCACAATATGCTAGAAGAATGATGTCCAGCTGTGAATTTTGATCAGTCTCTCTCCTGCCTAAGGCTCCCAATGAGATGAAGACCAGATGTTCAATAGGCAAAGCCCATATTCACATGTTACCCTCAGGTAGGGAAAAATCTATAAGCTAATATGGGTAATATTGCTTAGTAATTAAAGACTATACTATTGACATGCTGACAAGTGAATATATGAGGAGAATATTTTTGTACCCACAGACCAGAGGACAGGGAAGAAACAGGAAAGTGAGGAGTTGACTTTAAAAAACTATACATGTAACAACAACTTGCAGGATAATTGGAACTATAAGTGTGACTGCAGTGTACTTTTTACAGTAAATTTCCACACTCTGATCAGGAAGCCAGATCCTACATTATTTGTCTATAGAGAATAATTGATCAAAAGGACACAGTGTATATATGATATTTTAACCTGAAATTGGTAGTGAAAAGAATTTGACAAACTCCTCTCTCCTGTGTCATGTAAGGCTGAGGACAGACAGACTCCAGAAGCAGAATCAAGACAGTCTGCAACATTGGGGCCAAACAAGGAACAGGGATCCAAAAAAGTACCAGTTCAATACCAAAATCCTGATCAGCAGCAGGTGGGTCTAACAAGAGTAGAAGGGGGGGGGGACAGATGGTCATAGAATCCAACCAACACTCATACAGACCCAGTGCTCTAGCAACTTTTCCTGTTTATCAGACTTTTGCTGACTGTAGCTGCTCAAGAAGACATTTAAGTCCAATCTGAAAAGATTTTGGCCCAGCTTTTGCCTATATGATTAGGAAGATTAGGAAGTGTGTGTTCATTGTTTGCAGAGAATTTCTCCATTATATCTTTTATGCCTTGAACATGACTCTATCTAAAGTGTATAGAGCATGACATGAGCAATACTACACAGCAGAAATCAGAAGCTGAGCTGAAAGCATCTGTTCTTGCAGCTAACCAGATCTTTTCTAAGACTGAGGTCATACCTGGGTTTCCTTCGTATTTAAATTTCCTGCGTATTTTTTTCAGGAGCGGTCACATGGTTTTTAATGAGCAGTTGGTGTCCTCTCCTCTGTGTCGTACCTTCCTATTCTGAATCTGTCCTAACCTGTGTACTACGCATTTTGTCCTACTTTCCGGCTCCAGTTTCCATGCCTCCGTCTTTTAAGCCGGGGAGAAAGGGGAGAAACTGAATTTACTGCATATTTTCAGTGTCCTGTCGTTGCAACAGAAGCAAACAAGTAAGCGTTTTCGAGCGAAGTTTCTAAATCCAGCCCCTGGTGGTGGTTTAGGAAACGTTGCTGAAACTTCTGTTTGAGGGGTGTGGTCAGCCGGGAGCAGAATTTGCTTCTCTTCCTGGTTAGCATGCAATCTTTTACTGGGTAGTTCACCGATGGGAAAAACTATGCAGGAAACGTAGGTCTGACCGCGGTCTAAGTGGCATTGAAAGTCCTGTTCATTCCACCACTTTTGTCTCTGCCTCACATCCCAACTCTCCCCCTTCCATGACCTCTCATTGGCTTTTACTGTTCAACTTTTTCTCCTGGCCTTTCCAGTGTCATCTCTGGTTGTTTTCCCCATTTCATGAGAAACAGTATTCACTGAAAGGCTTCCATTCAGCTTTATCTTCCTTTACCTTGGTACCTCTATTTTCATTCCATCCCTGATGCTCTCTTTTTGAAGCTCACTTCCGAATGGGCACCAAGGAGTTCTGTTCCCTGTAGGATTGGGACATGTTTACATTCCTTCTGGAGTTCTTTCTTGTCTGTGTGGGATCCTGTCAGCCCCCCAAGGGCTGGGCCTCTGGCCGGTGGAGATGGACACCTTTTCACACTTACTGCTCTGCTGCTGCTTGCACCACTCTAAACGGCATTATTTTCATTGATTTTTTAAAAAATATCATATTTGTATTTGTTGTCATGGAACACTAATGATGAGGAGAAATAATACTATCTATTAAATAATTCAGTCAGGACAGTCTGTCTCAATGTAGTGAGAGATGATATCAAAAAATGTTTCACTCTCTATGCAATAACTCCCCCTGAGTATGAGAATAAGACGTCAAGAGCTTTTTGAAATGTGTTCTGCACTTTGCACAAACTGTAGAACACACAGTTTCTTTTGGCAGCCAGGCAACAATTATCAATTTGTGCATTTTATAGATATGTAGAAACCAGTCCTTGAAGAATGAAAAATCACTCCAGGACAGATACCCCTCCCAAACACTTAATGTCATGGTGTTGGAGGGGGCGGATTGTCTCATTTACCATATGATGATGAAACAAACCATTCCTAACCATAGCACCCCAAAATGCTACCCGATTAAATATATATAATATTTCATATAATATTGCAATACAGTGCTGTATCCCAGAAACAAAAAATAGCAAGTGTCCTACTGAAAATGTCTGTATTTCTAAAAGTAACATTTAAAATGCAATCATATAAACACTTCCATGTGTTCCTACACTGTGTATCAACATAATGTGTCTAACAAAAAGCAATATAAAAGAAACAGAAACATTAAACATAGCACTACCCACAGAAATTTCAAAGGAACCCACACATACAAATTTCATGCAGTTAATTCATAAATAATGCACTTCTGTTTGTAAATGCATGGATGGGTGAGTCAAGATTACACACAATGAGCTGCCCCTTTTATGCGTTAAATCACAATGTGTTACACGTATTTTGTACATATATGCCATAGTATGTATGGGCTATAGAAATACCATCTGCATCCTTAAATAACTTGAAAATATATGGATTTCATTTACACAGCCTATGGTTACTGGGATGTGTACACAAAGATTTTTATGCAGACTGGACCTCCAGTCAAGAAATGGGAAATGTTTCATGTTTGGACTATAACTCACAGAATCTAACAGCTGGCATGACCAATGGGAGTTGTAGTCCTCAAAGCAAACATTTCTTACCCTTAGAGGTTGGGTCCAGCAAGAGTTCTCTGTGTGTGTCATAATCTTCACAAACAGTCTGCACCCATCTTATACTCTATGAGACAGGGTTATCAATCTGGATGCTTCTCTGCCCCACAGCTTTCTACAGGATTTTATTTTATTTTATTGCCTTTTTTCCTACCCCAGGATTTGCCAGCCAGCAGAACATCCTCAGTTTCTTCCTGAGAAATGCTACACATGCTTGTTAGGAATTAATTCAGACATGGAAATGGATGCCCCTCATTGTAGAATTCCTTATCAGTTCCTAGATAAATCCTACCTACTGTTAAATGCAAGAAAATAATGAATGTTAATCAACTTGCCTTCGGGCATCCATCATAATGAGCTATTACTTTGCTATTCACCATCTTCCTTTGGCAGACATAAACCCACCCAGTTTTTTAAAAAAAAATATTTTCCCTCTTCATATGATTCCATTTATGTTATGCTATATTATTCTATTACACCACCTTTGAATTTATTAATTATGCTGCCTATGGGCTATAAAACTACCTTATTCTTTTCTTTCTCTTTCCTTTAAAAAAATAGCTGGTTTTCTACTTGTTGTCAAATCGGAACCAACTTATAGTGACCCTAACAGGTTTTTTTAAACTGAGTGAGTCATTTAAGGGGTAGTTTCATCAGTTTCCTCTCCCCCAGTGAGCCTTCATGTCTGAGGGCAGATTTAAATCCAAAAGGATTTGGACACCCCGGAGGCCTAGACTGTCATGTTATCCATGACCCCTACCCTCATAATCCTGGCAAAATACTATAGGGAGACTGATAATCCTTTCATGTGGGGGAGTTGAGTCTTCAGTTCCCCTTTGATTCAATGTCTACTCCAGTTATGCTGAGCAGCAGGATTTCAGCCAATGACTTACTCTCATTTTCTAAGTTAGTGGGTGTATTTTGTTTTAGGGGACAATAACACCTTCACAGAATATGTATAATGATAAAACGTTTGTGATCTGTCAAACTGATAAATGACTAATTCAGGCAAAGGTTATGAATAAAGGGCAAGAAACTTCTCAGAGCCCAGTATCCTTGAACAACACCAATTAATTTTAGAGGAGTATCCACCAGATTGTGAGCAACTTGCACTCAAAACATTAAGGAGAAAAGCAATTATTTATATTGTTAAACGATGGGTGTAGAGTTGGAAGCAGCAAGCTTATCTATACACCCTTTTGCCTACTTCCTCACCTATGTCATCCAAGGCATTGTGTGCTCCAAGCAGGAGTAACATTATCTGCAAAGCATTCCACATAATTTTTAGAGAAGGGACAATGGAGTATGGTTTTTAATTCAATACCACAGCAGTGAGGGTGCTCCTGTGGCACAGCATTCAAAACCTTGCTCCGCTGTCCCTTCTCAGCCAGGCAAGGGTCAAGTGGGTATACACATCCACCCCCTTACCTAGCAGAGAAGGTGCAGCAGAGCACAGTTTTGAACTCCCCACTGCCTGCTCCATTCTCCCCACCCCACCCCATCCCCAGGTGGCTCTTTTTTTGACATCTCGGGCTGTGGGGAGGTGACAATGGGAGAACAGTGCAGACAGTGGGAAATTCAAAACCCTAGCCTGCTCTCCCATTCTGGCCAGCATCACACAGCTGGTTTTGACAGGTCAAGCTGTCAAAACCAGCTGGCTGGTGGTGGCCAGAAAAAGAGAGCGGAGGAGGAAAAGTCATGAATGGTTTTCTTCCAAATACAGATGAGCACGAAACGAACTTTTTTCATTTCCGTTATTCGTTATTAACTTCATTACGTAATGAAATGAATAATGAAAATTGTGATGAAATTGGAACAAACCGAACAGAACCACAAAAATTAGGTTCGTTACATTTAGTTTTTGTTAATGGCAATGCACAATGAAATAAGCTGTTTTTAAATGTTAAAAAACATCCTGAATATCCATAAAAACCCAGCGATAATTATTTATTCTGCCTGATAATACCTACCAGGGGGCTTGGGGTCCTTAAAACGTGCATTTATGTCTTTTCTCAGATTGCTCTATTTTTTCCCTTTAAGGGGAGTTAGGGGACATCGATCCAAAATGGCTCCCAGATGCCTAATATTGATTTCATGGGTATTAAAACACCCTGGACGTCCGTAAAAATGCAGCAATAATTATTTGAAATTATTACCTACCAGGGGGTTGGGGTCCTTAAAACTTTTATTTTTGACTTTCTCCCATTGCGATGTATTTTTTCTTTTCCCTTTGACACAAAATGGATTCCAGCCATAAAATGGAGGCAAGCCATGTGATGGGATCATATAAATTCTTGGACAACTTTAACCAATAGCATGCCCAGGTTGCAGTCTGGGCAGGTCTGGCAGCCACAGAGGGCATACAAAGCTCTGGTAGCCCCCATCCTCCTTGCAGTCTCTGGTGGGAGTTAGGGTGGGATTGCTGTCTCTGCGACTCGTTATTTTCACTTTAGGCCAGCCAGGCAGGTGTGTGTCTCTGTGTTCCTGCCGGCTGCAGCCTGTCTCTTAGGGGAGAGAAAGAAGAGATTTCTCTTGCAGCCTCCCTGTGTGCGTGTGTGCTTACCTCTCGGTGAGTACCCTCCCCTGCCCCACAGTGCAGTCACTCTGCATCTGCCTTGCACCCTGGGCAATGCCCGCTGCTGCCTTTGCAGCCTTCCTGCGTACCTAGTCTATACTGTGTCTTTGCCAGCATCAATTTTTTTTAGTGTTTTCCCTCTGTTCTGAGGCGTTGGGGGACAGCCGTGCACAAAAATGCTTTAAAAATCACGCAAAAAGTGGGTAAGAATGAAAAACAAAAAAATGAATAAAAAAATGATTTTTTTTCAAAAATTTGCAAAAAGCAAAAACAAACTGAAACAGACCCCTCAGCAAAAAATGAAAAACCGAAACACCATTTTTTTCAATTCGTGCCCATTTCTAGTTCCAACAGTAAATATTGTGTTTCATTTCATTTCATAAGAAATGCTTTCTGTCATTACATTACAAATATTTTGTGCCCATCTCTATGAGGAATGTATCCTTCACAGCTGCCAAAGAATAAAGATATATAACGGTAAGTATAATACAACCAAAGTTAAATTGTTAGGGAACCTAAATACCTATTTAAGGTTGCATGCCTATGCATGATTACCTATTGCAACTTGATGGACTCACTTTTGGATGATTATATCCTTTATTTTTCCCCAGTTGTTTTTAAAATCTTAGGTTCTTCAAGCAGAGGAAGACATGTGTACACATTTCTAAGATCTTATCAAAACTAACCTCAACAATGCAATAATGACATATAATCATTACAAGAGAGAGGATGGTTGGATTCAATCATTACATATTATTTCTGAGACTATGAAACTTACTTTTCAAACAGTTCAATAAGACTTCAATTAAGCTTAAGTGGAATTATAGTCAAAAAACCCAAAAAAACTTACATGCTGTGATTTCTGGTTAATGATCAGTTTCCATGTCAAAAAAAATTCTCCTTTAAGTCAAAAGTATGCCCTAACTCTGCCCTCTCCACTTTTCTAAAGTGAGCATCATTTTCTTGTCTGGAAATACTGAGGCAATAATGATGTTATAGTTATTGATAGAGAAACATTCCCCATAATTGCACAGGAAGCTTTGAGACGAAAATTGGACAATGTTATAGATGATTTCCCATGAAGTAAGTTAAATAACCACTAAAATCTTACAGAAAATAATGTAGACAAAGTGTAAAAGTGCTCTGAATGCCCTCTTTTCTGCCTTACAATTCCATATATGACTATTGTTTAAAGTAGTAGTAGGGTTTTATGAGTACCCAATGTGGTGTCCTGAATAGAGCGATGTGCTAGGTCTCTAGAAACCAGTGTTTGAATCCCTATTTGGTGATGGAAATTCACTGGTGGAGTGGAACTGTTAAAACTACTCCTCAAAATGTCAAAATCCCTGTTAGGATCACTATAACTCAGGTCCCACTTGGCTGCACATAATTAGCAAATTTACTAAGGTTTTGTGATGGAGAAATGCACTGATCTGTTAACATTTCTACTTGAAAATGTTATACATATGCCATCCATTAATCCATTACTGCCTGGTTTTCTTTACTGAAGAAAATCTGGAGGACACTGCTAGGTATATGAAATACATTTTTAAAGTAATACTTTTACATTTGAGGGGAATTGGGTATTAAGAAACAAAGCAATATTCTTAAAGAGGTATTGTAGGGAACCAGAAAGGACACTAGCGCTATAGGCTCATCAACAAGACTATATAAGAATTATAAATATGTGCAAGGTACCTATATTGTAATTTCCCTGTGAATTTTTTTTTCGTGAGATATGTCACAGACACTTACAATTTGTCAATCTTTAGCCCTGAAATTCTGGTACATTCCACTACTTTGCTTAATATCTTAGAACATTTCTTTAAACCCCTTCCAACTTTTAGCAAGTTTGGTGGAATTGATCCAAACCAGAATTCAGTGGCAACTTGAAATGTGTGGCATGCTGTCACCTCTGAAACTGTTATGCCCTCAACTGTCTTGAGGTTTGCCTTGTATACGATTTAGTGAAATGTAGAATTTAAAGACCTTATCTGTGGAGGCAATCTTCTGATAGGATCACCTGAAAAGATCTTTAGATAAATGTCAGAAGATTGGCCTGGAGACAAAACGATAGCCACCGGAAGCTCAGACAGACCAAACTAGCTGGCAACTGCAACAAGATATAACCAGTTAGACTTGGGGTGTATCTTACTGTACCAAGCAGCTCTTACATCTAGGCTGACATGTAAAGGACAGCATCAACAGGGAGTGTTTTAAAATCACAATTTCCTGAACACACTGAATGTAATCTGGATGATAAAAAGCAACATGGAATGCTCGTGCAACCTTTTAAAACAACCTGTTCAGACAAGTCCAAATATTTCGCCCTTTCTGATGAGTAGACATGGGCATGGAGCGGTGAAATTCTCGTTTTCGTTTTTGGTTCTCGTTCTCGTTACGTAACAGGCAGCAGGTGATCACCCAGCAGCAGAGACTGATCCCCATTGGACAATGACTCCCTAGCCACAGAATTTTATCCTGTATTCCTAGCTTGAGGATAAACTACCATAGTGCCTGGAGCTGGGCCACTAAACTCCAACCATTGTGATTGCCCCAAGTGATTGCTGGCCCTCATTCCAGCATACTACTCAACACCTCGCTTCCAAATGGTCAGGAGGGTCAACTGGCCCCCAAGGCCATGTTCCTGAGGTCCATTTTGAGCCAAGTGTAGGTGCAGGCTCACCTGATGCAGACCCACCTGGATGTCCAGCTGCCAGTGCAACCATCACATTCCTGGTTGTAAGTGCTGCTCCCTGATGCACACACCCATCATTTAACGTCCCTTAACCAGTCAGCCCCAGTCCTGCTGCTCTGGCCATCAATGCAGCACTACTGCCATGGCATCTGCCACCTGAGCAGCCACAGCCTCCTCCTGTACTGTCTTCTCCACAGCTGAACACACTTGGGATTCTGCAGCCTTCAATGTCACTACCATAACAGCACGTGCACCCTCCAACACAATAATGCGAGATAGCATAACGTCAGCCAACTGCTTCATCTCAGCCATCTTGAGGGCCTTGGACTCCCTACTGAACAACCACCTTCTTGGCTGACCGCCTGCCAGATTAACACTCGCTCCCTTTCCAGAGCACTCAGTTTATTAAGGATCATCCCAAAAGCAGACCAACCTTCATCATCCGGTGACTGTGGTGACATCTGATGACTGGGCACAGCCTTGTGCTTAGCTGACTGTTTGCCCTTCTTGTTGCCCTGAACTTTCTTGGGCCCCATCCTAAAAGACCCAAAGATTTGGCCCTAAAGCAAAAAGTTATTCAATTTTGTTATTCCAAGTAACTAATTAGATCAACTGTCCTATTCCACTAAGTAGTTCAACCACCCAATGTCAAGTAACTAAGTAATACATCTTTGTCACTCCAAGTAACTAAGTAGTTCAACCATCCTACTCCACTCTCCCTTCTTTCCCAGAAAGGGGGTATACCAAAGAGATTAGGCAAGGGGGTGGGTGGATTTATTTATTTATTTTTAATCCAAACAGGGCACAGGGGGATATGGATCAGCAGAGATGGTATAAGCAGAGGGTGGCTAAGGGGTTATGCACAATGAAGCAATAACCACCTACAAACCCCTGCACCACATACCCAATCCTTTCATCTCTTCCATGCAACCCCCACCAAACTTCCTCCCCTTTCCTTCACTTGCTTTTTTTCTATTTTAAAACAAAATGACACCCCCCAACTCCTCCCTGAAGGCAAGGAAATCTGCAGCCAAACCTGGGGGGTTGTGCTGAAGCGCTACCCGCAAAACCACTGGAGACCAACAGCTAAGTCACAACACGAGGCTCAGAGAAAAAGTGAAACTGCTCTATCCTCTCTGCCAGAGCAGCACCTCCATCCATGAGCCTGAGTGCAGAAAAAAGAGGCCAGGATCTGGGCAAGGCTCCTTTATATATGCAAGCCTTGCCTGACTCCTTTTAGCCACTGTCCCAGCCTTGTTTGTACTCGCCCTGCCCAGTCGGACAGACAAAATGCACTGGCACTCCATTTTGGCACAACAGGAGCAATCTATTGTTGTGTAACAATGGCTGCCATTATCTCATTGATATATGTGTGAAATGAGCGCCCAAGATGAGTAACATAGGAAAATTACTTCCTTGGACCACAACTTCCAAAATGCCCTAGCTCCCATGGGTTGCTGGTTGATTTGTGGAATTGCAGCCCATAAAAAACATAATAAGCTCTATAAAATTATGAAGAATACATACTGAAAAAGTACACACAGGAGAGCTTGCTTCCCTGAGTAAAGTGTGGTGGGTGTAAGGGATTGCTCAGGAAAGAAAGAGTGCACAAAATGTGAGCTTGTTATTTATGCATCTTATGCCTTGCTGGCCTCTTTTACTTAAGCAAAACATGTAATAATAATTGCATGCTGTCAAATCAATTCTGACATGGCAATCCTTTCTAGGATTTTATAGGTAGGTAATAGAATTTGTTTAGCATTCTCTTCTGTGCAGCTTAACTCTCAGAGATACAATGGGGAATCGAACTGCCAATCTCTGCAGCTAGCTACCTAAACCTCTGAGCTATCCGGCTAGCTAAGCAGCTAACATACTTTTCTATTTAGGAGGAGACTTGTGGCACACCACTTAAAATACTATACAGTAATACCTCGGATAATGAATACCTCTATTAATGAATAATTCAGATAACAAACTGAACTCTCCAGGAATAGGGATGTCTTGGATAATGGATTTTTCCTATGGGCTGCCTCGGATAAGGTATTTTTCATAGTGCTTTGTGGAAAAAAGTCTAACCAGGATGATTTGCGCTCCCTGTAGTTTGTGGAGGGGTGGGAGAAGTTGGAGCGCTTTTTTCATTGTGTTTTGGAGCCATCCTGGACTTGGAAAGGGAGCTGAGGTTTCCTTGCTTTCTTTTGTATTTTTGCATTGGTTTCAATTGCACTTTTGGTGGGAATGACCTGGCATTTGTTTTGGAGCTAGCTTTTATTTATCTTTGCACTGCTTTTCATTGCACTTTGGGCAGGAACAGGCTTGGGTAGTCTTGCTGTTTCTTTTCTCCATGCTTGCAATCTTTTCCATTGCTCATTGCACCCCTCAAGGGTGATTCAGCCATTCATCCGTCTGAGATCGGTAAGTTGAGCACCCAGCTAATGGGGGAGGGGGGAGATCAAAGTGTAGCCTGCATAATTGTAAACCACCCAGATACTTCTTTAAGTTCAGTGGGGCAGTATATAAGTGGCACACTTTGCTATTTATTTTAAGACATTTGAAGCAGATATTTTGTGAATGTCCTTAATTGAGTTGTACAGGTTTACATCTGTGCCCAGGTAGGAATGGCTGGGTGATGCACTGTGGCCTGGGACATACTGACAATTGCAATTTTTCCCCTCGCACAGAGAAAGTGTGAAAATGAGAGAAGCCACAATTCCCCAAAATATCCTTGTTATCTCCTAGACTGTTGGCATCCTGCTACCTGGACTTTCAAACCACTGTGTACACTAGACTGGGATACCGTATTTTTCGGACCATAAGACGCACCCGACCATAAGACGCACCTGGTTTTTGGAGGAGAAATATAGGAAAAAAAATATTCTGAACCAAATAGTGTAATAAAATATTTAATAAAGTATAACAGAATAATATTTGAACCATATAAACTGAACAGCAGTCAACAGTGGCATTGAGAACCATTATCACTATCATCTTTGTAGAATGAGGTACAGTAGTATGGTACAATATTTTTCTGCAAGAAATTAAGGAACTTTCAGTACCGTATACCATAAGAACTGCACCGGACTCCCTATGCTTTTAAAACTGCATTAATTTTTTTTTTCCGTTGAGCACAGCAACGCTCAACTGAAGAAGCTGCTGCCACCCATCCACAGGTTTGCCATCTCTTTATCCACCCCATCATGCTATTGGCACGTGAAGGGCTTTGAATGGCACTGACAGAGGGGGGCGATTAGAGGATGATGACAGCGGCAGGGAAGAATGAGGGGATAAGGGAGGCGGGTGCGAGATGTAGACCCTCGCCACACACCTTTCCGGGCACGTTTCTGTGAGGTCCTCTGGCGCACAGCCGGCCTGAGTCTTTCTCAAATGGGACACACACACCCCTCCTTTTTGGGGCAGTCGCACCCTGGGCGGAGGGAAGGGAGCTGCAGAGGAGACACAGCAAAGGCAGACGCCCAGGGAGAGACCCAAGTTTCTCCGGGAGACGGGGGGGCGCGACGAGGAACACGTAAGCGCGGGAGGGAGAGAGACTCCGGCGGGCGCTGCTGTTTCTCCTCCCCGGACACTCCCCCCCGTCCACCGCGCACGCCTCCTTGCCCCTTTGGCCGGCCAGTCCCACTGGGGAGAGAGGGAGGCGGCCGGGCGGCGGGGGGGTAGAGCGGTGCACGCGACGGGGCGGGGGCGGGGCCGGCGTCACCGCCCGCGTGCTCCTTGGCGTCCCAGGTGAGACGGCGAGGGGGAGCCCAGGCCCGGAGGAGGGAGGGGGGGCGGCGGAGGCGCCTTCGCCCTGCGCGTGTCTCGCCGGCGGCCACTTTCCGAACAAACTCCAAAAGCGGCGGCCGGGCGCGCGCAGCCACGCACACGCGCTCCCTCCCTTGCTCGCTCGCTGGCAGGGGTGGCGGAGGCAAGGCGAGGGTGCGCTGCCTTGTCGCCCGGGAGCCGCCGCCGCCGCTGCCGCATCGCCCAGGCCGGCTGCTCCGGAGCTCGTTGGGAATTAGGTCGCCCAGCTCGTCGAGGAGAACTGGACGTGGGGCCTCAGGGAGAAGTTGATGGACATTTAAAAAAAATTAAAAAGGGGCCCGTCCTTGCTTCTGAGCCCAAGGTAAGGGGGGGGCTTTTTAAGAGCCGAGAGCGCTTGCCCCCCTGACCCGAGAGCCCTGCGCACGAGCGACACGTGTCCGAGGAGGGCAGAGGTCGTCTCCTGCACGCTCTTGGGGAATCCCGATGGAGAGGGTCGAAGGCGAGCTCCGGGGCGTGCAAGCAAGGCGTCGCGGGCGGGCGGGGGCGCGCGCTTCGGTCCTCTTTGCTCTTCGAAGCAAGGCGGAAGAAAAACCCAGCCCAGCCCAGCAACTCTGCAACTCTGCAACTCGGACCATAAGACGCAGGCACTTTTCCTCCCACTTTTTGGTGAAGAAAAAGTGCGTCTTATGGTCCGAAAAATACGGTAGTTTCTTCTTTTTTTAGGAAAAAAAATCAAATTTTCTTTTATAAGTTGTTCCTTTCTGCTTTATCTTTTAGTACAACTTGCATAATGCTGTGATTCAAGCTCTAACAATTGATGGGGAGGGATGTTGTGGGTGGGGGAGAAATATGTCAAGGTCTTTCTGGTTTTTCCCCCTCATTCGTCTGCCACATGAACACATTTTAGAGTTACCGTAATTCATATTTTCAAAAAGTTTTAAAACAAGTATTTGGATGAAAAAAACACTATTATGTATTATTCCCAGCTTTTTGTCTGGGCTCCTAACTACTTCCCATACGAATGGTTTGGTGTTGGCTTACCCACTTCATGGACAAGCTCTTTCTTCAGGAGTATGATTGATTGATTTTTCTCTGACCTTCAAGCATGAAGGTCATCAATACTTTTGACACTCCCCTATCCATCTTGCTTGCTTTACATTAGTCCCAGGTGCTGGCAACTATCCTGATCGACAGTAAGTGCCCCAGATGGTTTGCAAGCTCTGCTCTCCAAAAGTGAATATTCCACACAGGAATTCAGCTGACTTTTATTGAATCTGGCCATATTTTCCCACTATCATTATTCAATCCATCTTTTCTTCCTGCTGGGCTGACACCACCTGTTAATCCATCTGTGCTGCTTCTATGTTGGAGCTTGCATCTTGCACTTAACTTCCTTTACTATCCACCAGCTCTTTCTCTCATAACAAAGCTGTCTACCCACAAAACCAAGTATCCGACTGCAGAGCTGCAATCTATGCTATTTTCCCAACTTGAGAGACTAAATCTGGAGATACAGTAGACTAACATTCCCTGCCCTACCTCCATCTAACAACAAAGGGGTTGAGCTCCACAGTGGATTAATAAGTGGTACAGTTATAATCTACAGTGACTTTTTGGCTATAATTGCCATCTTTTTACAAGTAGCACTTGTCAAAATCTGCAGTTTTCAGGGTCTGCAGTTATGTTCCCATATATACACTCCTACAGACATAATGAAAAGAAATCCCCAAGAGAATTCTGGCCACAAACGACCTTACCTATAAATTGTATCACATTAAATATGTATTTTGCAGTTCCAAATATGTATTTCTCGTGTGTGTGTGTGTGTGTGTGTGTGTGTGTGTGTGTGTGTGTGTTCCGTTTACAAATAGTGTAGCATTATAATTAAAACATCATTTGGGATCCAGTGATTGCCAGCTCTATTGTCCTGGCAAGTGATTCATAAAAAATCAATTTCTTATCTGTCCCACATGGAGACTATTGAGCAACTGATTAACAATGAACATTATAATTCATTTACGTTCTTCTCTTTTGAATTCCCAGACAGTGAGATTTAGCCATCTTTTGTCTATTCTGTCTCACACACGCGCACGCGCGCGCGCGCACACACACACACACACACACCTATTTTTTTTAAAAAACACATCTATTTCTAAAGAGTCTGCTTCTTCACAATGATAGGGGAAATTGCCTATGTTTCTCTTTTCTAGCTATCTTGGGGCTTGTTCAAAATGTCAAAATCTTTCTTTGTGCACTATACCTCAAACGATCTCTAAAATGGTTTTCAGGGGAAACTGAATTTCCCTTATGGATGCAAGCTACCTGGAAATTAATCTTGACAGCATGTAGCCAAGACAACTGAAATAGATGCTAGGATTCTTAGCCAAATGTCTGAAGAGTATCCAGCTTATATATGATGGTCTCTCCCCAGTCTCATCAGCCACACCTGGAATGTATCCTATTAAACAAGATGTTGGTTGTGTGAACCTCAAGATCTTCAGCTTCTATTGAGAATAGGTTAAATCATAGTAATTGAACTTACAGCAGGTATCATAATTAGCTTAAATTCAAGCATTTGACTTCATTTGTTCCTGTATCAGGTAGGTTCTTCTGGCTTTATATCATGCTGATCAGGCATGAACTGTAGGACATGAGCAATGTGAAAACTGCTGGAAGAAAGAGATGGATTTCAGGAGATTTACAGTCCATGAAAACCACAAGAGATAATATCATTTACTGTATTACCTTGCATTTGCATTGATTGCCACTCATTCACAACTGACATGCTAAAGCAGTATTATAGATCGGTTCTTACACTTAAAGCTCAGTGAAAAACAGTTAATTGCAATTAGAGAAGCAGAAACAGTCTGTAAAAATGTGTGTGTATGATTCCATGGAGTGCATCCACGTGTGCAAGGGCATGCACCTGCATTTATTTATACTGAACATTTTTAACCAAATTGATTGTATCATCATCACTGCATTCACACCACCTCTCTTTGGAAAGATCCTTGCTTACTGGCAGGCAAGAGATTCTGACTCATAATTGTCTAGCGCAGTGACTCTAGTAGTTGTCGGGGTAATGCACCAATGGAACTTTGCCATGGAATGAAGCATGCCTGCAAATGCCACCTCCAAATTGGAGAGTCTGTTGAAATGTAACATCTTCCACAGGCAGCTTGGCAGGACACCCAGCAGTCTCTCGTGATCAATAAGGGACCATCATATTAGAATCACTGATTATCTACTGGCTTGCTCCAACAATTTTCTAGTGGCATGTAGAAACTGCTGAAGGCAG
>JAHTLZ010000204.1:56735302-56766158 GCA_023846285.1 Phrynocephalus versicolor | reverse complement strand
TAAATAAATAAATAAATAAATAAATAAATAAATAAATAAATAAATAATCTTAAATTGTAATTGGTTTGTTTTAATTAAGTGCTGGATTTAGATATTTGTACACAGCCTTGGATACCAATGGGAAGGAAAGGAGGTCAAACATCGAATGAAATTTAAAGTAAATAAATAAATGAATGTTACATAGCCAATATATTGCCAGCAGCAGTCGATACAAATAATACAATAGCATCTTCCTTAATTGACTGTTACTGGCTGGATAGCTCAGTGTGTTTGTTTTGTGACTGAGGAACCAGAGGTTGGGAGTTCATTTCTCCATTGTACCTCCCAGAAGAGCCAGCCAGAGAGGCTTTGGGCAAGCCACGCCATCTCATAATGTCCCCAGAAGGAGAGAATGGTAAGCTGCTTTTGAGTATTCTCTGCCTAGAGAACCATGAAAAATGGCCATCCTAAGTCAGAATTGACTTGATGGCATACACAAACTGACTGTAAGATAGCACTGTTTGTTCCAAGGGCCACATTTTATTTCAATATCCTTTTAGGAACAGTTTTGGAAGAGGTTCTGTTTAAGAACAGGACACTTCTTTTGAGAAAAAAAGCTCACTACCAAGACTGCAGGATGTGATTGGCTGGAAAAACAACAGGCACATGTGTAATGAATAAAAATAATCTGAATGTAAGACTTTTTCCAAATGTTACATCAGGCAAACTCAAACAGTGTGAAATGAAAGAGGGCATCATACTGCATGAGAAATGCAGTTAAATAGTATTAATTTCCCATAATTGTTTCCAGTTATCTATTTCAATATTATGAGCACATTTGACCATACAGTCTTTAATTATCTCATCCTCAGTTTTACGCTCCAATAGATGTTTACACAGAAATATTTTTGTTAAATATTATGCCAGAAATCAAAGACCATGATAAGAAATATTTATTAATGGATATGTTAACTATAGCTAGGATTTCACTGGAAAACAAAGGAATTACTAGAACAACATGAACTGTTGGACAGATATTTGGAAACAGCGGAAATGGATATTTTGTCAGAAATATTCAAGGAGAAAGACCTACAGAAGACAAGAGAATGCTGGAGACCTCTATATGTTTTCTATGAGAAAAAAATGCTAATAGACTTTCACCCATAGTCATAATGATTTTTTATGTAAGGTTTCCTTTTTATCTATAATAATAATAAAATTATTTTAAAAAAAGAAATGCAGTTAAATAGATGAAAACTCAATAAGTTTGGATTAAGTACGTTAGCATATCACTTAATGTTTTGAAAACTAAAATTAAGAGAGACAGTCATCTTCTAAGCAAGCCGATTAGTTACCTAACCTTGCAAATCACAATTACTTTTGTTTCTTAAGACAAACATTCTAAAAATTAACAGGATTATACATAGATCCACTGTGACTTGTATGGCATATGCACAAGAACAGGGGTACTGTGTGATGGAAAGGCGCAGTTTCAAACCAGTTTTCTGGTTCCAAGGCATTATAATTTAGACGACAAGAGCTTTAGAAGGTTCACCTTCTTAAAGTAACTGTTTTCAAGACCATTTAATAGATTGCAGCATCCCTCATGCATCATCCCTCAACTCACACTGCTGTTTCAACATCTAGAAAGCCCAGCAAACTGGACAGATCTCTGGAGAATTTTGAGAATCTACACTGTATACTCCCTCCATTTTCTAGCCTCTGCTAGAATGCTCCGGTGATGTAGTTCAGGGTAGTGTGTGAGCTTTCCAGCAAAATACTCCCAAATTCTTCAAAGATGCAGGATACAGCCACAACAGGTAAAGTGTTATCAAACAGTCATTCTTTGTCTACAGGCAAATGCTTAAAGCTTCTTCAGGAATCTTCTCTTTGTTTCCTCTGCCTCCACACTCTTTTTCAGGCTCCTGATTACTCTTGACATGTCATTCACCCCACCAGTTATAATACCAATTGTTTATGATAGAGATGGGCAAAATCCTCGGTTCAGAGGTTTGTGCCAGTTGTGAAAGTGGTAGTGCGGTTGCTGCTGCTCCCCTGCCTGACCCCACTTCTTCTGGTTCAATGAGCCAATCAGTCAGTCCCAGCATGCTGGCTTCATGCATCTCATCAAATGAACTTCCAGTCCTGGAAACAGCACTCTTGGTTGATCTCCCATTCAGATAAAGGGGGGCGGCACAGAACTCTGTGCTGTTGCTCATGTCTGGGAGATTAGCTGAAGAGGTGGAAACGTAGGCCTGGCAATTGGCTGACTGGCTATGCTGACTGGCACCTGTGCTGCCGCCTTTACAAACCAGCATGAACCTATGAATTGAGGTCCATGTCCATGTCCATGTCCATGTCCATGTCCATGTCCATGTCTAGTTCATGCATAATCAAGCTGGGTACAAAAAATCCTTTCATATCTAGCATTTGACTGGACCTCATCCCCACCAGCTTTCTCTCCCAAGTCCAGAGTGCCAGGATTTCATGTCTGTGCATGTGAGCATGCACACAAGCATGCACACAGACATAAACACACACTTCTCCAGTAAATATTTTGTCTTTGCTATCCATGCCATGTTACCACTCAACCTGCTTGGTATTTTCTTTTAGCAAAAGCTGCTCATGGTTGAGGCCTGAAACGAAGAAAACAGAAATAGGGTCTTTTCCACCATTGCCCTTAGCTGTGGAATAACCTTCCACCAGACATCTGCCTGGACCCCTCTTTGGCAGTTTTCAAAAAACTAATGAAAGCTTGGTTATTTAAGCAGGTATTCCCTCAAACGTGTTCACCTACTAAAACATGATTTAGCTGCTATGCCCACCAATAACATGGGTTTAAAATTAAATTAATTAAAATTAAATGCTATTTTATTTCATTTTAATTTTTTTCATTATATTTACTGCATTGTTTTTTGTTTTTTGTTTTTTTCATTTTTCTTTCTTTCTTTTTTTGGAATTATATGTGTTTATCCTGTGTTGTATTATATTGATTAATTGTTGCTAACTGCCCAGAGTGGCTTCACCACCAGATGAGTAGTGTAAAAATCTAATGAATAAATAAATAAATAAATAAATAAATATTTTACCATGGAGAATAATATTTGTCTTCCTATTCTATCAGCCTATGGCTTATCTATTAAATGCCATGAATTGCTGAAATATATCTTGAGCCTTTGGTATATTAAATTCATGCTGAGAGAGAACTGTGTTATGTTGCAAATATATATCCTTTCAGTCACAATAATTTATTGGGTCTGTGTATGCATCTTTTTGTATATTTAGATTTCTTCATACTCCTTAATGTCTTTTCCCAGTAGGCTTAAGGGAGCATTTCCAGTTCCTGTCATACAGTATGTCAAGTTATAGGAGAAGTGTATTAATACCAATGTTGCTGCACTCTTTAGTACTAACTATGAATCCAAGGGCTTTTGGAAAGTCAAACAACCAGATGTTTGTGGTCTTCTCACCAATCCTACAATACTGTGTACTAATGAGGCTCTGCTCACAATAGACATAATTCCACTGAATAATTGCACTATCAATGAACATCATAAACTGGAACGTCTAACAATCAACAAGTACCTGACTGTATTCTCTGTCATATGCCAGTCATGTGATATAGTCTGTTACTAAGAATTCAGCTGGGACTCATTAATTGGGGCCTATTCAATGCTCTGTCTGATACCACCGTACTTTTACAAGTGTAGATATTCCATTGGACTGTGTGCAGTGGTTTGAACTAGGAAACAGAGTTACCAGGTCTTAGGGTGCTGGTTGTAGTCTGGAAAAAATGCTTAATACTTCCCCAGATTTTTCAGACAGAGAACCAAATATCAGGGCAAGTGGTTCTAGAAGAGTAAAATTCCTTACTTGTGTATAGAGATGGGCACGAATCAAAAATGATGTTTTGATTTTTCATTTTTTGTTGTGGGTCCATTTCAGTTCATTTTCATTTTTTGTGATTTTTTTGAAAAAAATTCATTTCATTTTTTCATTTTTCATTTTTCGTTTTTACCCACTTTTTGCGTGACTTAAAGCATTTCCGCGTGCGGACGTCCCCCACCGTCCCAGACCAGAGGGAAAACAGTAAAAAAAAAATGATGCTGGCAGAGACACAGTATAGACTAGGTACGCAGGGAGGCTGCAAAGGCAGCGGTGGGCATTGCCCAGGGCGTAAGGCAGCCGCAGAGTGACTGCACTGTGGGGCAGGGGAGGGTACTCACCGAGAGATACACACACAGGGAGGCTACAAGAGAAATCTCTTCTTTCTCTCCCCTAAGAGCCAGGCTGCAGCCAGCAGGAACACAGAGACACACACCTTCCTGGCTGGCCTAGAGTAACGAGTTGCAGAGACAGCAATCCCACCCTAACTCCCACTGCAGACTGCAAGGAGGACGGGGGCTGCCAAAGCTTTTTATGCCCTCTGTGGCTGCCACAACTTCCCATTCTGCAACCTGGGCATGCTATTGGTTGAGATTGTCCAAGAATTTACATGATCCCATCACATGGCTTGCATCCATCTTGTGGCTGGAATCTATTTGGTGTCATCCTTAAAGGGAAAAGAAAAAAATACATCGCGATGGGAGAAAGACAAAAACAAACGTTTTAAGGACCGCAACCCCCTGGTAGGTAATAATTTCAAATAAATATCACTGCATTTTTACAGATGTCCAGGGCATTTTAATACCCAAGAAATCAATATTAGCCATCTGGGAGCTATTTTGGGTCGATGTCCCCTAACTCTCCTTAAAGGAAAAAAAATTCAGCGATCTCCAAAAAGACATAAATGCGCGTTTTAAGGACCTCAACACCCCTGGTAGGTATTATCAGGCAGAATAAATAATTATCGCTGGGTTTTTATGGATATTCAGGACATTTTTTAACAGTTAAAAACAGCTCATTTCATTGTGTATCGCCATTAACGAAAAAGAAACATAACGAACCTAATTTTCGTGGTTCTGTTCAGTTTGTTCCAATTTCATCACAATGTTTGTAATTTGTTTCGTTACATAACAAAACAAATAATGAATAACGGAATGAATTTTTTTTAATTTCGTGCCCATCTCTACTTGTGTATGTAAGATGGTTTTTAAGCCTGGGTTCCCATCAACATAATTTGTAGTTGCACCAGAGTAAATGTTTGCCATGTATCCAGGCACCAGAAATATGGTTTTGAGTATCCCTTTCATTTGGTAAATCAGCTTTGTTTTTTCCATATGCTGAGTCCATTAACCCCCCTTCTCTTCATGCACATTTCTACAAGTTGAACCCCTTTCTGCCTAATCAGGAGAAAGGGGGAAAGACTAATAAAATCTAATAGGAACCTCAGCTAAAATATTAACAGAGGAATAAAAAAACCACAAAGTTAACAATCTTGGAGAGGTCTGAAAAGACTGTGGTAACACATTCCTTTGTTACATCTCAGCTGGATTACTGTAACATGCTCAACATGGGGCTGCCTTTGGAAATGTTCAGAAACTCCAGAGGCACCAAAATGCTGTAGCCAGATTGTTAAACGGGTCTGGTCAAAGAGATCACACAACTCCCCTGTTACTGCAGCTCTATTTCCAGCCACAATTCAAAGTGCTGGTTTTATCCCATGAGGCCCTAAACAGCATGGGTCCAAGCCATCTAAAAGACTATATTCCTTTCATTAACCTATCTCAGTATTGATAATCAGGAGGAGTCCTGTCACGTCACAGACCCTGGAACTCCCTCCCATGGAAGGCCAGGCTCATCCCATCTTTGCTGTCCTTCCACAAGGAGATGAAGATCTTTCTCTTCAGCCAGGCCTTCCTTTAAATGACTGGTTGACCAAGAGGATTTTTTAAAAAGGGATTTGCTTTATTATGTCTTTTAATTGTGCTTTGAATATTGCTCTTATTATGACAATGGTGTCCAAACTTTGGCCCTCCAGATGTTTTGGACGAAACTCCCATATTTCTTTGGCAATAGAGGCTTGGAATTCTGGGAGTTGTCTAAAACATATGGAGGGCCAAAGTTTGGACAACCCTGTATTATGAGATTTAATATATTTGTTTAATACTCTTTAAACATTATAATGATTTATTATTTAGCTTCAGCTGGCCTGGCGGGTAATACCTCATAAGGGCCCCTTCTCAGGAGTACAGGAGAAGATAATCAATGGTTTTGAAAGCTTTATGCCCCAATGGCAAATAAAATAGAACTGTCTTCTAAGTGAAGGAAAACTCTGATTTTAAACTTCCACTGCATTGTGGCTATATCCAATTCTGAAAAAGGCTTCAGGGGTTAACCCCAAAGCAAAATCCAGAGCTGGAGTCCCAGAGGCAGTTCATGGTTGTGTACAATCATGTTCTGGTAACTCCTGCAATGCAGCTGGAACTAATTGTATTGGCTCTGCTGTTCCATTAGACTATTCCACTGGCATGGAAAAGGGTTTTTTGCTGCTTGGGTAACAATTTTAATCTCCATATTAATCTTCCCAGGCCTTGTGCTCTGAAGAGGCTACTTCAGCTTTGCATGCAGTGTGGAAACAACACGGCTTCTATACAGAGCATGATACCATAATCTCTCGAGACTGAAGGTTGCCTGTATATTTAGCTTCTTCTACTTCTATTTTTACTACTGTAAGTTACCCTGGATCCTTCAGAAGAAAAGCAACATATAACTATTTTAAATAAATAAATATAGAGACTAGAGATGGGCACGAACCAGAAAACCCATGGTTCGGGTTCATCTGGTTCAGGCCCACCCTTGGTTCGGTTCGAGTTTGGGTTCGAACGGATTTTTTAAAACAATTGTTTGAACCGAAACTGGTTCAAGTTCTTCTTATCAGCAGTGGTAGCGGCGGCAGCGGCGGCAGCAGCGGCAGTGGATCCTGGCCCCTGCGGCAGGGGCTTTTTGAGGAAAAAAGGGGAAAAACACAAAAAAAGCACCCTGCACTACAGCTGTAGTGCAGGGCCTGAACCCGGAAGTGGGGGGATCAGGAGGTCTGATAAGAGCGTGTCCAAAGATATTTCTTGCTTGGCATTTAACCACTTTATTGGGGTTAATGAAATCCGTAAGACTCCTGACCAAATTAAGGAGGGATATGGCGAGGGCAGTTTATAATACCATATATTTAATCTATCATTCCAAAGCATGGGGTCCCTTCAACTTGACTGAAGTAAAAGAAAGGGGGGAAACCCACACTTTTTTCTGCTCTTCCAATCTCCCTCAAAGCCCATTGAAGGGGCTTAAGAGAACGGGATGGTTGTGATGCCAACATGCAATGCCCGGGATCTTACATGCAAAATAAATGAATAAAATAAATGATTGCAAAATAATAGTCACAACTTTGTGCTACGGAGAGGCGGTAGTGGCTTTGCCAATTTGTTGCCACCCACTCGGCATCTCCGGCAGAAGTAAATCCCTTCCCACCTCCCCATCGAGCCTCCGTCGGCTCTTCTAGGAAGTCCCTTCTTAATTTCAACCACCCCCACCACCCCACGTACACGTACTTGGTCCAAAGTGCTTGACTCCCAATGAAGGGCACCAGGATACTTGCGCCCCGATAAGCCAGCATGTGTACGCTACCCATGCGCACATCCCCTTCTTAGAGTCAGTGCGACTCCTCTGTGGTGAGAGAGGGGAGGGAGGGGATCCGCGAGGTTCTTTCCAGCCGGCCGGGCTCCAGGGGTGGGCACTACTTCCTCTTCCCTAAAAATGCTGGCAGCTCCCTTGGACTCATAGGAGTGGGCAGCGGCACAGGTCACCCTTCTGTGTCACTGCCTACAGCAGCAGTGGTGGCAGTGGTGGTGGCTTCAAAAGAGCAGGAAGGTGAGCCCAGCTACAGGCAGGTGTCCTGCGCTCTGCTTTGTGGCAATGGTCTCCTCCTTCTCCTCCTGCTTGCCTGCCTGCCTGGCGTCCCCCTCCCTTCGCAATGTTCAGGGTGTCATTCTCTTCAGGCTGCGGGAGAGTGCCCGAGCTGGGCTGCCACAAACGATGATGACAGAGCTGCACTGTGAGTTCAGCCACTGCACTGCCCGAGCTGCAGCAGGCAGAGAGAGAGAGAGGTGCAAGGCAAATGTGTGTGCTCCTTGCTGGTGCTCCCTCTCACTAGCAGGGTTCACCCTAGTCACTGGACTTGAGAGGGGGAGGGGCAGTGAAGCTGCACTGCACTGGCCGCCTAAGTGCGGCCTCGATCTTATCGGCCTCCTGATCGGCCCTGTAGATAACAGGCTGCGGGAGGAAGACAGGGGGGAACCGGTCTCACCATGCTGTGCTGGCCGCCTAAGCACAGCCTCACTCTTATCAGACCTCCCGATGTAGCATGGTCGTTGGCTTTTTTTTCCTGGTCCCGTCCCAGAAGCCAGGAAGACCAGACCTCTGGACCAGCCCCAGGTAGGAGACATCTCTGCCCTCTCATTAACAAAATGAACCTAACCGAACCAATTTTTCGCAGTTTGGTTCATTTCGTGTTAAATTTGGCCCTAGGGTCGTTATTCGTTTCATTACATAAGGAAACGAATAACAAATAATGAAATGAAAGAATCATTTTGTACCCATCTCTAATAGAGACACCGCAGAACAGATTGTGTTGTTTTCAATTTATAATGAAGAAGGCAAAAAAGAACTCATGGTTGTATCTCCTGTTCATTCCCACCAAACTGTGTTCTCCCAAAGGACATTTAAACCTACTTGCTACATGCTTCTGAGCTTCCATTATATCACTTCTGGAAACCTTGATTTATAATCTCTAGCAGAGCCAAGAAAGGGACTAAAAGCATAACCTTTCTATAATGCTTAACTGTACAATACTCAGAATCCTTACCCAGAAGTACACACTTCCAAATCAGTGAAATTGTCTAGGGTGGTTTGTATGTGCATCCTTAGTTTTAGGGAAAATCACACTTGCCAAAAGAGACCTACTTGTATCAATGCTTTTCAAACCTCTGTTATATTGATACATTTAATTTTTCAGTTACAATATATATGCCAGGATAACAGTCCCATTGGTTTTTGCCATATCGAGTCATTTCTTCCTATTTGAAATGCTGTTGTTGGCTGCACCATGAAATCAATTTATTTTCTTGTTTCCTGGGGCAGTGCTGCCCCTTATCTTTATTTTTTTTTTAATTCTGCTGCTACATCCATATGGCATGAAAGAATTCCCATTCAGAAGCATTTGATCTGTGGAAAAACACTCTATTTTAACCCTCTTCCTTTGCAAGACAGTTTTTTAGAGAGAGAGAGAGGGAGAGAGAGAGATGTTGTTCTCCCTTCTTTACAATTCAAAACATTTTTTAAAGTGCTGATTTGTCAATATGCCAGTTTAAAAACAAACTGCATAGGAGTCTCATAGCCATCAAGTTGCAATAATGCCTAGAAACCCAAGCTCTTTGAAAGAGCAGGGTTTTTTAAAGGGTGGGGAGAGAGAGAATGGAAATACCTCAATAGGAGTATGCACACAAGCTATACTGATAAGGAATTAATTGATACATTATTGGCACACTTTTAAACAACCCTTTCAATGAAGGGAAAACAAAACAGAAATAAACTGCTGGCAGGGAAAATGAGTTGATATGGGTCTTGTATCATGTGCTCACGAAATTATGAAGCGATCTAAAAAACTATCATATCAGTATAACTAAACTTATTTTGCCAGGTGTGACTGCAGCCTTAGTTCTTAAAAAGTGTTAGAATTGTTTTTGTGATTTGAGGCTTGTATATCAGTTTTTTTTTGTCCTAGATATTAAGCTGCCTTGATGTACATTTCTATGAATGGAAGGCATATAAATGTTTTCAAGAAATGAATCACTCAGGGCCTTTTTACACGACCCCTAAGATCCGCTGGTCCCTTAAATTCAGACCAGAGATCTTGGGGGTTTGTCGCTCTCCCTGCGTTCCCACCCCCTCCGCATTCCTGGCTGCTGGCTGTGTGAGGGGAGGGAGAAAAAAAGGGAGAAAAGAATGCACTCTTACCTCCGAATGCCGTGGAAGTTGCTCCAACTCCCCCCGTTACTTCCTGGTTCCTCTTAAAGGGGCGGGAGGCAAAAAACAACAACAAAAAGAAGCGAGGAGAGCCCGGCACTCTCCGCATCAAAATTTTTCACCATCAAAGAGCAGGTACTTAAAAGGTGCGCTGGGTCGTGCTTAGGTGGGCGGGGTCGCACTTAATTTTCTGTTAGCTCTGGAGCTGGTGGGGAAACATTTTTAAGCTCTGGAGCTGGGAGCCATTTGCAGCGGAGCTTAGGGGTCGTGTATAAACGCCCTCAGTGAGTTATGGGGGATATATACCTAGAAACTCTTTAACCCATAAAGAGCCACTTAACTACAAGGTTGCTACCTTCAGTGGTTCAAACCATGTATTAGCCAATTAACTTCACCAATAACTAAACAAAATGTACAATTTTATCCCTAAAGAGGACAATTTCAAGGTACAGTTTGATTGTCTGCCTGGTTGTGATGGAAACATCATTATGCAGGCTGTCTATGTACTGAAAACAGTAATACAGTGTGACAGCAGACCTTTTAAGTCAGCATAAAATATGATTCCTCCAGCGTGGGCAATGAGATGCAGAACTAACAAAGTGTTCAGAAATACATGGATTGTATGCAGTTACTTAACAAATGCATCTGTTTGTATCTAGAATGTAACACTTTCTTCTGGTATCTTTATTTATGCATGTCGTGGAAAGAGAATAAAGATTTGCTTATTTTTGATCACTAGCTCATGTTCTCTTACACTGCAATTTGATCCAAGTTTTGCTTACATTTGCCAATGCTGCAGAAAGAATATATATTCTCCTTTATGACACATTATCATTTCCTAGAAAATGCTCTTTGCTTCTTTTTTGCTATACACTAACAAAGCTTCTGCCGCCACCAAACAGCTAATCAAAAAAAAAGTCATCACTTTATAACCTTGACAACCAGTATGCCTACATCAGCATATTTGAAAGTGGATTCAAAAGGGGGGAAATAATGATTAAGTTTAATAAAGCAAAATTTTCCTTTTGGAGATACTGAGTTATATTGGAGGCTCATTTTATGCAATGTCTTCCCAAGATTCCCTTTATAGAAGGAGTTATAAATACAATGTCATGAATATTCTTTCAGCAGCTCCTTCAGCACTTAATATTTCCTCTAAAACCTGTCTACTGCTTTGGAAAAACATGACCAGATTGGAGTGTTTTTGTTGTTGTTTTTAAATCAGATGTAGAGTTTTGAGACAAATCTAGGACACAAGTATCTTGGGTAGAAGCTCAGTGGGGGAAGGCAGATTTGGGACCGTAGCATATTAGTAATAAAAAAAGGTATCTGGAAGTTGAGTCATCATGGCTACTGGACTTCTTTTTCTTGAGAGATAGAAATGTTTTTCTGCCCACCCAAACCTCCATTTGAAGGACAAAGGGCACTCATTAAAAGATGAGGATGTACACATATTAGACAGAGAAGATAGGTGGTTTGAGAGAGGGTTCAGAGAAGCCATTCATGTGAGCATTGAAACCCCCTCCCTCAACAGAGGTGACGGCCTCAAGCATAGTCTATCTGCTACTTATCAGGGTGTGCTTCAACAGTACCCAGACAAATCAAAAAGCCTTCACCACCGAGGCCATAGCTAACAACCCATACTTTATAGGTTTCAGCATCTTAGGCCATCGTTCACCTTAAGGCTATGGACAATATTGTCTAACTAATGAGCCTATTCAGGCCATTGTTCATCTTAAGAGCCTATCTCAGACCAGGGTGACAAGCAATCAAAGCTGACTATAAGATGGAGGACTCGCACTAGCTGTATTCAGACTGATGAGCAGCAAAATGTTTCTATCTCTCAAGAAAAAGAAGTCCAGTAGCCATGACTCAACTTCCAAATAAACTCTCCTGTATGACTGAGAATCTTCACAGACATAATAAAAAAGGTAATATATTCATTCAGCTAGCAATGCTGAATTGAATCAATGTAATGCTACTTTGCAGTGTTCAGTGGATGGATAGCTCAGCAGTTTAGGTATCTGACTTTGGAGCCAGAAGTTGAGAATTGGATTTGCCACTGTGCCCTATGAGTACAGCCAGCCTGTGTGGCCTTAAGTAAGCTGCACAGTCCCAGGGTGCTCCCAGAAGAAGGACACACCTGAGTACTCTCTACTTGGAAAATACTCAAAAGGGTTTCCATAAGTCAGAGGTGACTTGACAGGACATGATTATCATGTATTCGTAGTATCCAGTTTTTGTTCGAAGTGAAACTACATGTTGTATTAAAGAGACAGCTAAAGGCTACATTATTTACATAAAGAAGGTGCAGGAGATCTGGGTTAGGTCCTTGATAGGCAAGACTTTGGGGGTTCTGTTCCTCCTGTGATCTGCATTTGGATCAAGAATTCAAGCAGTTACCACTGCCCCCCCCCCATTTTGGTTAGTGGGTTACTCTTTTTGGTTTTCGTTGCTTAACTGATAAGAAAATAAAACTGAATGTAGAATTGTACAGGCCCAGTTTGTACTCTCTCAGGTTTGTAGAAACTCAGAAGACTGAAATGGAAGGGCAGAAAGGAGCAAGCATGCCCTCCAAGGTGAAAGGTGTGGTAAAAATACTCTAAAATAAATAAATAAATAAATAAATTGTCTGCCTGTTGAGTAGGAGACTCAGAACTAAGCAGAGAGAAGGAAGGGGGTGGAATACTTTAGAATTATTTCATGTCCTATAAAGAACTATTTCTTGGTGCAGCATTTTGTTGCATGCCATTCATTTGATTCATGTTTTCTTTTTTGTTTGTTTGTTTGCTATTTTTGGAGAACCAAAGCTTGTTTAAATCAAACCATAATGTGATCTGGACAAGTAATGCTCATGAATGATGTGGCAAAAAGAGTAGCTTGTGTGTCTCTATGCAGCACCTTTTGTTGCGCATAATTTAAACAGAAGCTGAATGTGCCACATGGTAGGAAAGATCTATCAGGTTTAAAATCAGGTTTAATAATTTTATGTCATTCTTCAACATTCTGCTAACAACATCCAGGTACCATCCAAGTCTTTAGCTATTTATATGCCCTTTTGCTTTTGCACTCAAACCCTAAGAAATTAACAAGCAGTGCAAAGCATCCAAGCAACTTACAATGTGGAAGGCAATAGTCTTCCTGTGACTCTGAAAATTGATCCACTAAAATCATGAGAGACATGTTGGCAAATTGCCTCCAAGTGCAGCATGGGACAGGGCAAAGTTTTTCAACTGCGGCCTGGCTAGCTATTGGATATATAATTATGGGTGAATTTTCAGTGGCAAAAGGCTGAAATGGTAGGGCAGAACACTTGTATGCTCAGTTCCTCGACCTGTCCTTTCATTCCTTCTTTTGACACCAGGTGAAATTAACAGAAAGTGTGTGTTTATAGCCAAGTGCAGAAGTAGACTCCTAGGATAATTCAAAAAGATGAGCAATTATAGCAGTGGTTTCCAAACTAATCTCCAGATGTTGTTTGACTACATCTCCCCAGCCAGAATCCCTATTGTTTATGGATTCTTGGCATGGCAGTTGAATAGCATTTGGGAGCCTAGCTTTGGGAAACATTGAATTAAATCAGAATAATGTACAGTGAAGAGAAAACACAGTACCACTGTCAGAAAATATATATATATTTATTTTTATTCATTTTAAACATATTAAAGCAAGAAAAACTCACTGGTACAAGTAGTACAAAAGATATCTATCTGCCTCCTAAGAAAACACCATTATCTCTCTGTTCATTAATAGTTTAGAGTTCATTCCCAATTAATCAGGAAGGTGATTTATGAAGGCTGGTGTGCCCACAATAGCTCTAAACCTTGCTTTGATAAGACTAGAATAGCCAAGATACATATTTGCCAGCCAATTACTGTTCTGCATGGTGGGTTCCAGCTGAACTGCTACTTTAATAGCTCATTGCAGAGCTAATGAGGCTGATTTGAGAAAGCGGATTCATGCAGTTGGCAACTGTGTGACCTCTTCATCAATGAATGCCTAAATATTTTTTTTTCATACCAAGCACCTCTATTAAACTTCAGAAGTAAAATTCCTCCAATATTCCTCCTGGGCTTTCACCATCTTTTATCATCAGTGTTTCATCCAATTGCTTTAACGGTAGGAGAGTCAATGTAATTGAAAACAACACCCGTTGACAAGCCAAAAATATGTCATTCACATTTCTGATTTCTTTTTCTTCTACATGGGCCGTTGGAGTCCTGCCTCAGCCATTTTAAATGTTTAAAGCACTCAGAAAAGTCTGAGGAACTGAATACCAGCATCATTATAATGTTGGTTCCCTAGGCATTTAGAAAAGGCTATTAAAGAATTCAAACCACACTTCGGAAGCTATTCGGCCGCCTAATAGATCTCCCTGTTAGGACATATTTCCTCATTTTCTTTGTTCTGACATTCTAAATCAATATTCCAATTAAATCAATGGAACACCGGGGAGAAGCAAATACTAATGCCAGGACTGGGAATGCTACTCAGCAGCAGTATAGTTATAACCAAAGCAGTTAAGCTAAAACCATTTGCTTTTTAAAAATTATACCTACAGCACACTCTTTAATAACTTAATACATCAGCACGTTACAACCACTTACATTTTCTGATGATTTATATAAAAATACGGCACACCAGGAAGGTTGGGGTGGGGAGGATATAATGACATTTTTTTTAAATCTTGGAAATATGATTGTTCAGTGTAGCTGAAGCTCAGAAAGTCAGTAGCTTTTCTTCCTTCTGTAAGCCATATGGCAGGCTCAGTTTGCAACTGATGATCTTTATCATCTCTGGAGAAAAGTAAAACATGGGATAAAGCTTTGGACAGCTCCTATCTAGGAATGTTGGTTCTGGATCAGAGAAATTCTCCATAGTAGCCTTTACCAAATTGATTAATTTATCATCAGAGAAACAGGAATGACAATTACTTGTTCCGGAAACAAAATCAATTTTTAAAAATGACATTGTCATCCTAGTAGCTTATATACCTCCCACCCACTACCATCAAACATCAGGAAAGACACATGGAAGTCAATGATAGGTAAGAAATGGGTGTTACTGTGCTGAGCAAAAAGAAGTCTGGATCCACTACCCTTTTTCAAAGTAACAGTTCATACAGAACACATTGCATTACTTGGTGTCATACGTTTTCACATTACAGAGGTACCTGTTGCAGCTTTTCCATACCATAAACAAGCACATTATGAAAAACTGTGCCTCATTAGCATTTGCTAATTCCCTTCAATCCCCCACTTTTTTAACCAATTAGCCACAAAAGAGCCTTAGCCATTTTAAAATGTACCAATCCTTGATTGTGTCTGATTCCATCTCCCAACAGATTTGCTCCAAAATGTTTAGACAAAAAAAAAAACTTTCTTTGCTCTTGCTCTGGAACTAGCTGCAATGCCTTCATTGGTCTGTTCTTCATTAATTGCCTTCTTATTCTAATTTATTTCTGCATCTCACTGGTGATTTCTTAAAAGGCTCTAATGGTAATTGAAGTCTCTAAACAGAACTGCCTGGGTCCTCATATGCCTGGTGTAGTCAAAGTCACGGCCAGAACTAGAGTTCTGAAGCTCTGACTCTCATATCTGGTCCTCTGGATTTTCTTTCCAGATTTCAGAGAGAAGGTGAAATGTCTGCCAGTATAGCAAAAGAACCAGCAGCATTCTGCAAGGAGTAGCTAGTTGAGTCTTTTATCTGGAAGTTGAGTCATGGTGACTGGACTTTATTTTTCTTGTGAGATCAAAATGTTTCACTGCTCATCCAAAGCAGCTTCATCAGTCTGAGGAATGTTAGTGGTGAGGCCTCCAGTTTATAGTTCCCCTTGAATTCATATCACCCTGGTCTGAATAGGCTTGTTAGTTGGACAATGGCCTGAATAGGCTCATTAGATGGACAATGGCCTGGGATGTGTGAATGTCCCACCTGTGCAGCCCTTCCCAGCACCCATTAAGAATGGGTTGTTAGCAGTGGCCTTCCTGGTGGAGATGTGACATGCTTTTGGTTTGTCTGGGGATCAACAAAAGGGCAGCAGTGGCAGACAGATTATGCCTGAGTCCCCCACCTCTGTTGAGAGAGGGGTTTTCAATACATGCATGAATGGCTTCTCTGAGCCCTCTCAGACAAATCAGAGGCCTCAAGGATGACTAAGAATCTTCACAGACACAGTTCAATATTTTTCTTTCTCAGACAGACAAACCATGTGCCTATAAGAATATCCTCACAAAGAGGATATAATCACAACAGCCAGACTACTTCCTACCCCTCCCTTGTACTTTAAAGGTACTCCTGTGCCAGTAATTCAGTAGCTTGTGGCAAGTATTAATCTGTGGGATATTTTAGGATAGGTTTATTATTTACAATTGATTGATAGCTCATTGATTTAGATACTGCAGAGGCAGAGACTGGAAGTTCAATTCCCCACTGTGCCTCCTGTGAAAAGAGTCCCTTTGCATCTATGAACAAGCTACACAGATTTAAGGCACCATGAAAAAAGGGGAACTGGTAACCATGTTTGAGTATTGAGACTGGTTAAATAAGTAAATAAATAAATAAATAAATAAATAAATAAATAAATAAATAAATGCTAGAAAACCATGGAAAGGCTTGCCATAAGTCAGAATCAACTTGATGGCACACTATTTTTATTCTTAGTAGTTGCAAGGCCGTGTCAGGGAACTGAGACTGCCCTGATCACACTGCAAGATAACCTCCTCAGGGGGGCTGACAGGGGCTGCTTTACTTTGTTGGTCCTCCTGGATCTGTCAGCAGCCTTTTATACCATCGACCATGGCCTCTTGCTGGGTTGGCTTTCCAAGGTGGGGATTAGAGGTACAGGTTATAGCTGGCTCTGGTCCTTCCTTGGTGGCCATTCCCAGTGTGTTCAGCTAGGGAAAGAGTTTTCAGCTCCTTGGACAATCCCTTATGGGGTGCCCCAGGGGTCAGCAATCTCCCCCATGCTGTTCACCATCTACATGAGGCTACTGGCTGAGGTCATTAGGGGATTTAGAGTATATTGTCATCAGTATGCAGATGACACAGAGGTCTATCTCTCCTTTATGACCTCTGTAGCGGAGGCGGTGCAGACCCTTGACTCTTGCCTGGATGTGGTCATGGAATGGACGAGGACGAACAGGCTTAGACTCAACCCAGAGAAGACTGAGGTTCTGTTCTTCGGGACATCCTCTATCGGGTACAGTAGCCCTCTCCCCAGTCTGGGGAGTACTTCCCTCCAGCTGATGGATAGAGTTAGGAATATGGGCATGGTCTTGGATCTGGCTTTATCCCTGGAAGCCCACGTGGTAGCAATTTCCAAGTCCCCCTTTTTCCATCTCTGGCAGATTGCCGAGATTCCCCTGTACCTGGATGAGGCTTCCCTGAGCAGGAAGACAAACCCACTGTTGCTACTGTAAAAATTCAAGCAGTTAAAATAGCTAATTTTCGCATGTTTCTGTGGTGCTTTGGTGTGTTTTTGGACCACAATTTCAAAATAAATATTGCGGTCGCCATTTTGGATCCCCCACCCACACCGCATGGCATGGTGAGTTGGCAAGATGACGAGGATGCCCCCCACCAGAGCAGCCCAGGACAGGAGAGGGGGGAGGCCGGGGACCCTCCCCCAGAAACCACCCCTCTGGTAGGTGCCCTCACTCAGGCAGTCATATTTTCACCTGCTTTTTTGGCCGGGAATCGGGATTTTTTTAAAAACTTTTTTTCTGTGCCGCTTGGCATCGCGCGATCGCCGCGATGGCATGAACGACAATGACAAATCAGACCCAATTTTTCTTTTATTGGTTCGAGTTCGAGTTCTGGCGGAGTAATTGTCATTACCGTTTCTGTTACGTAACGGAAACGAGGAACGGAAACGGAAACGAGAATTTCGCCAAGTCGTGCCCATGTCTAGTCAAAAGAAAATCCCATTCTGTTCAGTAGAGTTTGTTCTTAACTAAATTTATATTGGATTGCAACCTCAATGTGGAGGGAACAATATGTGATTGAAAGGCTTGCTGTTGTTATATTGTTTAAATAAATATCCCAAAGTACCAACAATGCAACATTCCAGATATTTACTCAGAAGTAGATCTATGCCTTCAAATAGACCAATCATTTCAACACAAAATAATCAACTCAGGTCACCCTCTTTGTGTTTCTTTAGCCCTGTTCAGGCATCCATGTCCAGAATGTGTAGCAAGAGGAATATGCTAACTAGAGATGGGCACGAAATACCCAAATGGTGTTCGTTTTTGTTATTCGAGCCCCTGGGGCCCACTTCATTTCTGTTATTTTGATTTTCGGAGCTGGCAGCAAGCCTCCTGGGAGAGCCATCCGGCAGCCGCAGGTTGCCCTCCGAGACCCCGGCGCCACCAGAGCTGGCGGGATGTGGGCTGGGAGAGCATTCTCGCAGCCGCTGGAAGCCCTCCCAGGGCCCAGCACCACCGGAGCCAGTGGGATGCGGGCCAGGAGAGCGTTCCCGTGGCCAGGTGCCACCAGAGCCGGCGGCAAGCCTCCTGGCAGGTTACTTAGAAAATGGTTTTTAGAAATGGCTTTTTCTTGCTTGCTTGAAACTTAGATAATAAACAATCTGATAATAAATATCAACAAGACCAAAGAACTTATAGTGGACTATCAAAAAAGGAAATCAGACACTCAGCCCCTGATTATTGATGGAGTTTGTGTAGAGCGGGTGACGGATAGTAGGTTCTTAGGAGTTATGCTACAGGAGGATTTGACCTGGAGTGCCAACACTGAAGCACTGGTTAAGAAGGCCCAACAGAGATTATATCTTCTGAGACTTCTCAGGAGGGAACAACTGTCTAAGAAACTGTTGGTAACCTTCTACCGGGGCTTTATAGAAAGCACTATCACTTACTGCCTCTGTGTCTGGTTTTCCAGTTGCACAGTGGCAGATAGAAGGGCACTCCAGAGGGTCATAAACACTGCTGAGAGGATAGTGGGCTGTCCTCTTCCTCCTTTGGAAGAATTATACAACTCCAGATGCTCGAGGAAGACATCTAGAATTTTGAGAGACCCTTCGCATCCTGGCCACCAATTTTTTGAACTGTTGCCATCTGGCAGGAGATACAGGACTCTTAGGTCAAGGACAAATAGACTAAAGAACAGTTTTTATCACAGAGCGGTATCCAAGTTAAATGCGACAGTTTTAGCACTATCTTAATCCGTTTTTAAGTAGTGTTTTAAATTTTGTAAGCAATTTTAAGAGTTTTTAATATTTTGTATGGTGTTTTATATGTCTTATGTGTTTTATGTGTTTTGTATGCTTAGAGTGTGTAGTGGAACAGCACTCTAATTTCGTTGTGCATATTTTGCATAATGACAATAAAACTCTATTCTATTCTATTCAAAGGGATCTTCCCTGCGCAGGTCATGACAGCACTGGGCGCTGTCATGAGCTGCACGGGGAAGCTGAGACCCCCCTTCACCCCTCTGCACTCAGAGGGGCAAAGGGGAGTGTCAAAGGGATCTTCCCCATGTGAGTCATGACAGCGCCCAGTGCTGTCATGACCCATGCAGGGAAGCCCAGTCCTCCCTTTGCCCTTCTGCAAGCAGAGGGGCGAAGGGCGGTGTCATGCACCTGCGGTGGAGATCACTGGACAGGGGCTGTGATCCCGGCTCCACGTGCAGAGGCAAGACCACAGCCCAGGCTCTGCCAATCTCCTCCACCCAGGGATGACAGCCGCCCCACTGTCATCCCCCGATGGAGGAGATGGGGCCCTTTCTTGGACGATTTCCATTGCCATTGGATGACAGCTGCCCACCTGGCTATCATCCTCTGGGGTAGGAGATCGAGGCGCGATCCTGCCTCCGTGTATGGATGCAAAATCACAGCTCCCTCTCACCGCCCTCCGCCACGAGTGCACCCGCAGTGGAGTTCGCTGGAGAGGGAGTCCCGGTCCCACCTCCGCTTGTGAAGCAAGAACGGGGCTCTCTCTGACAGTCCTCCCCACTGGCAATGACAGCCAGGCTGTCATCGCCAGTGGGAAAGAACGAACTGAACTGAACCGAACAAATTTGGTCCGGTTCTGTTCTGTTCGTTCCTAAATTACTCTGGGCTTTGTTATTTGTTCTGTTACATAACAGAACGAATAACGATTAACGGAATTTTTTTTTGTTTGTTTCATGCCCATCTCTAATAACATATTCCAAGGTCTTCGGTCCTTCCAGCTGCAGTTTCCAAAGTTTGTTTCTATAGCAGAAAATCTGAAGGAATCCCTTTTTCGCATTTGCTTGAACTGACTCAGAAGTCTACAACATGTTTCTCATGGCCAGAAATTAGCCTCTGACCCACTTTCAGATGCTTCTTGGTGCTATAAACAGCCCCATACTTCTTTGCATCATTTGTCCTGGGTCATGTCCATGCCACAATCTTTTAGAAGGAGTGATGCAGACAGCAACAGCCCTCCTCATCCCAAATGCACATAGACACAGTGGGAAAAGATTTAAGAGCAAGGCTGTAACATCTAACAGTTGGAAGGAAAGGAAGTCATGATGGAGAAGAGAGAGAAAAGAAGAAGCCAGACACACATGTGGAGTGTTTAGCACACTGGCTTCATGGGGAAGAAGAACGCAATTAAAAACAACCTGAAAAGTTCATTATTCTTTAGTATTTTATTGTCTCTACACTGGGAGAAAGGGAACAGAGAAGCAGCTGGTGATGGTGCTATGTCTGTAACTGTAATGTTCCAGAAGACAAGCCTGGCAATGATCAATGTGCCCGTGAATTAGGCAGCCAGTATATCTTGTAAGTGTGAGGTGAGGAGGAAAGAAAAGGATGTGAAGGTAGAACATTTATATAACTTATAAATGCAATACTCATGCACACTTCTCTTCCCCACCTAATCCCCATAAGTTGTTTACTTACTTCCCCCACTCTCCTATAACCTTTCTTTTTTTCTTTTTTAAAATTTTATTTTATTTTAAGTAAAGGACAGAAAGTAAATATAGAAAGCAAGAAAGAGGAAGAGAAAGAGAAAAAATATAAAACATATAAAACTATTTTACAATATAACATTATCTCGTTTGTTGAGTTTCTGTCATTAACATTCTATTGTCTATTGCTTTTTACTACAAGACTTTTATCTTCCACTAGTTATAGAACAGGTTCCAACTCAAGTAAAAATTGATTCTTCTTGTCCCTTTAGTCTCTTAGTTTATCTGTCCATTTCTGCACATTCTAACTTTTTTTTTGATAATCATATCATCAGTTGGTGGATTTTCATATTTTCATAACTGGGCCCATAGCAATCCAGCTGCGGGATTGTAAGATATAATATTGAATAAGTATTTTGCCTATCCACTGTATTTGGCAATAAACCTAGCAGAAATATTTCTGGTTTAAACTCTAATTCTAATTTTAAAATTTGCTTAATCCAAGTATGTATTTTGACCAGTAACCCTTTGCTTTATTACATGTCCACCAAGCATGGTAGTATGTCCCTTCCTGAGTTTACATTTCCAACATTTATTTGACATATTAGGGAACATTTTAGCAAGCCTCGCTGGTGTTATATGCCATTATAAAACATTTTATAAAGATTTTCCTTATAGGAAGTAGCTAATGTTAATTTATGATTCTTCGTCCATAATTGTTGCCATTTTTGTAGTAGTTCAATATTCTGGCCAAAATTTTTGGCCCATTTTAGCATGGTATCCTTCACTTCTTCATCATGCATGCCCCATTCTAGGAAAAATTACAACAGTTATAATGAACATTCTGCCCAAAATACTCTTTCTTTTTCAAAATTTACCAATCAAGCTAGAACCAAAAAAATAAAAAATAAAAAAAATTGAAAAGCTTAAACAGCTTAGTCTCAAAGTTGATATGGCAAAAAGAGAGAGAAAGAAACTGGGAATTAAGCATAAATTATTGCAAGATGCAAAAGAAAGATGAGGATTTGGTCTTCCAAATTAGGATTTCTATTATCAGTCAAGTGCTTTAACATGGATAAAGGAAGGGATACGCCTAAGAAATAAAAGATTGCTCTATTTAGAGTGGCATGATATACAATTAGCTTGGCATGTATTTTTATGGTGTAGAAGAACTAAATCACATAAATATTTTGAAAGAATCATAATGAGGAACTCTATTTTAAGAATTTGGGAAAAGGTTAAACTAAAAAAAAATGTGAAAATACCCAGATGGGTCTCACTGATTGAAGCATTTACTTACCCAAATTTGCTAAGATTTGAAAAAAATAGTTACATATAATGAGCTCCTGAATTCTGAGGGAACTTTGAAAACCAAAATTCATTTAGAGGATCAAGGACTGATTTTTTTCATGGTGACCTCAAATACAATTACAATCAATTTATAACCACAATATTATTGCATGCTACTTTGGGTCCTTTTCCAAGGAGAAAGGTGTGGTAAAACTATTCAAAATAAATAAAAATAAATAAATAAAAGCACAAGGATTTTCTAAAGTGTACATGGTAGCTATTGTGTGGCAATAGTGGGTCATTTGCTGGAATTTTGAATTATTAATACAAAAGAACAATATCGCACAATCATAAACCATAGTTTTTTTCTTTGGGGGGTTGTTTTGTTTAATTTTTGAGGTACTGAATCTAGTTATATAATCCTCCAATGTACTTTTGGGAGAGGGAAGTCTCTGAGATATTTGGGAAAGAACCACTCACTGCAGGAACATTTAGTTTTGAAGACTGCTCCCAGTCTATGGAATTGTCTGCCTCCTCTTTATATAGTTGTTCAGCAGCCAAATGCTTCCTTTTGAACTGGCTTTTGATTTCTGAATGGACTTGTTAGATTGTAGTTCCTGTAAGAGGGCTGGGGTTGGTTGGGTGGAATTGCATCCACCCATCTAGTGTAAATGTGGACACTAGAAAATATGCCTAAAATTTGCATAAATTCTCCAGCTGGAAAAAGAAACACACCTCCAAGCCAGTATAAAATAAGGACCAGAAAAAACTGCAGGTCATATTCAGAGAAGCAGGACAAATTTGGGGTCAGGAAATTTACATTTTTTTAAATGGCAGATATCTTGCTACCATCATGGAGTCACAGAGCTTTTTGATGGAGCATGAGGAGTGTCCTGAATTTTGTGTGTTAGCATTCTTTTCATAAGAAATGTCATTTTTCATATAACCAACTACTGAAACTCTAAAGAGATCTAGATTTATTGTCATTACTGTACCAGGGTTCATACCTTATCCTCTGATCTTGCTGTTCTCTGTCTATTCTACTGATCATCATTCTCCTAATGGCACTGTGAGCCACAGCATTGTTACAGCTAAGGATATTATCTGGAAGTTTTGAATGAAGGCAGCTATCATATTGGAAAGGGGTATGCCGTCACTACCATTTGTGAAGCAGCTCTTTACTAAAATGTCATTGGAGTCTGACAGTATACAGTTTGGTTCTTAACTGGAATTGTAATAAATGGCAGATGGTCCAAAATTCTCATAATATATATACAGAGAGAGAGAGAGAGAGAGAGAGAGGAGTGCAAAAATATAAGATTTTTTTTCCTTTGCTATCTGACCAAGGAAACGAAAGCCACTTTGCAGAATGTCTTCTGAATATTCTCCCCAATTTTTTGACAGTTGGCAAATTCATATTACACACAGTGTCACATTGTACAGAATATCTGCATAGCTCACTGGTTTAGGTATCTGGCTGCAAAGCCAGAGTTCTAAAAGTTGAATCCCACACTATGCCACAGATAGTGATAGATAGTGGTCAGAGCTATGTCTAAGAAATTTGTTTGCTGAATTTTTGTTTACCCTGAATAAACTGGTTGAAATGGCCCTACAGTTCTTTCCTCACAAACAGAGGAAAGAACCACAACATAGTCACTTGTCATGTCTACATCATATGTGTCCACTGTAATATGCCAAGGCAACAAAACAACAGAATGGAGGACAATTTTATGATCATCTGCACACGACACCAAATGGAAAATGAACACACATATGTATACGCTCACCCTTTTTACAATAAGATATGCCTTAGAAACTCCTGTAATGAACTGAACAAGTTCTGTTTTTGTCCAATATCGCCTGCTTCAGAAGCTAAGCAGGGTCAGCCCTGGTTGGTACTTGGATGACAGACCACCAGGGAATACCAGGTGCTGTAGGCACCTGGAGTAGGAGCTGGCAAATCAATCCAGTATTCTTGCCAAGAAAACTCCATGGACATGGAGTCACGAAGAGTCGGTCACAACTGTAATGACACAACGCACACATACACACAGCAGCAGCAAGAGCATGCAAACATAGTGCAGCAAGCCCACAATAGAAGATTCTTGCAGCTGTCATGTCATGGGCTATCATCATTTGAAATAATTGTCATGTAGCTTTATGCCCTTAAAAACAGTAAAGGCTGAATTGTCATGAAAATTGGCCCTGATAGCCACAGATTCAATGGTGCTGAACTGGGCATACCATGGGAAAGAGACAACTAAAATATAGGTACTGCAGTTATGATACACTACAACAAATTAGTCCCATGATTTGTGACAGCTATCCTCTGTCTTTGAAAAAAGAAATTATGAGGATGATAGCACTACACACACACACACACACACACACACACACACACACATTCCTGCCTTGTGTTGAGGCATCCTATAGGATTAAAGCATCTAAAACATTAGAAGTCCATTTTTTTCCATTTTTGAGTTCTCTTTTCCCTTAGATATGGGGAAAAATTCTAACTAATATGCTCAAAACATACTTACCCACTTTTGATACTAACAGCACAAATGAAACAATGAGAGACAGAAATGAGAGAGAGAGAGAGAGAGAGAGAGAGAGAGAGAGAGAGAGAGAGAGAGAGAGAGAGAGAATAATTTTTGTCCACTTAAAAACTCAACAGCTTTTAATCTGTACACTCTCAGAGACTTTACAAAATTCAGATAAACAGGTTATATAAAAATCACAGTAAAGACATGTCATTGTGTACCCAACCAGTACACACCCCCTTGCAGAACCAGTTGGGCCAGAGTCCCCATGCAATAACACCATAGGCTCCAACTCAGCTTCTTAACTGATAACAGTTTTTATTAATGGTAAATAGAGGTGGGCACGAACCAGAAAACTCATGGTTCAGGTTCATCTGGTTTGGGCCCACCCTTGGTTCAGTTTGGTTTCGGCGCTGGCGGCGGATCCTGGCCCCTGTGGTAGGGGCTTTTTGAGGTGCTGGCTTGGGGCCAGTGCCTCTTTTTTTAAGTGCCCACCGCACAGCCCCTGGGTCCATGTGGGCACTTCTTTTATTTTATTTTATTCTTCTTACTTTTTTCTTTATTTTAGAGCACCTGGGGCTGGATTGCTACTCCTTTATTTTATTTTGTTTTGTTTTTTTTTTGTTTTTTTTGTTTTTTGTTTTTTTTTAAACTTCCAGATTCGGGCTCCACACTACAGCTGTAGAATGGGGCTTTTTTGTTTGTTTTTTGTTTATTTTTTATTTGATTTTTGGGCACCACCCCAGCCACCCCTGAGGCCAGGTCAGTGCTCCTTTTAAAATTTATTTTTATTTTTATTTTATTTTATTTTTTACTGCTGACCACGTGGCCGTGCTACATCCACCCCCCCCCCCCGCTTGCCATCCCTGAAGCCAGGAAGACTGGACCAACACCAGGTAGGAGACATCTCCACCCCCCCATTAACAAAATGAACCAAACCAAACTAATTATTTCAGTTTGTTTTATTTCGTTTTAAATTTACCCTAGGTTCATTATTCGTTTCATTACATAATGAAATGAATAACGAATAACAAAATGAACTAAAAGTTCATTTCGTGCCCATCTCTAATGGTAAAGCACCACTTCCCCCTCCCTTTCCCACACAGTCTTATAGGACTTAATTATAGCACCACTAACCAGCTTGGGGACCCAATTACTCTCACTGACCTTCCCCAGAGTCCAGGTTCTGGAAAGCAGAAAAAAGAATAGGCCCAAGAAATTCCATGTGTAGGGAAGTCAAGTTCAGCAGCTACCTCTATCCGACCCTTCCCTCACTTGCCTCTCCAAGTCTGGTGTCTAGGTTAAAGTAGCCTTTCCTAAGCACTCAACTAGAGTCTCTGGTGTCTGACTCCTGTCACAAGTAAACCAACTAGGAATTGTGTAGAACATATTAAATTACTCCTGTGGACAAAATACAAATAGATCACATTAGTTGGGAACAACTAAAGGTGCCATGGATGTTGTGCATTGGATCTTGTGATAGCATTGTCAGAACAAATGTGGGAACAGAGTTATCATCTCTGTTTGTAGTAGGGTATAGTCTCCATCTTTATATCACAGCTTTGGAACTTGTTTGTCAACAGTTGCTTCAGATTATGGGGTTGTCTGTAAGCAAGTATAGGCCTGCTGCCTGTGGCTTGGTTATGTAACTAGTTGTAAGCCAAGAGTGCTGTCATTTTCTACTCAGAATGGTAAGTTCATCTCATGAGGTCTGATTGATAGAATGGGGCTCATATTCACAACCCTGTCTGCAACATAAATATATCCCTCAGGCATAATGCTAAAAAGGCAACTAAAGTGGATCTAATCACATCATGCACCCCTCTCCATGCATCCACTATATGTCCAGAAAGAAGGTCACAGAGATACCCCACTTGACAAGCAGTATATGGAGGAAAACACAGATGGCCAAACATCTCAACTCATTTACTCTAAATATATAGACTAAGAAACAAATGCCAGATAATGACTATTCTGAACCTGGATCAGGCAGTTCTTTAAGCAATTTCCAGCCCTTTGAAATTCTTCAGAGTTTGGACTTCTTTGTAAATTAAACTGACCCCGTCATAAAATTATTTGCTTTTAAAATTCATACATCCTTCTCTAAAACCCTGAAGATGTCTGAGAAACAGAAGGACAAGGTGAGCAATTTATAGATATACAGGCACTACATCACTGGAAGGTGCTGGTTTTGTTTTAGATAAGAGATTAAGGGACCTGTAGTAATAGTCAGGGAATGTGTTTTGCACTCCGTTAACCACAAGACAATTCACAGTTATATTCCCAGTATGACGACTCATTTTTGCCAGCTTCCTTGTCATTTTCTCTCTTTTCTTTTCTTTCTTTTTTCCTTTTTTCTAATGGCCAGTACTCCATAAAATCGTACTTCTGTTTTAGTGGACAATATCTTTCTACGTTTCAGTTTTTAATAGCTTGCTTGCTGCAAGGCATAACTTCATAAAAATGCCATATATTATTCTTGGGCAATTTTCTAAAAATAATAGGAAGGATTTATGTAGAATGCTGTCTGACTTCAAGACTATCTGAGTGGAATTTTAGATGGCGTTTGTGGCTTTACCAGGCATTCGGCAAGATGATGTAAAGAAAGAAGAATATGATCTACCAACCCACAGACTCCAAGACTGGATCAAGGATTCCTGGATGTGCATGTTATTTAATAATACCTGTATTAACTATATAGACATAATTTTGTTTTTCTAATTAGACATCAAAAGTAGTGCTGAGTTAGCTTCACACAGTCTGGCTAAGCATGAGGAGTTTCCTCCATACTTCAACGATACCTTGGTTTTCCTCAGTTCCAAGTCTATTTGGATACTGTTGCATAATAACACTGGAATGTAACAGGGCCTGAACCTTCTCCCATTTCTTCAGGAGCATCTGGCACATTCTTGCTTTATGCTCATCTGCCCAACTATTTGCCTCGCCTCCTCATCAAGGCTCTTTTCTTCTCAGTTCTGACAGCAGGACAATAAATTAATTATCTCCCCTTCCCTTCTCTCCTGAATACCTGGCATGCTGCTAGGGGTGCAGGGTGATCACTGGGAGCTCTGGGCAATGCAGTTTTCCCAGTGCTATTGGCATGAGAGGTAATTTCACCCATGCACATTGCCCAGAAAACCTCACAGTTGCCATTTAGCTGTAGCAGCACATAAAGTAAGAGAGTCACAAAAGGGAAAGCGGGTGGAGGGCACGGAAGCATATGGGTGAAGGAAGCCAAGTAGGTGAAGGGCATGGACAAATAAAGGGCTTAGATTTATCTGTGGTTTGAAATATAATCTTAAACTGGAAAACACCTGACTTCATACTGATGTGAACATTACAATCCTGCCTAGACTTTTCTTCTGAATTATTCTGAATCCATAAAATAAAATAATAGTGATACAAACAACACTAAAATAATTTGCATGATTTCTTTAAAGTGTTAGTTTATGAATTGTCCTGTATCAGTCCTGGGATTTCTTACAAATGGATATCTCCAGCCATCAATGTGTCCACTTATGTACATCCCCATAAGTCAATTTTTCCACTGTTACCAATTTTCTCATGGAATATGTCACAATTGTGAATAGTTCCTTCCTTGCGTGGGCAATACACAAGCCCAGAAGCCTTCACTAGATCACTCAGTGTTCCTCCCAAAATCTTTTGAAATACATTAGCATTTCTGAAAGACAAATCAATGCAGATTTTTTTCCCACAAGAGCAGAGTTTGGAAATCACCTCTGTGGAGGAGTTTACACACAATCAAATTGCCATGATGAAGATTTAGGCCCACTACCATGGCTAAGAACACCACCCCATCATCAGATTAAAGATGAGCACAAATTGGAAAAATTGCCATTTGTCTTGATTCATATTCGGTGTTTATCAATCACAAATCAACATTTTTTCCAATTTACCAATGAATCAATTTGTCAGTTTGTCTCACCTTTAAAACCCTATAAAATCCCCTCCCCCCCAGAACTTAGAGACACCAACACAGAAGAGAAACATCCCCTGTCCTCTACAATCCTTTCAAGTTTGGTAAAGTTTGGGTTTTGTATGTCCAAGGTATGCACTCCCCAAGATGGTTCCCAGGAAAGTGTCCCTCAGGCACCCATAGACATCAAAATCTCAGAGAAGCTTTCCATGACTTTCCTATACAGGCCCTCCAACTTAGGTGACATTTGGCTTTCGTACATCTGAGTTAGGCATCCACAAAGGCACCCCTCCACAGAAAGTGACAGGTAGATGGCTATTGTGACGGTTACACTCATCCTGTATGATTTCCTCGAGCGGGGTGGCCAATGCTCTTTCAGCACTGTGCCTGGACTTAAACCCTGATTGAAATGGATCCAGACTATCACTTTCTTTGAAGAATGCCTGCAACCCTTTCAACCACCCCACTCTCAATTAACTCAACAAGGAATAGAATATCTGAGACAGGTCCATAATTGCTCAAAGCATCCGCTGCTAAATTAGTTTTCTTAAGAATGAGCTTTGTTAAAATTTCTTTTAAACTGGTATGCACAACAGAAACAATTATGACATGAGTGGCCCATTCAACCATTGTGCCCTTAGCAGATTTCCATACCCAAATAGGCAATGATCAAAAATAGACATAGTAGCTTTAAAGCAGGCATATCCAAAGTCTGGCCCGGGTGCCAAATGCAGCCCGATTTATAATTTTGAGTGGCCCTCAGCCTCTTCTCCCTCCCAGCTCAGTCTGTCATTCATCCCCACAGGCTGACCCTTCTCTGTGCTGTCTAGAGATGTCAGCTTGCAGTTTTATGTTTTGCCTGCCCTCCCTGCCTCCATCCATCTCCTCAGCCAACCATCCTGCCTACCAACTCCTGGCTCTATTGCTGCAGTGTCTTCCCCACCTCCTTGTGAGGGAGGGCAGCATATGTGAGCAGTGGTGCATCTTTGGTGTGTGTGGGCCAATTCCCAGGCTGTGCAAAAGCTGCTGGGTGCTTGGGCACCTTGAAACCGGAGCATTTGTGGCTGTTGCAGATGAGCACATCCTTTATTCCCCCCCCCTTTCAGGCTGAATGGTCAGCCCCCACACATTTTCACCTATCCAAATCTGGCCCTCCTTGCAAAAAGTTTGGACACCCCTGCTTTAAAGCCTTCTTGGACCTTACTAACTGAAACTGATCCTATAAATCCTGACTCAATTGTGTATTGGACATCTCAATCTGATCTTCTGAGATAAATAAGGAGTCAATAGATTTTGTTATCTAGAATCCAACTTCAGATTCAACTGCCCATAGTTCTATCTTGTCTATAAATTGGGCCAGAATTGCACTATCAACGCTAACCTGGAATGAGAACCTGAGTTGCTGTGGTCAAGTATATGGGTTAAAGAGACTAAGGTAGCTGAGACACTATAAACAAAACCAAAAGTAAATCTCCATGCCTATTGCAATACTGCACTGCCTAATTTGCTTTTCATGGTTGTTAGTGAATGACAGAGACAACCTATGGAAGCAGATACACAAACCCCCAAAACACCTACGTGAGTGGAGTTGCGAAGATGTAAATCGCATTCAGAGTCTGTGAAAACAGTTTTTTTATGCTGCTAGTTTCATCTGTGAGGGCTTCTTGGAAAAAAAATGCATTCACATTAAAATTATCATAATAGACTGCCAATGTCTTGTCTCCTATGCAAAAGAAAGAACTGATAATATAACATATGCAGTCTTCTCTTCCTTTTATGCTACCTGTGGCCTTTTCTGGTGCCCTCACTTGGAAGTCTCCGTTTCCTAGCAAATCTCCAGCAAGCCAAACTCTCTAGTTCTCAGATGTTGATTTTGGCTACTAAGATTTATGAAATGGAGAGAGAGGGATAACAAAATTTTAAACAATGTTTAAAATGTACTGAAGAAAAATGTCAACAGGAAAAAGATTAAAATGTGATTTAATCTGTGTGAGCACACACCGACACTATATGAGCAGCAGGGCAATAAATCAACTCAACAAGGAAGAAATACAAGGAGGTGGTGTCCTTGTTTTAGCCACCTCCTCTATTTATGCAACAGCATGCTATGATTGTCCCATTGATTAGTATTTAATTCCATACTTTTACACTTTCTTCCTCCAAAAAGGCAGGTCTTCTTGGTTCTTTTGCCTTTGGCTTGTAGACCTTTTATATTATTAAATTGTGAGAGTAGGGGTTTTCCCATCATTTTTCT
>JAHTLZ010000204.1:56711881-56735292 GCA_023846285.1 Phrynocephalus versicolor | reverse complement strand
AAAAATAGAGCAGAAGATCCATCCTACTACCTTGAAAACAGACATCTGATTTGTTTTTCAAAACTAAGTAGGTTTTTGGCCTGGTTAGCATGTGGATGAGAGACAACAAGGAAATACCAAGTATTTCCATTTAGGAAAGCATCTTACCTGATTTCTGGGACAGCTGCTACAGCCAGTCAGCATAGACCAGTGATGGCAAACCTTTTAGAGACCAAGTGCCCAAACTGTGATTCAAACCCCACTAATTTTTTGCCAAGTGACAATACAGCATTTAAGCTGAATACAGGTGGCTGTGAAGGGGCAATGTCGGGTGCCCACAGTAAGGGTTCCGAGTGCCACCTTTGACACCCGTGGCATAGGTTTGCCAACACTGCCCTATGAGGTTCTGACTTGATGGCACATAAGACACACATTTTAAACCAGCCTTAGGGAAAGAAATTTTATCTTGCTGTTCCTCTGGAGAACTAAAGGTGGCACTCATGGGCTCTCCCATCCTTACAACTACCCTATGAGAAAGGGAGAATTCCTAGATCACCCACCAGTGACTTTGACAGCTCTACGACAGTAAGAACCTACATCTCCAAGCCCAGCAGCACAGTGATGGCAATCCTTTTAGAGACCAAACTGCGATTCAAAACCCACTATTTTTTTGCAAAGTGCCAATACAGCAATTTAACCTGAATACAGGTGGCTGTGAAGAGACAGTGTCGGGTGCCCACAGTAGGGCCACCTTTGGCACCCATGCCATAGGTTCACCAACACTGGCATAGACCATAATGTGCAAGATGAAACAAAGGAGAGACTTGTTATAAAGAAACTTCATAGACTCCTTCTGCTTATTTTTCCAGATATATGTATGGGTATGCTTTTAACGGCACACCATACCTAAACACTCAGTTGAACCATGTTGACTTTCCAGCCTGTACATGGGCAGTCACCAAAAGACATCAGATGCTGTGCCCTGCACAAGCAAATATATTTTCCCAGTATATACTTTCCCAGCAGTGTCAAACCACCACTAGATACAAGCCACTGGTGTTTTTAATCTGACCCTTGGTCTCTGACCCCACATAAGAAACTCATGGCAACTGCAAATCGGAGTTATTTTTTTAAGTGATGACTTTGAGTAAAAAATCCTGGCTCTGAGCCTTCTTTAAAATGACCCCAAAGGACATCAGTAAAATCCCTGAGATAGGCTTTCCTTTCTTACATTCTGTCTGATATATCAACATCAGCCATACGGTGTCTATCTTAAAACCACTAATCTGGTAAAAGTCAGAGTCACTTCTGGGAGACACAAAATGGATGCTTATAAATTTACACTGTCACTAAGAAAGACTGCTGACTTCTGCAAACTTCAGATGAGTACATTTCGTTCACTCTGTGCCCTCCACCTCTAAAAAATGCAAAGCAAAACAGTTATAAGGGAGCCATAGCTTGCAAACAACACTTAAACTCTTCCATATTCATGCTCCATCCATATTATAATTATATAATACAAGTCAAGCCTTGCTGTTTGAGTACAGGATTGGATAGGATGACATATGCCTGTAAGTAAGCAAAGGCAAACCAGGTTTGGATTTGTTGCCGTTCCTTTATAGGGCTGAGAGTACTCAGGAATTTATCTGTAACGGTAAGGGACACATTGCAACCAAAGTATTCTATCTTCTCATCCCCCATGAAATGTGCACAGTAAAGGTTTATTACTTCCATATATCAGTCAGCAATGCACATAATTAACTATGTTGTCAAGGTATATGGATGTGGTGTGTGTTATGCACTCCAGCATATCTGTGCCAAGACTATTTTATAAGTCACTGTCTCAGGGAGTAAGATATAATCAACCCAGGTCTTTGTGTGTGTTGGAAAGTTTTACTCAAACAGTCTATGGGGATGTCCTTTTCAGACCTTGGCAATCAACCCAGCAAGTTCTGAGCTGAGGAAGGTAGAACAAACACCCCTGAGGAGATCAGTAGAAGACCCACTACTTGAGCCTACAAACCTGCCCTGTTCAAGGTGAATATTTTACAAGAGCCAGGGGAAAGAGTCAAAGTACTGAATGAAGTATATGCTGAATGCACACTGACAAGTAGGTACAAAATGGGAGGAGGAGGTTTCCAAGGAAGATGGGATTTATACAACAGCTCTGGAGGACAATAGGTTGAAGGAAAGTGGGTGTAGTTTCTGTTCTACTCCTATAGATTGAATTCACCCTCTTTAAATTTCTGTCTAAAATCTAAAGATAGTGTGGCTAGTATTATGTGTCATACATAGTTCATCAACAAGGAGAACCCACTGTTGATGGGTTTTCAACAATGCAGAGCTTTCTCTGCTCACTTAAGAATGATGTCCCTAAACAGAATAAAATCCTACTTCATAGATGCAGAAAAATAAGCAACAGAAGTAGGCTTTCTCTTTAGACAATGTTATGAAGTATTAGGACTATAAAGAAAATCTGTGGAATTTGCCTGGCAGACCATCTGTAGAGAAGCTATAAAAACAGAAATAAAAATTCTATAGCATTTGGTCCTTGAGCCTGCCAGAAAATATTTTTCTGAGAATACTGTTTTTAACAAGCTAGACTGAAGCTGTGTTGCTTTAGGTAGAACCACAGACTTATGGGGTGAATGTTGTTTGTCTGCATGATGAATTTGTGCTATAGTATTACTGCAGTGAGGCTATATTCTTACAGTGGAGAAGTTACAATGGAACACAAGAAGTCATAAAAGATCCTGTCAAAAGCCTGCTGAAATCAAGATATACTACAACTTGCAGCATTCCTTGTAGACCAGGCATGTTCAAACTTCAGCCCTCCTGATGTTTTGGACCACAACTCCCAGAATTCTAAGCTTAGATTGTCAGTGGCAAAGGACTGTGGGAGTTGTGGTCCAAAACATCTGGAGGGCCAAAGTTTGGACATCCCTGTCATAGACTCACAACATCATCTGTACTTCATGACCACCACCAGTGTTAGTGGTCAATTTTGATAGGTCAGAAAGGTTTTTTAAAATTCACAAGCCATCCATACACAAGCATGTTTGAAAAAAATGCTGGGGATGGGGAGGGCATGATGACCTGCAGCCCCCACTGTTTTTTGTTATAAGTCATATACTGTATAATTATGGGCCTTAAATCATGCATGGTGGGTATCCAAGAAGAGAGCATTGTTATGATCCCTGTTTATGTTTCTAAAACAATAGGTTGAAAAGAAACAGATGCTGTAACTACTACCACTAAGAACAAACTTTTGGTGCCTTCCCAAAATTGGACCCCTTCGCCTAAATTCACAAAACATAAGCAGTGTTGTAGTGTTTGGAGACTTTTTGAATCAGCTGTTAAGATTGGCACAAAATGGAAATATAGCATTTCATTTCGTTTCGTTTCTTTAGTAGTTTCATTTCAATTTTTTTTTGCTAAAAATCTTTTAAAGTAGTCTTGCAACAAAATGAAAGGAAATGAAACAAAATGAGATGCTATACTTCCCTGGGTCCTAGAGGCACGAAACTGGCAGGGGAGCTTCCTCAAGCTCTTCACTGCAAGTCCTTGAAATTTAGAGAGGTTTGGGGGTCAGGGAGCTGAGTTATTAAACTCCAAGCAGGGAGCCCTTAGGAAAAATTGGTCCAATTAAAGGAAGCCAAGACTCTAATTGCTCACCCATTGGGGGCACTGATGCAGTTTCCCAATGCAATTAGAATGATTTATTTCTCCGAGACCCCCCCATTGGAGTATAATAACTCAGCCCCCTGACCCGCAAACCCCTCCAAATTCTGAGGGTTTACAGGGAAGAGCTTGAGGAAGCTCCCCTGCCATTCTGGTTCATCTGGGACAAATTGTTTCATTCCTAGAGGGGAAATTTAATTTTGTGATGAAACACGCCCTGCTGTTCAATTACATATCAAAGTAATTTGTAATGTAATGAAATGATGAAACAACATTTTGTTTTTCATTTTGTGCCCATCTCTAATCAGCCCTATTACAAACTGGGCATGTGTCTACCTTTTAGGTATGTTCTGCACACCATAGATTGTTTCAGGATGCATGTCACACACAGAAGGTACTATTGGTTACCCTAGAAAAGCTTCAATTGCTCTCCAACCTATTGCTGGTTTTTCACACCTAGCACTTGGTCATACATTTTGTTTGACCTGTAGTTTATGTTGCCAGTGCAGAAGACCCAGAACAAAATGATGCTCTTCTAAAATTCAGATTTCCAAGAATATGGATGCAGAAGGACCTGGTTCGTCAGCATATCTTATATAAATCATTTGATTGCTCTCAACTACCCCAGATGTCCCAGAAAGGCTTTTCATATTAGCTGCACTGGAGACCAGCATTCTTCAGTAATATGAAATCTGTCTTGCAAGCCTTGAGCAATGAAGCAGATAGATTGTTTCATTTTAATTTATTTTTGAGAGAGAGAGCAAACCAATGAATGTGCAAGCACAGTGGGCTATTATTTTTGGATGTAATAGTGACAGCTCAGCAAAACATGTGTGCTTGTATGCACACACACATGCGTGCGCGCGCACACACACACACATACGCACACACACACAGTTCTTTCCCAGCTATTTGCAAGCAAAATGAGAATGTCTTACCCATGCTTTTATGTACATTTCACTCTGCGATTGTTTTAATCGTTACAATTCAAAAGCAATGGGATAGAAAGGCAAAAGTCATGATCTAGCATAGAGCCATGCCTGATTCAGCCTTATGAATGAATGTCAGTGGAACTTGCACAAACTTTTCTTAGTGGTTCATGGTTGTTGATTAATTAATTAATTGTGGCCTATGAAGAGACTCTTCCCAAGATTTCAAAGATTCAGAAGTGGTTTGCCAGTCCATTTTTCAGTGGGTGCCTTTTTGACTGTGTAACTCCCCACCCCTGGCTCTGCAGCCAAGTGCTCTAACTCACTGAGTGGCAGGATTATATGATTATTAATTTTATTCCAGAATGAAATTTCAAACCATAGATTAGATAGATTTTAAACCACAGACAGATTAAATATATATATATATAGAGAGAGAGATTTTAGCCATATTCTGAAATCACTGAACACACAAGCAAGAGGATCGTGCTGCCATTGTCTTCTTTCTTTACCTCCCTATCAACCTCAATACATGGAGGGTAATGGTCCCAAAAGGAGAGTCTCAATGTGGTTTATTACGCACAAACTGGGAGTTGAGTCATGGCTACTGGACTTCTTTTTTGAGATATAGAAACGTTTCGCTGTTCATCCAAACAGCTTCATCGGTCCGAACAGCGAAATGTTTCTATCTCTCAAAAAAGAAGTCCAGTAGCCATGACTCAACTCCCAGTTAAACGCACCTGGATGACTGAGAATCTTCACAGATTTATTACGCACAGTTATCAAAAATTAGCTTCCTGGGTCTATTGTTGAGAACTCTGACAAGAAATGCTGAAGGAAAGAAATGTGACTAGCCCATTCCCTTACTCGCAGATTTCGTAACTACTAAGGCGGCCTTTGTAAGTGTGATGTTAGCCATTGTGCCCTACAAAAGAGCACTGTGCCAGGAGAGAGGGGTTTTCTGCTCACCTGCCAGAGGTCTGTTTATTTTGGAAGGACTGCAGAATTGATTCATTGGAGTTGATTCTGCATATGTGAATACCTCGTCAACTTTTTTAAAAAATCCTGTTACCAGATAGCAGGAATTAAACCAAAAACCACAAATGCCAGACTTGCTGAAAAAGCCATAACCTTCCTGATCACCTCTGTGTGTCCCCCCGCTCCTACCCCCTTGCTTGCTTGCCACCTGGCCAGTCATCCCCTTGCTTGCTTGCCTTCTTCCCTGCCCCCTTGCTTGACCCACCCACCCATTCCTCTGGCAATTCTCCAAGCCCTCCCACAGTGACCCCTTTCTCTCTTGTTCTTCCCCCCTCCCTTTCCATCCTCCTTGCCTACTCCCCATCTCAGACCCACCTGAAAATGAGACAGTGGCAGTAATGATGACAACAGGGAGCCTGAACCACGAGCAGCAGGGTGACAATGTGTAGGTTTTGAGATTCAAGTCCGTGTGACATAATCCCAAATGTAAAAATAAAAGAAAATCATCATTCTGCCAATTTTCTCCAGCAGTGAGAACAGGTCCTTTAGCTCACTTCATTTTAACTGGCCCATAAATAAGGCTGCTGTTCTATTGAAATGTAAGAAAATCCCCCCTACTGCTGCCCCCACTTTGCATCTATTTCAGTAGCACTGTCTGAAGTTCACCTGAAACAAGCCAGGGAATGACAACAACAAGACTATTATGTGTCTGCTTTGCATAGAACAATTGTGTGAATTTCTCTTTCAAGCCGTTTCTTCTTATTGTTCTTTTTTAAAAATGTTTTCTAACCTGTGTTCATTTTGTGTCCCATACATGCCTTGGTGGTGTGGATGCCCAGACTTTTGACTCCAGGTGCTTACCTGGAAGGTTGTTGACTGACAATGGGAGAGAAAAAGGGAGGGCGACCCTGTATGAATCAGAGCTTTCAGAGAGATGACAACTGAGAGAGCTGCCAACCGACTCTTTTCTTCCCAAGCCTTCAAAGTGAGAGTCTGACTTGCATCCACCTCTGGATTTATTTGATAAACTAGAACAAGGATCACCCTCTCATCAGCCTCTAGAAGGGACCTCAGAGGGAAGAAAACAGCAAATTCCCTGAACTTGTTTATTGGGGAAAAATGGGAGGGGAGAGAGAGTGAACGCTGCCGCTGCTGTTCCTCTCAGGGCATGCCTTTTAATAGCTAGGCCTCTGCCAGCTAGAGAACAAAAGAGCTAACTGTGGGTGAAAGGCAAGTACGATTTCATCCTGTTGTTCATTTGTCTCCACAAGAAATAAATATAAACAATTATGAAGTGAAGAGTAAGCTGGCCTTGGTACCACTCCCTTGCTTTCTGCCAATCGTGGTATATAATCCTTTATAGCTTTTTTTTCATGAATGCATGTGTGGTTGGGTGGATGGATGTTGTAGTCCAGGACTCCTAGAAGGCACAATATAGGAGACAGCTTTCTGACATAAGTCCTCCATGACAGAATCCTTGTCATAGAAAGTAAAGTAAACATTGGTGCTGGTATACAGAGCACAGGTCAAGTAGAAGTAGAAAGCTGGCTCATGACAGGGCTCAAATCCCATTAAGATGCGTAGCAACCAGATGCTTTCTATTCAGACAAATGTGCAAGTATGAACCAAATCAGGGATCTCCGTACATTGCAGGGATCGCCACAGGGCAAGACAAAGAGCCCAAGACGCATTAACTGGGTAGAATTTCAATATGATTGCCTCATCCTTGTGTTAAATCTGACATTCACACATCACAACCAGAAGTGGGAAAATAGAAAGAAAGAAAACCCAAGGAAGAGCTTGAATTGTCAGCACTGGGGAAGGAAGATATACTCCTTAGAAATGATGAACCTTCCTTGGGCTGCTGCAAAGTCAATAATCACGTCATCAAACTATGTGGCTGCAGAAGCACCCGTTATAGAATGAGGGGACAGGAGGGTAAGAAATAGAGAAAAAGATGAGGAAAAGATAAAAGACCAGACTCATTGCATTGCTTGTTGAAAGAAAATACTGTATATCATTTTAAAGTTTTTCAGCCACTTCCTTCTTAAGATGTTGATGGGGGCTTCCACCTGATGACTGGAAGAAAAATGAAGAGGACAATGCATACATATGTGTGTGTGTTGACAGGCATGTATATGTCACTGGTGGCCTTCTGACCTATGGCATGGCTTTGCCAATGGCAGAAACTGGATTTTCCATGGAGAGCAGAAAATGTACAAACACCATCACTGAATACAGCAAGGACTGAGTAGAAAAAGTCCCCAAAAGTGCACAGGGCGAGTAAGACTCCAATCTGTGTGCCTTTTTTGGAGAATGAGGAGGTTGATGGCACTGGACATCCCTAATATGTACTTCGCCCAGGTTGGGGGATATGGTGCCAAGTATTATCTCTCAACTTAACCTTCCACAAAGGTCATTGCCATGATGAAAGAGGAAAATCAAAGGTTATGTATGCCTTCATTTGGGCTCTTTGAGGAACAGGTAATGATGAATATTTCAACTGTAAATATTCAAAGTTGGAATAAATATGTCCCTTCTCTTCCTGAATGGGAGAAGTAGGTAATATTTTTACTAATGTAAAATCATAGAAGCACCACCAGAAAAAAAATAGAATATAATAATTAGAGATGTTTGCTTAATCTATCCATGTTTTATGACACAGCATGGTTTCAAACCTTTTAATTATTGAAAATATGCTTACATACTTTCCAGTATGGTGGAATATAATCTGGAGGCAGGCTGGAGGTCAGTGAAGTCAGGAAAGTATGCATGAAGGTTTTATACTCCCTCCATTGTAGATTAAATTTGAGCAGGCTAATAAATGAACAAATAAAAATATTACAATATTAAGAAGAAGATTGAAGAGTCTTGTTCCTCAGCGAGTTTGGTTTTTTTCCCCACAGATCAAGCCAAAATTCACAATGAAAATGGGAGAATATGTTCCATGTTAGGGACAGTCTTTTAAATAAGTAATTTTCCACCTCTTTTGTTTTAAGTGCATCTTCCAAGTACTCTTTAAAATGTATTCAGATTCAAAGCTGCTCATTTTTTATTTTTGTTTTATTTTTCCTCTTTCTTTCTTAAGCAGTGCTTGATCTTAGTAAACCAAAGGAAACAATAGATGAATCCTAGAAAATGAACAATTAGAAATCCCTAAGCTTAGGCAGTAGCTGATTAATCATAATGTGGTACCTGTGATCCTCAGATACTTCTTTATTTGTTTGTTTTTCTACAAATTCTGAACCACTTCAGAAAAAGGTCGTCATCAGTCAAACATCAGAGTTAAATGCCATAGTTTGCTACCTTTTTAAAAATAATTTCCTGGTAGCCAGTCAAACAAAGCAAATTGCATAATCTTTCTCAGTTTAGGGTGAGGAATGATTTCTTCCTAGCATGATATTCAGTTTAGAGTACAAACTCCATAAAAGCCCAGAGCCTTACTTGAACATTGTGTGCATTGTCATTCCACAAATGATTGCTCCTCTGATCAAAACACAGCAATGCCAACCTGTTCAAAGCACATGTCAATAGGAATAAACAAGCTCAAAGTATTTGACTAGGAATGAGGGCACAAAGCAAACTGCAATCAAGCCTGTGTTGTTTCCAAAGACAACACAGTCAACAGTAAAAGGTTAACTTCTAACCTTTCGTAATAGGATAAGGTGTTGTTTTGGCAAAAACATGCAAATATATTCCCTTTTTGACTTTTTGCTATACAAAAAGCCTATTCAGCATACAATTTACCACATCCCCAAAGTGTAAGACATTCAAAGGCATTCAGAATGTGTAAATAGATGGCCATTTTCTTCAGCTCTGTCTCTCATGTCACCATGAAAACTCAAGCTGGCTGCTTCATCTTTAAAATGGAGATATAAATTTGCAAGTCCTCAGAGGTGAGAGGGGACATTGTCCCAAAACCCCAGAAGGTTTATGAGCCTGCTGGAAACATTACCCATGTCCTTCATGAGAGAGCATCCATAGCCATTGAGCTAGATGGTTCTGGTGGTGGCGGCGGCAGTGGTGGCGGCTTGGTACCTTTTGTGCTCTTCCACAGCTTTTTATCAGTAGTCATAGAAATATATCATGTGATGCAAAGGAAAATAGGAAGCTGTCTTATATAGCCAGGGCATTGGTCCACCTAATCTGCTGGGAACAGAGTTTGGAAAGAACACATTAACATTACATTTGGAATGAACTCACTGATGAAACTAATCTTTGAAAATAATGTTTTGAAATTGAAAATGCAGGATTCAAAATGGCATTTTTGAAAGGTTAGTGTGTTCCCCCCCCTCTTAATTGTTTCTTATTTCATTAACTAATCCAAAAGCAGTAATATTGGTCATTGTTTAGATCCAAGGAGCTGATCTATCTAACTTGTGAAGTATCTCTGAACTTTCAATTTCTTAAATTTCTGATAGAGAAAAACTTTGTGAGGTTGCACTTGTTTTCTGGTTTTAAACTTTATTTTGCAACTTGGGGCAAAACTACATTGCTCATTTGCCTCACTGCCTTCTGTAATGCAAACAAGAGTGATTCAACTCCATGTGACAGTTGCATGGTTTTTGAATCACTATTCGCATTCCCACCAGCAGGGGCTACCATCAGCTGGTCATGACTGCTCAGGAAGTGAGAGAAGCAACAGAGCTGAATCCCCCAACTGGGAGGGGGCCTTCCATAATCCCATATAGAGGATACAGCTCTGTAGCTTCTTGCAGCTTCCCAGGCAGTGCCAAACAGCTGATAGCCCTAGAGCTGCTTGAGGCCACGTGGGAGCAACCACAGCTGGGAGTCACCCAGCTAAGAGAAGGCCCCCCTCAGCTGTTGTCTCACTTAGAGTGCCTGTCAAAACCAAGTTCATCATGAGCAGACAGGGGACAATTGTGCAGGGTGGGAAGAATGTAGGGGAGGGGAAATAGGGGGCAAAGGTGAGGATGGGCAGGTGTGGGGACAGGTGACTGAGGGTGGGTGGAAAACCCAGCAACTGGATGAATGGGGAGAAGTTGTGGGGCTTGTTTGATTTTTTATTAAAAATTCCTGCTATATGGTATTGCACTATACCAGATAGCAGGGAGTTTTAGAAAGTACCCAGGGTGTGTGGAATCATTTTATTTTATTTTATTATTTTTGTTTGAGATTCCAAAGAATCAGTTCCATATCTGCTGCAAAATAAACAGACCTCTGGCAGGGGAGCAGAAAAATGTGCATGCGCTTGCTTGTGGGTACACTGTTTTTTTTTAAACAGAATCTGATACTACAGCAGGGCTTTCACTTTAGATAAATAGGTGAATCTGAGAAAACAACAACATGGCTTCAAACAGACAGCACCTCAGGCCGCACATTTTGAAGTGAAATGGCAGAAAACTTACTTATTTATCAATTCTTATTGCACATTATCTGCCAAGTATGGGAAATGGTGCCTATGGGATTTTCTAACTCATGTGGCAAAAATAATGTGGCTGCTTGTCGGTATTACGCTTCAACGTCTGTGGTAGAAGGACACTAAATGTGATTACATTTTACCCTAGCAACAACATATCTTTAAGCCCTGTTTCAAACACACATATCAAACTGATACCATATTGTGTGTTTCATGCCCTGAATCCACAGAAAAAATATTTTCTAAACATGAAACCCAGAGGAAGATGAGGAAAGATTCATGGTGGATGTTCTATTATTCTCATTCTGAATATTAATGATCACAGTTGATACTTTACAGCCTGAAATTGAAGAAAAGTTATACATACAACAGACCTTGAAAACACAGAAGTGTGCTTAATGATTTCTGAAGTACAGGAGTCAAGCTGCTGGTTTCCTCCTGTAGCTCACTGCTGGAGCTAGTACCTGCCCTTTTTACTACATTAATACATTCTATTAATTGAGACACCTTTTAATTCTCAGAAGACTTTAAACCAAAATGACTACATTTCTTTGGGAAATGTTTATCCTTATTAGGCTCATCAGGCAACTGCATAAATTACACTTGCTGGTGTCTTTCCAGATAAAACAAAAGAATTGTTTTCCCCATGATTTTCACTGTCATTTGTGTGCCTTTGTGAGAATAAACAAAGGAACATGAATCTTTCTCATCTAACAGCTTGCATAGGAAGAGTATTAGAAGGAAGACAAGGTCTCTACATATCCAGACAGACAGACAGACAGACAAATTGTTGCTGTGTTTGCTGACAAATTGCATCTAACTTAGGGTGGCCCTAATCGTATGTGACATATTTAAATAATGACTTTACTGTTGCAGCTGTCCTCCCCAGGATGACTCCATGACCAAGTGGGGATTTGAACCCAAGTCTCTTGAGTCCTACTCCATCACTCTCTCCACCATGTTACATTGCTCCCAAACACATGTACACACTCACTTAATGTTTCCTGAAATAATTTTGCATGAGTTGATTTTTGTATAAGGAATACATACTGTATAACAAATAAACCAGCATGCACAATGGCGGTTTGATTTGATTTGATTTTTTTTTAAATTATCGGAAAGCTGAACCACTCCACTCTTCACTGGTGTTCATAAATGTCACTCACATTGCTAGGCCAAGAAGCCTACTATTTATAGGCTCCAAAAGCAAGACAACTTGATTCATTCAAGAGAGAACTGGAATGTTCAGTTGTTTCTCCTGAGTGCAGGTTCTAGGCTGCTACTCCAACCGCTTGGATCCATCCCAATGCCTGCAAAACCACCAGACACTCAAAAGTCGTGACATTCATGACACATAATAACCAACACAAAAAGCTTCCATTGTGCACACAAGGTGGATGGGTTGGGTTGCTCCATCTCCTGGTTGCAAAAGGAGGGTTCTGATTCCTGCCACCACTTTAAATGGACTGCTACCTGGACCCTGAGACCACGTCACCTTTGCCATCGGCCCAGGTGTATCCGAGCCCTGTGTCTATCAGTGCATGCTTATAGGCTCAGATCCAGCACCTGGTCTCTGACCCTGTCTCCTTCCAACATGTTGCTGCTTGAACATAGTCCATGATCTCAAGGCATTTCCACAACAGATTTCCAGATATGTGGATTGTGTTGTCCAACATTATACTATGAATGAGATGGAGGGTGAATTGTGACCCGGGTCATTTGAACCATGCCTGATGGAAAATTAATAAGGAAGTGTGTAGGGAAGTTTGTGCTAGCCTTGGCACTGTAATTGGTCACTCAGAGATTACTGTTAAGCAGCTAAGGCTATTTAGGAGTTATGGGGTCCATTTATCACAATTAGGAATGGAAATATTATTGCAGGACATTCATAAGGGGCTGCTATCCCAGATTCTTGGTTGGGGGGAGATCAAGGAGCATCCCTCTATCCCCTTGACTCATGCTCACTTTTTGCTCTATCCACTTTACTCATGTGTTGTACGTTATTGAGATGCACAAAACATTATTTTGTATGTCTCAATAATATCCTCCCCAAGGAGCCTTTTTTCCAGACTAAAGAGCCCCAAATGTTTTATCCTTTCCTCATTAGGGAGGTCCCCCAACCCAGTAATCATTTTAGTCACTCTCTTTTGCACTTTTTCCAGTTCCACTATGTCTTTTATGAGACGCAGTGTCAGAATTGTACACAATATTCCAGGTGCGGCCTTACTATTGTTTTGTATAATGGCATTATAATGTTGGTTGTTTTGTTTTCAATCCTCTTTTTGATAATCCCTAGCATGGAATTGGTCTTCTTCACTGCCGCCACACACTGGGCAGACACCTTCATTGAGCTTAATTTGCCGCCCCTGTGTGCAGTCTTTTAAGACTGCACTAATGGGGGGGGGGGTGTCTTTGACTCACCCTTGTAATATCACATGGTGGTTGGGGAAGTCACACATGACCTCAGCGGCTCAAGTATTGTGCCACAGTACCTCAGTCCTCCCTATTTTGGTTTAAAGTTCATAACAGTTTAATAACGTATGGCCCAATTATACCCCATCACTCATGTCTCGCATCTTATTCTGGTGTGAGAGAGCAAGGAGTGTATATTTTAGGCAGGGGTCACCTACTTAAGGAAAGGATATGAGTCTCAAACGTTCTTTCTCTTTCAGTGAGGAACAGAGGGAGAAAATTGTATTTTCCCCCCTCACAGCAAGGTTTCTCTGCCAAAAAAAGTTTTGTTTTTTCTCTTGAGAAATCTCATAGGATTTCCTGAATTCTTCATAACCATCTGCACAGGATTACTACAATTATGTTGAGGTAGAACAACAATGAGCAATTCGTCAGAAGAAAACTCAGTCGTGTAACTGAAATTCCTACAGCATGACCTTATAAACTTTCTGTATAAAGTAAAGAGGTCCAAATCAAAGAAAAAAAAATAAAGAGAACCCAGTATTGCCCTTATTTTCACATTCTGGCTGAAATCAGAAGCCTATTTGGGAAGGGGGAGATCAGCAGGAGAGCTGGCCTTGAAATGAGTACCTTATCCTGGGCCCTTATAGAAAAAAGGAAAGGAAAAAAACAAAGAACTTCAAATTGTGCGAAAAAATGTATGCATTTTAAAATGGGTTATTGGTTCAGAGATCCTTACATTCCTGAGGGAGTTATATTGTTTTTTGTGTGTGTTCCAGTACTTTCACATGCTTTCAGATTTGAACTTGTTTTTGATGTCATCAGCTTTCTATCATTCCCTGCCAGCTAAACAACATCTAAGCTCTTGACCTCAGCAGAAAAGGGAGGGGAGAGAGAGAGAGAGAGAGAGATGGGAATAGCAACAATTAACCTACTCCTCATAAAAAGGAGAGGTGGAACCAGAAGCTGCTCTGAAGACTGCTGTTTGTTTCATATGGTTCCTAACTGTACTTTTCAGCATGACAAAGGGCCACTTAGAAAGAAGCACTGCACTTTAATTCTTCCACAAATACAGATTTTATAGTGGTGCCCTACAATTACGGTTCCCTCACTGTTTCCATTATAAAACCATTTGTGAGGGAGTTAGTGTGATACTTTAGCCATTTCAACAAACTTTCAGATAGTCAAGGAGCAGTTTTAATTCTTTCCATGAAAGAATAGTTTAACATGCAGTTTTCTTCCAAGGTTTCCTTACTTTGGTTTAGACGTAAAACTAGAACAATGCTTTTAAGTCATAAACACTAGTGGATATGTATTAAGGGTAGCAGTGTAACACAAAAGAGTCCCATTACAGTGCTCTAATTGACAACAATGACGATAAAGACTAACTTAGAAATGCAATTGAGATAGATGGGATGAGGTCTCCAGTTATTATAAGAAGCATCCATATCAGTTCTGAGGGGCCTAAGTGCTAATACCTGCCCTCCCTAGAACTTTCGGAGTTAATATCATACCACCTGAAAATGCTTTTTGTTCTTCTGAAAGTAAATAAAGCAATGAGATTGGTAAAGATGTGCAAGATTTGTCACACAATATTAGGATTCAAAGAGGCCCTCACAGCTTCACAACACACATGAGGCACTGGTTGAACTGGTATATTAGACTGAAAATCTGAGGGAATGGAATGGTGGTGACCTAATTGCTCAGGTCTTATTATATATTTTGAAAACTTCTTACTGACTTTCATTGCTGTTTGCTTCATTTTATTTTTCTTAAGTGATTTGAATATTTATAAATGGAAAAGTGCCTGCGAAGAAAGTTATCTATCTAACCATCCATCCATCCATCCATCCATCCATCCATCCATCCAAACACCTATGTAGGCTATCATACATTATGAACATCCAAAGAAATCAATTTAAAATATAGTAGTTTATCTCTAAGGTGACACAATATTTTTGTTTTCTCTGTCTTATTTTGTTTTGTTTTTGCATGGCATATTAGAATAAAGTAGCAGACTCTTGAGCACTTTTCTTCATTCAAGCTGGGATAACAGAACAACAAGAATGTGGTTAAACAGATGTACTGAATCTATTGTGAAGCAGAATTCTCCTTGCCCTTGACTGCTTTAAGAAGAATTCATTTGCTTCTGGTCTTGAATTGGCATTTACTACACATACCATTTAGGTGCTCTTCTATGTAGCCTGAGGGAACTTGCTACTGTAGATTATTTATATAGGATGAGAAAAGCTAAGCTGCAAACAGACTGCCACTCATTTTGACACACACCTTGTCTCATCCAGGCAACAGAGCCTAGACTAACTCAGCTGTTACAACCTTCATGTGTGAACTGTAACTGTTAAATAAGCCACATACAACAATATTTTCTTATTTGGGCTATAGTCATTGAATCCGTTTGCATAGGAACAGTTTTCATCTTAGGACAAATCTCTGTGTAATTGATTAATCAATTACTGGAAAAAAAGAATTATCAGTGTTATTGATAAAAGAGGCTAATGGTGCTTTGGCATCTTAATTGCTTGAGATAAAGCATATCAAAGTAACTGAAACAGAATCAACAGATGATTATTTTGCAATCTTCCCTTAGTTATCTCATGGGGAAAATATACTACAATCCTTTGTTCTGACTGTTGTTTGACAACGACGACGACTGCTGCTGCTGCTGCTGCTGCTGCTGCTGATGATGATGATGATGATGATGATGATTTCTGTTTGAAAAAATTCAGTGATGACAGTTGTCTTCAAATCATTGTAGCATTCCTATCATGACTTCAACACAAACAAGCAACATTCACTGTTGATATTTTTACAAAATATCAGTATTATATTTGCCAGAAACACAGAAGGATAAGTGGGGCCTGGAAGCAAGAATAGGTGGGACAATACTGTTCAGAATACAGTACAGCTGTTCAGGAACCCAGTAACATGAATTTTATTTGCCATTTTCAATTTTCTACACCTCCTCACAGCAGTAAGCTTCCCATGACAATTGTGTGCACTTATTCTTCTATGTACTCGTCATATACTGAGGAGGGGGTGGACTAGGATTTTCTTTCCCAAAGATCTTTCTAGAAATAGGTCCCATTATTTTTATTTTATTTTTTTTGGTACCACAATTCCCAATATAAGCCATTCAACACAGCTAGTTGGAAACTGTAGTCTACAAAAATAGCTTTTCCCATCACTGATTTTTATGTAGCTCCAACAAACTTGCCCATTTCTGACTAATGCTAATTGCCTACCTTAGCATGTGTATTGGTTAAAGGGGACAGTAGGCTTCCAAGTGTACGCTGTTACTTGATATAATAAATCTTGAGACAGACCATCACCACAGAAATGGCTGCTCAATCTCTGCTTGAAAATCTCCTGTGAAGAACAGTCCTTTCCTGATAAGAAGATTCACAGATGAAATAGTCATTCCATGAAAAAGTTTGCCCAATATTAAGCTGAAATCTACCATCTTCTGACCCAACTATGTCAGCTGTAGACCTCTACTCTGAGGGAACATTGAAGGAAGAATCCTTGTATGCAGAAGTTCTTCAAGCATTTGAAACATACTAGCATGTCCCTCTTCAACCTCCTTTTCTCCAAGCTAAGTAAGCAAGGTGTGAACAAGACTGATTTGTCTCCAAATAGGGACATCCAGGTCAAGAGATTCCCAAATCATTTAAATCTAAGGGGCAAAACATGAGATGTGTGTGGGAGTGAGAGTGAGACAGTAAATGAGGATTTCCCATGCTATGTCCTAAATCAATATTAGCTGTGCAACACATGTACAAACATCTTCATGCTGAACCATTTATCTAGGAAGCCATTTGGTCACTGGAGACATTCTTGTTGGTATGTGTGTCATCAAGTCACCTCTAGCACATGGAGACTCCTATGAAAGAGTGACCTCCAAAATGTCCAGTCATTAACAGCAATGCTCCACTCTTGCAAACTCAAGACCATACCTTATTTTACTGAGCAAATCTTATATCACATTTCATCTTTCTCTTTTCATGCTGCCTTCAACTTGACCTAGCATTATTGTCTGTTTGCATGAGTCTTGTCTTCTCCTGCAACAGCTTTAGTTTCATCTTTTAGAGTCATTGTGCACAATAAAATTAAACTTTCCTCTTCTCCCAGAACTGCGGTGCCCAATAGCTCTCAGTCCTATCTTCAAGGGGTAGAAATGGTGCATCTTTCAGAAAAGAGACAGATTCATTTCTGAACAGTGGTTTTAAATATGTGCTCAGCCCCAAACCCCTGATTATATCACCTGATCATGTTAAAAATCAAAATAGCTATGCTACAATATAAAGTAGATGGCTCCTGAATCATTATTAATGAGCAACTCAGTCTGAGAAAAGGAGTCAAGCCAGGCTTTGAATAAATGCTCCCCCAGGTCACACTAGTTCAAAATTAGGTTGTTTGTAACTTTCACATTCATAATTGTAAAGGTTATCTCTCTATCAGCTGCAACCCTTGAGCCACAGGGCTATGGTTTTCATTCTGTTTTGTTTTTTGCCCACCTTATTTTCCCTATAACGTCTCATTTTTAGTGTCCAACAGAACTGACCGACAATGTCAGCACTGAAAATTTACAGCAGAAGTTTGTGGCAGTTAGCAAATTGGCTATGACATATGACTGTTGGCTTTGTTTTTAATATATCATACAGCAGAAACTGACTCTGTGATTAAGATAAATTAAAAATTGATAAAAAAAACCATATTGGTACTTGGATCCCAAGTTGCTTGAGAGAGTACAGATAATCAATCACCAGCCTCCTGAACGGGGCCAGGAAGCAAATCAGCCATTGTATGCTTAATCAGGTTCAATTTTACCTGTGGTCTTCCTAGACCATCAGTGAGGCTCTGCTGGAAAGGAACAAAAAAAGAACTGCCATTTGTTATTCCTGGCTCTGACTTAACACTCCTATCTTCCATGCCTAGATGATGTTTCCAGATACTGGCTGACATACATATTTGAACAGCTGTTCCACTGTGCAGCATCGCCCATGGCAGTGGCATTAAAATGTGATTTCTGGTAGTGGCCAAAAAAAAGAGAAGAAACCAACATGGGTACCTGTTAGATTACCTTTTCTGCATGTGACTAAATATTCAGATTATTCATTCATTATGACCATGGTACAGTGATACAACAATGGCAACAACAACAAACAAAGAGAAGTTTAGAACTGCACAGCTGGAAGGAACACTCTAGATCAGAGGTGTCCAAACTTTTTGCGAGGAGGGCCAGATTTGGTGAGGAGAAAATGTGTGGGGGATAACCATTCAGCCACATTTGGCCCCGGGCCGGACTTTGGACAAGTCTCTATAACAGTGAATGGCGAATGTTTTAGAGACCGAGTGCCCAAACTGAGATTCAAAACCCACTATTTTTTTTTTCTTTTGCAAAGTGCCAATACAGCAATTTAACCTGAATACAGGTGGCTGTGAAGGGGTGATGTCGGGTGCCCACAGAAAGGGCTCCAAATGCCACCTTTGGCACCCATGCCATAGGTTCGCCAACAGTGCTCTATAACATGCAAGGAGGAAGGGAGGATGCTGCAGCAACAGAGCCGGGGGCGGGTAGGCTGGGTAGGTGACTGGATGGTGGTGGACAGAGGCAGGGAGGGCAGGCAAAACCTAAAACTGCAAGCTGATGCCTCCATCTGGTATGGGAAAGGGGCAGTTGGTGGGGATGCATGACAGGCTGAACTGGTGGGCAGAAGAGGCCGCAGGCCACTCAACATTTGTAAACGGGCTGCATTTGGCCCCCGGGCCTGACTTTAGACATGCCTCCTCTCGATCAACAAGTTCAGCCCTTGTCAAGGAAGCACATTGGGGAATCAAACTCCCAGCATCTGGCTCTGCAACCACAAATAACTGTGAAAATATTATGTACAGTATAAAAATAAATATATTTGTTTATGATGTTGTATAGCAGGACTTTGAACAGCCCACAGCCTACCTGACGCTCCCAAATGTCCCCCGCGGTTGACTCTTGGAGCTTGGGATGCGCAAGCGTGCATGTACAAATCATGGTGGTGGTGGCTCAGTGACCCCCAGGAGGGCCAAGGGGGGCATCAGGGGGTTGCTGCTGCTGCCACCACCACCACTTTGGCCTCCAGCACTGCTGGCTGGGGACAAGCAGGGAGGGCACAAAGGTGGAGGCACAGGTGGCTTGAGGACCCCTAGGAAGGCCAAAGGGGCATCAGGGAGCTGTTGCTGCTGCCACCACTTCAGCCTCAGGTGCCACCAGGCTTGGGGGCAAGCAGAAGCCCCTTGGGAAAGGTGTGGCGATGGCAGCACAGGTGGCTTGATGACCCCCAGGAAGTCCAAGTGAGGCACTGGGGGTTGCTGCTGCTGCTGCCTTGCTTTGGCATCTGGCACCACTGGGCTTGGGGTTGAGTTGGTGCCCCTCAGGGATGGTGCAGAGGCAGCTGCCAGCCAGCAGCAGCTCCTGGAGGGCCAGGGTGGCACGGGTCAGGTTGGGTCCCAGCTGGCAGAGGTGGCCATGGCAGTGGACGAGGAGGTGCAGCTCGGGCAGGTCAGGCAGAGCTGGGCAGTGGTGACAGCAGTCCTCCTCCTCTGCTGCCTCCCTCTCACCCCTCCACTGCCACGGGGAGCTGCCCAGCTCAGTGGGCAGCTCCCCAAGGCTGCCGTCAGAGAGGCCGAGAGTGCAGAGGAAAGCCAGGCAGAGTTGCCCAGCCCAGGAGAGCCCAGTGGGCCCAGGCCGCAGCCCAGCAGTGTCAGCACCTGCAGCCCCACCCTGTGTCCCAGCACTGGTCCAGGCTCCCACGCATCTTGCTGCTGCCCAACATGCTGGGAGGCCAGCAGAGACCCAGCAGGTGACCTTCGACGGTGCCACGGGTGATTGGTTGCCCACGGTCGATGTGTTGTCCAGGCCTGTTGTATAGTATATAAATAGATACAGTGGACCCTTGTATAACAAGTGGTTTGTTTAACAAAAAATCCACTTAAAGGAAAATAATCTGGAGATAGGAACAAATCACTTAACAGAATCGCCGTACAAGAGAAAAATAGTCATGGTTAGGGATTAATCCATTTTCAATGCATTCCTATGGGAAAATTTGTACAAAGGAAATTTTGCTTAACATAATTTCACTTGGAATGAATTAATTCCTTTATACAAGGTACCACTCTATATTGGATTAAGTCTCATTTTTCATGTTTAATTGCACTGTTAATTTTCTTCCAGAAAGCAAGATAATTTCACTACATTGAAATGTCATTTGGGCTGGCAAGGGCTGAAGTCCTTTGACATTTCCTCTAGTCTCCAAGTCTTGCTGCATCTTTCATTACAAAGTCAAAGCCCTATTTTCCAATATTTAATAGTTATCTGCAGTAACTATCTAAACACAACTTGAAATCTATGGTGAAATATCACTAACAGGAAAGCATTGCTTTAAATCAAAATGGCATGACAGGCATTTTTTTAAAATAGACATTTATCAGAAAATATAATGCTGTCCAACTCAGGGAAACAAGATTTGTTAGCACTGCAGAGTAATTGGTTGTTTTCCCCTATCTTCTTTCAATCTATTCATGGTGGAATTTTATGCTAACTTTAGGGTAATCGCACCTAAAACTTTAAAGCTGCAATCCAAATGGGCAAAGCTTCACTGAAGTCAGCTGAGTTTGCATCTGAATAGATACACAGAGATAGTTTAAAAGCCTGAATTACAGAGGTTTGTAAGATCCTAACTTATAGCTTTCTGTCTACAGACCCCCAACTGTAATGTTATTGGATGACACCCCTAAAATAAAAACACTGTATCTTCTTGGACTAATATTGGCTGTGCAGAACTGGAAAATAACTTTCAAACAACTTTCATTTACCAATCACAAAGCTGACATTATAATATCACTTTCACACCATTACACTCAAGGCTGTGTCAGTACTACCATAATAAAGGCTTATTTGCAGAAGTTTAGAGCAGAGCCATAAAAATGTGCTTGGCAATGAAAATTGGCAAGTGGTACTTAGCTTTCAGATTTATTCTTCTGCAGAATGCAGTAGTGCATTTCAATAATATTTTTCCTCCCCGTGGGCTAATACTTTATTGTGTTATGGATATATTAGACAGAGTTGGACCCTACTTTTTCTGAATTGTCTAATCTAGAAGTTGTCTAGTCCAGATGCCAAGGGACAATTGATAACCCATGACACCTACTCAGCTGGTCCACAGAAAAACACAGTTTAGAATATTGGTACTTGGTGCTGCACTTTATTTTTTTTTAAGTGCATTTCATTGAGTTCTATAACTATACCCCTATGTTCTTTAATTATTCCCATCTACCTAAGTGGGGAAGAACTGAGGTGGGATATGTTGGTGGAAGCAGCTGCAGACATTTATGCAGTGGGAAATTTTTGCAATGTTTTGTTGGATTGCATTAAAATAGTCACATTCATTGGGGGAAATGGAGGGATGTGTGTACATCCATGAAGGCCAGCCCTTCTTTTGCTGCCTTATCCTCACACACTGTAGTCTCTTCTGAGGTTTTGAGCTATAAAGTGGGTGGGGTGAGGTGGGGAAGGGCTGCATGTATTTGATAGCTTGACTGCTTGGCGTGTTTCTGCTGTGTGTGGACTGGTACTTTATGACCATAGTATAGATATAGAGATGGGCAGGAAATGAAAAACAAAATGCTGTTTCATCATTTCATTATGTAACAAATTGCTTTGTTATGTAATTAAACAGTAGGACATGTTTTGTTATCAAATAAAATGAAACACATTTTCCCTCTAGGAATGAAACAATTTGTCCTAGAGGAACCAAGATCATTGGGTAGCTTCTTTGGACTATTCCCTATAAGCCCCCAAAATCTGGAGAGGTTTGGGGTTCAGGGGACTGAGTTATTAAACTCCAAAGGGGGTTCCCCTAGGAAAAAAACATTTATAATTGAGTTGGTAAGCTCCTAATAGCCCCTTCCCCCATGCACGAGCGATTAGCGGCTTCCCGACTCAATTAGAAATGTTTTTTTCCTTAGGGGAACCCCCTTTGGAGTTTAATAACTCAGCCCCCGGAACCCCAAACCTCTCCAAATTTTGGGGGCTTAAAGGGAAGAGTCCAAAGAAGCTACCCAGCAATTATGGTGCCTTTAGGAGCCAAGGAAGCCATTTACGAATTGTTTCATTTTGTTTCATTCTGGAGCTACTTTAAAATTCATTACTAACAAAATGAAATGAAACTACTAAAGAAACGAAATGAAATGAAACGAAATGAAATATTTTCATTTTGTACCCATCTCTAACATGGTAGCATGGGTGCTCTCTCATTCTATTCTGCTGTGGATAGAGGCAGAAAGGTATGTCTGTTTGTGTTGCAGACAGTATTAATTTTTCTTTTTCACAGCACTAGGACTCAAAACCAAACCTGTAGGATTGCATCCCTTGGATTACTTTCATGTAAGTCAGAGGAACATAACTTGAGTGGCTGCATTAAGTCATATCACCAAAATTGGGAACAATGTACCGGCTAGCAGAGAGGTTTAAAAGTTTTGAGACTAATAAGATTAGTGAGAAGATTTTTTTTTCCAATGCTCTACAAGTGAAGTAGAGGGGAAAATGTTGTAGGTAATGAAAATAAATATTAAAGCAGAAATAAGAGGCAGAGAAAGAGAGACAGTGTGTATAAACCTGAAACAAAAATCCCCTTGTAGATAACAGGGAGAGAGAAGAATTATAATAATACCTAGCACTTATGGAGCTCGTTTCATCTTCAAAGTGTTCTGCAAATATTTAATCCTCATAGGATCCTTGTGAAGCAGGTAAGAGATTAATATGCTTTTTTTTAAAAGAAAAGGAAAGTATAAGACAGAAAGTTGAAAGGAATCCTGTACTGTAACAGGGACTTCAAACCCTCCCTTCTCTAAACTACACTATGGTTCAGCAATCACAGTCATAATATACTTCATAGGCACTCCAAAATATCTAAAATGTATGAACAGAGCATACACAGGCATTCTGTTGGTATTGCCCTCCCACACCGGAATAAAGAGGCGACACAGCTCACTTTTGG
>JAHTLZ010000204.1:56682628-56704208 GCA_023846285.1 Phrynocephalus versicolor | reverse complement strand
TCTCTCTCTCTCTCTCTCTCTCTCTCTCTCTCTCTCTCATTTCCACCTTCTTAACTCATAGATCTTGTGGAGGTGTCTCATGGAAATCATGGAGCTAATGATAATGGGGCTAAGAAGCTGAATAAATCCTGATAAAAAGTGTTTTATTTTGGATATAAGCATTGACCCAGCTGTACTTCTTCTAAATGACTACATTCATAATTTCTGGACTAGGTTGTCATCATCAAAAGCAGTGGGGCTGGATTATTTTTTTGGGGAGGGGCATTTTTAGCTAATAATCCAAGTATGACCCTATATGGAAACCCTTACTCATTTCTTGGTTAAATCCAGGCTGTCTTTTTAAAATGGTTTGAAAGCTTAATTTAATGAAGAATGCAGTGGTACAGATGTTGGTAGGGTCCAAACCCACAAACTCACACTCACACCAAACCTGCACTAGCAACGTTGGCTGAGTATTTGCTTCCATGGCAAATTCAAAGGGCTTCCCCAAGTTCTGAATGCCTTGGAATGCAATTCCCTAAGGGAGCTCTACACTCTTATGAACATACCCAACAGTCAAGATACCTTTGCTAGTTTGGTCATGGGGGCAGGTGTTTCTGGTGGCATAGAATTCTTAGGGTTATAGAATTCTCTTCATTGAATGCTTTTGTTTCAGATCATAAATCCTGTGCAGGTTAGGAATTTATTATTGTTCTTAGCAGTTCTGTTTTAGATTTAGAAATAGTTGGTTCAAGTTAAACAAAATGGTGTGATATCATTTTTCCTATATTCCTATTTTATTATTACTTACCAATGTTTGTGATGTTTAGGAGTAGTGGGTGCTCTAACTGATCTTTCTTACGATACTTTACTCTGAATGGTGGCTTACAAATCTTCTAAATAAAATGTAAGTAAATAAATAAATATAATGCCAACAACTTTAATTATCCAAGCAAATACATTGTTATTACACACTATCAGTAACCCCTGCTATTAGTTAATCATGTGTAGAGAAATGATAACACATTATTTGAAGTGAAAAACAAGTCAATTTTGTATGACAGTGACTACCGCAGTTCCTAGAATACAATACATTTCATTTTTGATAACAGGATATATTTTTCTAATCTTTTTATTGTGTTCAGGGAATCATAGATGACCTTTTGAAAATACATTTTAATCTCCCACTTGAATCATAGTTTTCAGTATTCTACTGTGCTTTGGATCTGACTGATTCACACTGGGATATAATTGAAGTATTTTGTTAGTTAACCTTTCTTTTACAAGACAGCACCAGGAACCTTCTTACAAGTTCAGCCACATTTTTTGGTTAAATATTTGGAAGTACATGTTCCTCACAAATATGGCCTTTGTTCCTGCCCTCAGAAAATAACTACCAAGATCTGGAGAGATTTACAATGAATGGTCCAGACTAGAGGCCTTATTTGGACATTTAGAAAACAAAGGATCTGAATATGTGTGTCCATTGTTATCTCCTTGGGGAGAGGGACTATCTGAATAGGAAAACCTTTGCTTCACATGGAAGAATTGGGGTTCCCGTTTGTGTGGAGAGGCTCCATGTACAATATATTCTTTCCTTTTCAGTCTATCCTCTTTCATATAGTGATAGTAAGATGGGTGGGGCCAGATCTTTCTCTCTGCTTGCACATTCAAACTAACCATTTTCTGAAGGCCTGATATCGCATTCTGGTTCTTCAGTAGCTGAAATCCTGTGTCATAAATCACACAAGTAGGCCCATGGAATCAGTGGTGATTTGGTGAAACAACTCCTCTGTATGTTGCAACTGAGGAGGTCTTTTTGAATCAGTGGAATGTATAAAGATGTTGACTTGCCAAATCCCCACTGATTCAGTGAGTCTACTATAGTGCAACGTACTACACCAAGCAACAGGAATTCACTTGAGAGATATACATAATACTATTTCCCATTTTGAAATGCTGCAGATGCATAGGTTTAAAGGCATATCAGAGGTTTCTTTTCATGAAAGTTAATATCTCGTTGAAGAGGGATTTATTACAATTTCAGTTTCAATTTCTATATTTTGTGGCTTTTGTGTGTGGAATAGAGATGGGCACGACTTGGAATTTTTTTTCCGAGTTGTCGTTTTTCGGGACAGGTCCGTTTCGGCTCGTTTCCGTTTTTCGCAAAATTTTTCAAAAATTTGTCGTTTCGTTTTTCATTTTTTCATTTGTCGTTACTGCCACGATTTCGCGCGACTTGACTTCCCAGAGCATGGGGTAGGGGGTAAGGGCTAGGCTTAGGGTAACGGTTAAGGTTAGGGTGGGTTAGTGGGCTGTACCTCTGGGTGCCTCTGGCCCACTAAGAACACAGTGTACTGGCGTATGGGTTCGGGTTCGGGTTCGGGTTCGGGTTAGGGTTTAGGGTTCGGGTTTGTGGGCTTTTAATGCCCTCTCTGGCACACCCAGAAGTCTCAGCAAAACCTGGCCATGCGATTGGTGGAATGGCTCCAAAAATTTGCATGGTCCCATCCCATGGCCAGCCCATCATTGCGCATGCGCAGGTGTAAAAAATAAAAATAAAATAAAATAAAATAAAATCAACGGAGACGTTTTGTTGCACGAAAAACCCACTGCTGCTACTGTAAAAATTCAAGCATTTAAAATAGCTAATTTTCGCATGTTTCTGTGGTGCTTTGGTGTGTTTTTGGACCACGATTTTAAAAAAAATATTGCGGTCGCCATTTTGGATCCCCCCCGCCCGCACACCGCATGGCAAAGGCAGATGAGACGATGCCCCCCGCCTGGTACCAGCAGCACAGCAGTAGCACCAGCCAAGGAGAGGGGGGACGGGGACCCCCCCCCAAATAAAACACCCTTCTGGCCTGGTAGGTGCCCTCAGACAGTTTTCGCCTGCTTTTAGGCCTGGGAATCAGGGGTTTTTTTTTAACTTTTAAAAACTTTTTTTCTGTGCCACTTGGCATCGCGGGATCGCCACGATGCCAGGAACGACAACGACAAATCAGACCCAATTATTCTTTAGTCGGTTCAAGTTCGAGTTCTAGTAGAGTAATTCCCGTTACCGTTTCCGTTCCGTAATGGAAACGAGTAATGGAAACGGAAACGGGAATTCCGCTAAGTCGTGCCAATCTCTAGTGTGGAATAAATAGGACTGAATGCTAGATGATTCATAGGTGTGACCATTAGGGCAGTTGAGGGTGGAAATGAACACTATTTTCATTGGCAATTTTCTCTAGCTGATGGAATATATTCAATTTTATGCAAATACCTTGAGGGTTAAATAGATACACTGCTAGAACAGTGTTCTAGGTGAGTTCTGCAATGAGCAGTGAGACAGTAGATCTGAATATGAAGCATGATCATATGCAAGGGTAGGGGTGCTGGTGGGGGCATGTGACGATAGAAGAAGCAAAGGGGCACTTCTGGAGTGTCAGTTTTCCTCAACAGAGCACCCCTTGTCTCCAACCAGTTTCTTTTATGAAAAAGAAAAGGCTTGAGGCTAACACTGGGATACCTAGGAGATCAGAGAGAGATGAGGAAATTGCCAATCAGCAGTTGTTTTGAACTTATTAAGGCAGTTTCTGCTATAGCCATGACTTCTGCAAATCTGGACTGTTGCAATAAAATTGGGTTTAACAAGTTGCAAACAAGTGCTGATGGGCAATTTCCTTCTCTCTGTGTGTGGGCTCCTGTCTGGTCAGTTAAGCCAAATTCACCTGGGATGAACCAACTTCTTGAGTGCAAATTCATTGCAAATCGATGTGTATTTTCCCCACTGTGCAGTCACACTCTGAGTGAGATAAGTAGAGAGAAAGTTAGGATTTGATAGGCTTGTGTATTTGTTGAAAAGACAGGATTAGGATTAGGATAGATAAAAGGCTGTGCCGCAGGCTGCCTTTTATCTTTATCCTGTTTCCATTGTTCATCATTCCACGCTTTTAATCTTTTACAAAAGAAAAACCTATTAATCTTTAATATTTTAAAGGGGGGTTGAAGAGATTATAAAACATTTCTTTATTATCTAGACATAGAGTTATCATGTAAACACCTACAGTACATTGCTCAGTTGGTCACTGTTCAAACAAGAGGGATAAACAAACAAAAACAAAGGTTTCTAATTAAGAAACTGGTGGCTCTTAACAAAAGTTTTAAGAAAAGAACATTTTGAGTGTCTTTCAGGTTGAATAAGGAGCTGAGATGCCCCAATTGTGGGGCAATAATAGTGTGAAGAAACACTCTGGGTGTTACAGAGCAACAAAATCTGACTAGAGAACACAAAACCCCATTTTTAGGTGTAAAGAGATAGCACAGCTGAGAGAAGCTTGTGAGTGTCACTGTGTTATCTTCTACCCCAGTCCTTTTTATTTATTTATTTATTTATTTATTTATTTATTTATTTATTTATTTATGCATTTATGCATTTATTTATGCATTTATATACTGCTCCCATTTCCCAAAGGAACTCTGGGAGGTTCACACAAAAAGCTTAAAAACAAACATCAATAAGACAATATAAAATTATAGCAGTCTTTACTGAAAAAAGAAAATGATGAAGGTACCATTAAACTCTCCTCCATCATGTGCCCCATTGCTGTTTTTGTGACCCACAGATAAAATGGGGGAAGTCTTTATTGAGGGCAATAAGTTTCTCAGTTGATTTTTTTTCCTGTTCATCATGAACACATTTTGCTGTAAGCATTACTTGTTTTTATTCTGTTTAAAAGGGGGACTACAAACAGGAGTCAGGCATTTGTCATGTCTAACCCTGAAGTTAAAGGCTTAGTTCATTCATGGAAAGGGAGAAGATGATTTATTATTTATTTATATATTTTCATAGTTCCCGTCTTCCCGAAGGAACTCTGGGCGGTGTACAACAATCACATAAAACAATAAAAAAATTAAAAACAAACACTTCAACCAGTTAAAAAACTAATGCTCAAAAGATGGTGGAATAGAGCAGAACAAAACAAAAAACCCTAATGGTCACCAAATGCCTCTCTGAAAAGCAGGGTCTTAAACGCTTCTAAAGGAGGGCAGGAACTGTGCAAGGCGAATCTCACTCGGCAGTTTGTTCCAAAGTGAAGGGTTGGCCACAGAAAAGGCCCAGTTTCACATGATCTATTTCTGAGGGTGGGGGCTAGGAGTAGCCACCCAAAGTGAAAGCACTTGCAACATTCTGATGGGTCAAGCCTCAGTTGAACTCTGGAAGATCCTCTCTATCAGGTACTCAGGTCCCAAGCTGAGGAGGGTTTTATAAGTCAAAACCGGTAGGAGGGAAGTCATCGTGCTGCAGAATTACAGAATCATAAGAGTTGAGGACTTGTGCTTTTATCTCTTTTTGAAGTGAACTTGCTTTAAATTGTAATGCTGTCAATATTAATTTTTAGTATTTTAATGTTACCATTAGTTTCATTGGATTTCAAAATGATAACCTTTTATACATTTCCCTGAATGCTTCTTACCTGTACCTTTTAAAATGTATTATATCTGTATTTCATGAGCTATACAGTACTAACTTCTGACCTGGTGATCTAAATGGCAGCTGACCAGGGCACACAGAAATGTCCCTAGAAGCATTGGGCATTTTGTGTTTGGATAACGGGGGTCCATCTGAATAATATTTGGTGCAAGATAGCTTTTCACAGTGCTCTACAAAGAGCTTCATTCCTGTAAATGTCTTTAGCCTGTACTCTATGTTGAAAGCATGGCTTGTCAAGTTACATCCAGTTAACCAATGTTGCTTCACTGAGCTGGAAACAATGTTTGGTGGTGTTTATACTTGACTTTTTTTTCCCTTTGTGATTGCATCAGTGAACAAGGATTTAAGCAATGTGGATTTCATAGCATGAAAAGACCTCCAGTCAAAGGGAATATTGTACTAGAGATGGGCACGACTTAGCGGTATTTTCGTTTTTGTTTTCGTTTTTTGTTTTCGTTACGTAACGAAACGAAAATGAAAAATGGTTCAAAAATGGACCGAAAACGGAAACGAAACGACTAATTTTGAGCCAATTTTCGTTTTTCGTTACTGGAAAAACACATAATGGAGCTAAATGGGGAGAAACGAAAAATTTTTCATTTTCGTTTTCATTTTTTCGTTTTCATTACGTAACGAAACGAAAACGAAAAATTTTGAAATTAGCTCACGAAAACGGAAACGAAACGAAACGGACCCTAGCCGAAAACGAAAACGGAAACGAAAATTTTTTCTGAGTCGTGCCCATCTCTATACTGTACTATATACTAAATCCATGGGGGACAGAAAGGAGTCCCCTGACACTCTCTGGTGCTACAGGGATCATAGTACTTCTCCAACCACTACCCCTACAAAAAAAATGGTGGTCATGCAAACCAATTTCTGTAATTATATTCTGAGTCTATTAAATGCCACAGAAAACTCATCCAAAGGAAATGAACTGTAAATAACCCGAAGCAACAGAGAAATCCCTAATAGCATCCAGCTAAGAAGGTCAGATATTTCATCATTTCTAAAGAGACTATTTCTGTGTCTTGGTGCTCTTGATCACCCACATTTGACCCCTGGAATGGCATAATTTCTTCTGCAGAAACCCTTGTGACTTTGCTGGTACATAATCCCAGCCCTCCTATGCTGCTCTGAATGCTTCTCTCTCTTTCTCTCTCTTGCTACATAATGTGAACATCACAGCCTATTAGGAGACGTTGCAGAATCTTTAAATTCATCTTGACATAAGAGCTGTGAACGATAGTTGATCAGTGCTTCTCGGATGCCTTTGCCCTTTTCTGCTGGTTATGCAATTGTAAGAGAGATGCTAATCTCATTCCTAGAAAAGGCCATGGCACATCCGAGTTACGCAAAGCATCATATTTTTGGTTCTCCCATCACATTTTTCTGTGTGATTGTGTAAATGGAAGAACAGTAGTAAAAGGTTATATAGAGAAAGGTCAACATTGACTGAGTTGCCAGAAACCAGCAGCCACTTCCTGGAGCTGCACTTGTCTGAACAGCTGTGGTCACAGAAATGTTTGATGTCCCTAGCACAGGTTCTCACTTGTCTTCCTTCCCATGCAGTGCTCAAGCTTAATGAATAGTGGTCAGGTCATAACTCAGAGGTAAAGGGTCCTCTGATGCATCACGAAAAAGCATCTTCCTTGAAACCCTGTAAATGCCAGTTTGGCAAAATGCTGAAAGGACACTTACAAAAAGGAAATTGGGCAGCACTGTAAATATTGAGCTAAACTAAACATGGTGCAGTGCCATGCCTAAGATTCAGACATGAGGTGTATGATGCTTCACACTTGGGAGCCCCAGCACCACCCAGTCCCATCAAGTTTTAAAAATTATCCACAAAGTAGAGTTGTATAAAGTTTTCTCTGAGCCTTTTTAGGGGTGGTGGGGGCAAATATTCAATGCCCCCTGATGATCCTCATAACCTCTCATTATTTTCAAATATTTAAGATTTTCAAAGTATTTGAAAGCAAGGGGGGAGGAGGAGTCAATGAAAAAAAGTAAGAAAAGTTGTTTTAGAGATATGGAAGAAGGAGGTAATGTGGCACTTCAAGGGCCAGATATGGACATACAGTGTGTTGTAAAGGGATCCCTGGCCCCTTGGACTGGGGTACCGCCTGTTCACTAGGTGACAATCCTCTGCCACGCTACCTAAAACACCACACTTCAATGACAGTCTAATTAAAACCGTGGAAGGTGCATGGCTTAGTGTCAGTAGGACACTTCTGACCCAAGCTTCAACCTCTCTACATTCCAAATACAGATTAACTTGATTGGATACTTTGAGACTTCATGCTAACCCTGCAAGCTAGGACAGGTCATATCCAAACAACCAACATAGGCTTTCTGGCTAAGGCACTTTTTATCACTTGCCTCTTCTTCCTTAAAGACAACACCTTGATCAAATACTAAAAAGATTTATTAAATAATAATAACAATAAAAAGTAAAAGGATTTAAAAATGGAAGTTACAGATTCAAATCATGCAAAAGCACAGCAAAATAGTTCAGTTTAAGGTATGAACAGATTAAGAGAGCAATCCTAAAAACAATAATGCTAACTAAGGAACTAAGCATCGCTCTAAAGACTACAAAATCCATAGTGCCAAATCTGCATACTAAATATAACTCAAAAAGCTCTCTACAATTTCTAAAAGCATGTCAAATAATTGCTAGCTAAATTCCTTGTCACCACCCATATTCTGGGATGTTATCAGCATTCAGTATTTTTCCATTCATTATTCCCCTCAGCTGTCCCGCCACCAATCAGTTCTCATGAGAAGCTAGAATGTGTTTGATCTTCCTTCAGAGGGCTTGATCTGATTTGGTCTGTCCAGGCCTCTTTCAATAAGGGACATGTGTAAACATCTGGGAGAAGTCTTGGTGATACAAACCTCAGACCTCTCGAAGTTGCTCATCTCTGTTATACTTATTAGTGGGCTAAACAGGTCAATGGTCTGAAATGGCCTAAGACAACTTCCTGTGTTTCTAAATTAACTGTGCATCACAAACATGTGACACATAAAAGGAGGTAAACATTGTCTTTTCTTGGTAAATCTTAAATTCCATTCCTAGATGCTCTGGGTAGGAATTAGAATGTCTCCTCTGAAAGATGGCAAATATGCAACCTGAAGGAAGGAAATGTGTGTCCTCAAGTCGTTCTGGACCCCAACTCTCACTGTCCCTGATTGCTAGTCATACCGGCTAGGGTTTGTGACAGTTGTAATCTAAACAATGGGGGTCCTAGGTTTCATGAAGATCAAGCTATGATGTATTGTTCCCAAAAGCCTTTGATCTCTAGGCGGCTTTCAAAAATGGCTTCTAGGGAATATTTTAAATCTGTTTATTAAGCATGTTTTAAATTGTTTTGCTCTTTTCAAGTAAAACTAATTTGGAAGCTCTACTAGGAAGAAAACCCCAAAACAAATACTTTAAATAAGTATCTCAGACAAAAGTGAGATAGCAGAGACAATGATCTACCCTTATAAATAGCAGCTCCCTCATTAGCCTTCGAATTCATTGTCTTCCTTTACTGGCACATTCCCTGAGCCAACCTGAGAGAGTCACCACACTGAGTACAGTGCATGCAAAAATAAACAGTTACATTGTCAACAACTGTGTGGATTTCTGATTCAGATTAAATTAAGCCTTAACAACCTGAAAACCAAAATGACACAGCTGAGGATATCATACTTTGGGCATGGGATAAGGCACTCTAGAAAAGAGACAGATATGGAAACATATGCTACGACCTGCCCACATTTATTGAGCCATATGATATACTGTAAATGGACAGCTCCAGTCAGGCAGGTCATAAGAATATAAGAACAAGAAAACACATGCTGAATCAGGCTAAAGCCCCATCTAGTCCAGTTTCCTGTATCTCACAATGGCTCTGCCAAATGGCTCTGGGAGTGCACAAGACTAGATATCTGTCTCCTGATACCACTCCCCTGCATCTGGCCCTTGAGGTACCCTGTTTTTAAGCCTAGAGATTACACATCTCCATCATGGTTTGTAACCTGTGATGGACTTTTCCTCTAGGAATCTGTCCGGTCCTCTTTTGAAGGCATCCAGGCCAGATGCCATCACGACATCCTGTGGCAGGGAGTTCTCCAGACTAACAATGCGCTGGGTAAATAAGTTTTTTTTACTAACTCTCCCAACCTTCAATCTGAGTGGGTGTCCCCCACTTCTTGTATTTTGTGAGAGAAAGAAGTGTATCCTTCTAGCCACTTTACTCATGTCCTGCATAATTTTGTACATCTCAGTCATATCACTCTTCAGGTGTCATTTTTTCCAGACTAAAAAGCCACAAATGAAGGTCTTGCACTACAGTGGTATTTCTGCATAAGAGCTTTGGGAAATGGATGAATGGAGCAGGGCACTTCCTCTTTAATTGCTTCCAGTCCCTTTTCTTAAATATGAGAAAATGACATGCTAAGACTTTCCTTTCTGTTAAAAAAAAAAAAAGCAAAACATTAACTTCACAGTGAAAACACCACAGAAATATGTATAGCCAGATTCTCAGAGATGCTTGGGATCTGCAATTCCATTGACATTAAGTAGAGTGACTCTCCGTGGCCATCTGTTTCCCAAGGGTTCATTAAGCTGACCAACATTGCATATCATATGCCTAAGAACATAAAATGTGACAATGTCTTGCAATATTTCATTTCTTTGTCTCAAGCATTCTGAAGAGAGATGCTAGAAGTATTGGAAGTTCTGGGAAGATTTAAAAAAGAAATTTTCAGTTTTGACCAATGTAAATTAAAATTTCAGCAGTGTGTGTGGGGGGGGGACTAAATTGTCATTCAAAGCAAAGCAAAGTGTTCTGCTTATATACTACCCATAGTACTTAAAGCACTTTCTTAATGGTTTGCAATTTTTTATGCAGGCTATACATTGCCCCCCCCCAACAGTGAGCTGAGTACTAATATTACTGACCTTGGAAGAATAGAAGGCTGAATCAACCATGAGACAGCTACCTGGGACTGAACTCCAGGTCATGAGCACTGTTATAGCTGTAGTACAGCTGTTTAACCACTGTGCCATGAGCCTCTTCTATTCAAAAGTAGAGATGGGCACGACCAGAATTTTTTTTTCGAGTTATCGTTTTTCGGGATGGGTCTGTTTCGGCTCGTTTCCGTTTTTTGGGAAATTTCGCAAAAAATTGTCGTTTCGTGGTGTCGTTTTTTCATCTGTCGTTATACTGGTTTGGGGGGGTGGCGGGCTCCCGGAGGCACCTCTGTGGGGTGGGTGCCTCCTCTGGCCCACTATAAAGGGAAAGCGGGCTCCTGGAGGCACCCGTGGGTGCCTCCTATCCTCACCCGCCAGCGCTGCTACAAAAGGGCATGCATAGCCATATGGATATGCATACCAAGTTGCAGACACAGCAGACTGGCAGAGGCACCCCTCTTTTTGGGGTGCCTTCCCTGCAACAGTCGGTGACGGTGAGACACAAGCAGCACTCGAGGGCATGGTTTGCATGGCACTGCTGCTGCAGGAGGAGTCAGCCAGAGCCACAAGTGACGGACTGGCAGACTCTTTGTACCCGCTGCGTCTCACTAAGAGGGGAAAGGTACTTGCGTGTAGTGCAATGCAAGTAGATCTGGCTTAGGGTTAAGATGGGTTAGCACAAGGGCTAGGGTTAGGCTAGTTACGGGTGAGGTTGGGGTGAGTATTGGGGTGCATCTCTGGGTGCCTCTCTGATCCACTTAGAAGGACAGTGTACTGGCGTATGGGTTAGGGTTAGGCTTCGGGTTCGCGTTCGGGCTACGGTTAGTGGGCTTTTTATGCCCGATTGGCACATCCCAGAAGTCTCTGTGGTCAACCTGGCCAAGTGGCCATGCGATTGGTGGAATGGCTCCAAAAATTTGCATGGTCACTCCCATGGCCAGCCCATCATTGCGCAGGTGTAAAATAAAATAAAATAAAATAAAATAAAATAAAATAAAATCAATGGAGAGAGGACAGAGGAGACATTTTGTTGCAAGAAAAACCCACTGCTACTGTAAAAAATCTGGCAGTTTTAAAATAGCAATTTTCGCATGTTTCTGTGGTGCTTGTGTTGGCTTGTGTGTTTTTGTTTTTTGGACCACGATTTCAAAAAAAATATTGCGGTCGCCGCCCCATTTTCGATCCCCCACCTGCACCGCATGGCATGGTGAGACGAGAGCAGCCCAGGAGGACAGGAGGGGGGGGAGGCCGGGGACCCCCCCCAGAAACCACCCCTCCTCTGGTAGGTGCCCTCACTCAGGCAGGCATATTTCCACCTGCTTTTTGGGCCGGGAATCGGGGATTTTAATACTTTTTTCTGTGCCGCTTGAATTGCGGCGGCCGGCAGCGAGTCCGGCTTGTTGCGAGCGACTACGACGAGGATTTCCCCCACCACCAGAGCAGCCCAGGACAGGAGAGGGGGGGTCAACCACCCCTCTGGTAGGTGTCCTGAGCCCTCACTCAGGCAGGCATATTTTCGCCTGCTTTTTGGCCGGGAATCGGGTTTTCTTTTAACTTTTAAAAACTTTTTTTCTGTGCTGCTTGGCATCGCGGGATCGCCACGATGCCAGGAACAACAACGACAAATCAGACCCAATTTTTCTTTAGGTGGTTTGAGTTCGAGTTCTGGTGGAGTAATTGTCGTTTCCTTTTCCGTTCCGTAACGGAAACGAGTAACGGAAACGGAAATGAGAATTTCGTCAAGTCGTGCCCATGTCTATTCAAAAGTAAATCAGAATGTTTAAATGGGAAATCACATCCAATCCAACCACTACTCAGCAACCACCCATGCTGAAAAAGTGCTTTTGTGTGTGGTTTTAATAATTCCCTATTCTACTCCCACCTACCACCTTCTTGACTGCTCTGATTCTCTCCCGCCATTCAGCCAGGCTTTTTTGTCCCTTGTTTGGTTCTGCCAGTTTACATTATTTCCTACTAATTAAAATGAAATACATACTAAAACAAGTACAACCATACAAAAAATAACAGTGCTTCCCTCCACCAACGAGACCCTTCAAACAATCTTAATCATTATTATCCTCTCCTCCAGAACTGAATTGATTGTTGCATTGGAGCTTTACCTTTATCTCTTACAAGCACAATAAACCTAACCCATATTTCATAATAAACCTATCTCTTTTTAACTCTCCTCTCTTAATCTTTAAATAACATGTCAATTTATCATTTAAGGCAATATTCCATAATTCGATATGCTATTCATCCATAGATAATTCATGTTGGTTGGTTCTAGCCAAGATGAAGATGGAAGTCAAAATACATCTAGCCTTTTGACAACGGCAGAGCAGAAAAATCAAGAAAAATCAAGCTCTTACCTCAGTTTAAGTAAAGGTAGCGAAGAAAGTCTCTCTCTCTCTCTCTCTCTCTCTCATGTCAAAGCAATGGGTGTCTCTTCAATTGATATGGTTTGGCAAGATGAACCCATTTTCAATGAACATTTTCACAGCCTTTTGATTCACCTCAGGTTACCAAAAGGAGGTCTCCATGGTGAGTACTCAGATGTTTGGAAAGCATTAACAGCAGTAGAGAAATGAATGGAGGAAACACTGGTGATTTTTGTTTGTTTTGTGAAACTGGAATCCTGTGAGAACTAAATGAAAACATGGTGCATATAAGTCGGAGATAGGATGAAACATAATTTAGTAGGAGTCAGAACCAGCAAGAAAAACAAAGTAATTAGACTAGAAATATAATTTAGTGACTTTATAGCAAGGATATACACTATGATTTTACATTTTAATTAGAGATGGGCACGACTCAGAGAAATTTTCGTTTTCGTTTTCGTTTTTCATTTTCGTTACGCAACAAAAACAAAAACGAAAATTTTCCAGAAAACGAAACAAAAACGAAACGAAACGAAAAATTTTGCCGTGTTTTTCGTTTTCATTATGACAATCACAATGAAAAGAATGCTAACGAAGATGAAAATTTTTCATTTTCGTTTTGTTTTTTGTTTCATTTCGTAATGAAAACGAAAATGAAAAATGCGCAAAAAAACCCCGAAAAATGAAAACGAACCGAAACGGACCCCTTAACGAAAAATGAAAAACGAAAAATTATTTTTTGAGTCGTGCCCATCTCTAATTTTAATGCACTTTGTATGTGTTACAAGATACATTTTTTCCAGCAAGAAAAGGATATGTGTCAAATATAAGCATTTTATTTGAAAAAGCAGAAGATTCAGAACTCTGAAAAAATATTTTTATTTTTAAAAAATCATTATTTCTCTGCAATGACTCCTATTCTCGTTTTACTCCTATTGCTGTTCCTCTCACACAAGTAGTTCATGACATTGTGTGTTGTTATTATACTGTGTTGTCTTCATCAACAGACCAGGAAATACAGAGGAAATGTGTGCAACAGAGATGCACAAGATGGATATGGAAGGAAGAACAAAAGCCCATTACAGATCCATACTTGCAGTGCCACTACCGTTCCCAACATTGGGCACTTTTACACGACCCCTAAGATCCGCTGGTCCCTTAATTTCGGACCAGCGATCTTAGGGGTTTGTCGCTCTTGGTGCGTCTCCATGCTGGCTGCTGGCTGCGTGAGGGAGGGAGGAAAAAAAAGGACAAAAGAAGAAAACCTTACCTCCCCGGTGCCGGTGGGAGCTGCCGGGCGAGCCGCCGGTGACTTCCTGGTTGCTCTTAAAGGGGCGGGAGGCAGAGAACAAAAACAAAAAGAAGCGAGGAGAGCCCAGCACATCCACATTAAATATTTTTCACCATCAAAGAGCAGGTACAAGAAAAGTGCAGCTGGGTCGCGCTTAGGTGGGCGGGGTCGCACTTAATTGTCTGCAAACTCCGGACCTGGTGGGGAAACATTTTTAAGGTCCGGAGCTTGCAGCCCTTTGCCGCGGAGCTTAGGAGTCGTGTATAAACACCCATTGGCACCCACAACTTCAGAAGCTCATGTAATTGTTCACTGGCTAAAGTGAGGCATGCCACCCTTTGTAGGAGTGCCTCTCTGCTTTCTCCACAGGAGAAATTGGGCAATCTCTGCGGAACAGGAAAAAATGGATACACAACTGGCATCCGAAATGGGGAACTTAGGTTTCAGATTTATAAAGGGAATTTCAGAGGGAGAAAACTGTGGTAGGTCACAAAATATTCCAGAGTGTAAAGGCATAATGTCAAAGGCTTTTTCACCCTCTGTATATATTAACAAGTAGTTTGCTTTACAATCTTGGGTATATACAGAGTTTATGTAAAGTGTACTTGGGCTTCAGAATCACAAGAAACAAGCCAGTTCCCAGATCAATATCTTTGCACTTCAAAGATAACTTGATGTTTCAGTGACATACAGTTAATTCTTGTAGCTACGCACCATGTATATGTAATCACCAGTCTCCAGTTTCATTATTAGAGATGATGAACACCAACTTTGGAGGCATGGCGTGTCCAAACGAGGTGAAGCAGAGATATTTGAAAATTACTGGAACAGACACAGGGTGGGTCAAGAAGGCCCCAGTCATGCCTGGGTTGGTTAAGATACCCCTAAAACTCACTGATGTATGTTTTGGCCCGTTGCTGTTATGCCAAAAACTGGAAGACAAATTGAAGGCACCAAATGCTGTGGCAAAAGATGGAATTGCCAAAGGAAATGACACCGACAACTGAAGCTCTTTGCAATCCAAAACCTGTCCTAGAAATTCTAACTGCAGAGCCCCAGGAGAATTCAGATAAATTACCCAGATCTCCTTTTATTTCCCAAGCATTTGACTGGGCAGCCATTTTGCTCTGAGACATGGCAAAGGGAAGGTGACTGTTCACATTCTAGGATTTTCTCCCTTTTCCTTTACTTGCAGAATCATGTTGCTTCCTTGCAGTGGGCGCATGTGTATGTTCCAGAATGGGAAGATGACAAATGTCCACCGCTTTGGCTAGGTTGAGCATGGTCACCCTTGGACAAGCTAGGCTTGTCCAAGAGACTTATTCACCTTTTTCAAGGGAAATGATCACATCAGAAGAAGAGAATGGATGGTTCCAGTGGTGATGGGGGTGAAAGCTACTGGGCAGCAGTGGTAGCTGAATATGACACTGGGAGAGGAGACAGTTTCTTAGCATACAATACAATGTATGCTAAAAAAAAAAAACTTCCACACTTTCCACAGGCATTTTCCCACAAGCACGGCTCATGAGCTGAGAGATTGGGATGGAGAAAAGGAAGTGAAAGGAATTTTATCTATAAAATGATGATCCACTACTTTCGATAGTAGATGGCACTGCATAGCAACCTGTCACATTCTAGGTCATAACCCTTTATTTTCTACATTTTCAAGTGAGTTTAACTATGCTGACCCTGGAGCTGGCTAGGAACATGTGCAGATGTCCCTGCCATCCTTTGCCAGCAAAGCGGGGCTTGGAACATACCTGTCGGCAACAAGGTAGAGGAGGGGCTGGGGGTGTTGTTGTTGTGTTGTTGTTCTTCTTGTTGTTGTTGTTGTTGTTGTTCGTGGTGGTGGTGGTGGTGGTGGTGGTGGTGGTGGTGGTCGTCATCATCATCATCATCATCATCATCATCATCATCATCATCATCAGGCAGCCACTAAGGGATGAATAAAAATCAGGAATATTTGTTAGGTCCTCTGATCCCAAAGAATATGAAGGGAGAAATATTTAACCAATCAGGGATATTCGTGGAATATCCTGATTCTTTTTTATTTCTTTGTCTCAATTTCTAGTTTCCAGCTTGCTCGGAGGGTGGATACAGCAATGTGTAGCCTGCATAATTAAATTACAAACTATCCAGAGAATATTTTAAGTACGATGGGGCAATAATATAAGCAGCACACTTCGCTTTTTGCTTTACTTTAAAGTGTAACCTTATAATTACTAGTTGTGCTACTGACTACTCAAAATAACTGATTGAGATAATATGTTACTTCCAACCCCTGAGAAGAATCTGAATAGCCCATTAACATTATTATCTGTATTACTCTATGGCCTTTACTTTTACTTGATGCTTTATCCACTTGCTACCATTTATCCAACTAAAAAAAAACCAACTAAAGTTTGCTAGTGCCTGATTCTTTTTCTCTGTCAAGAGGAAAGTTTGGATTGAAGCCACACATAGAAAACTATGAAGAGTAGAGTGGAAAGTTATTAAGACTCTTACTGCCAGGAAAAATATACAGTTATTTTAGGTTTCTCGGGGTTTTCACCCCAGATGGTGCCTACTTTTGATTTCAGTTGTTCTTTAAACCATGAAGAACAAAGCTTTCAGAACTGGTGCAGTCCTCACAGACAGCATTATTTATTCTTGTATAGTAGACATGTAGATAAGCTCAGAGGGAGACTTCAATCTGATGCCACTTTATAGAAAGTCACTGTGTGTGCATATGGAATATACACAGTAGCAAAAGGATGAATCAGAACAATATCCCTCAAGTTCAAGAGCACGAGTGTTAATTCAGCCCAGACAGTATATGTACATGACATCCATCCAAGAAAGAATGATGTAAGAGAGAATGAAGAGTAGCTGGAGGAAGAAAAATAGCACATTAAAATGTATGGCAGTCTTTCCAAAATGCAGCCTTGGGGATTGAGCTATGAGATGCCCTACATGCAAGGTAGGAAAGGGGGGGAGGGGCAGCAGATTAATGGGGGCTACTCAGTATAAAATGCAGAAATATTTAATAGAATATGAGGGCTTCCTAGCACCATGCGGGTGCCATATCAAGGGACATACCTGAATTCTGATACCTCTTGTGCTACTCACCAATTGCGACCGATTAATGTAGATTATGACAACACCCAACCATGCATCAAAGAGGATGGGATGGGTGAAAACTCACTGTCACTCAGCGCCAATGTGAGAGACAGCCAAAAATTCCCATCCAGCCCCAAATTGGCCAGCTAATCTCACCTTCTTCAAATGTAGGGTGGGAGGGTGGGGGTGAACATTTTGCAAAGCAAAAGGCTGGGGAGCTGCAGGGACAGCCTTAAATAGGCTGGTCTGCCCCAGCCTCCCAGCCACTGTAACTAGTGGGAAACTTTTGAGCCAATTTGTCCGGGAGGAAAAGGAGCCCTGCCCAGGAAGGAATCTTTGCGGAGCAACCATTGCTCACCCAGTACGAAATAAAGAGATGAAAGAAAAATTATTGGATTGCCCCGGCTGTTTGCAAGGGAAGCAAAGAAGGGGGGGGGACTCCTCAATTGCTTGGTTGGAGGGGGGGTTAGGGTTAGGGATATTAGGAAGGGGACAGAGTTTTGCAGAGTGGATTGAACTTAAAGTAGATACGGGTCTATAGGAATGTTCTGGGGTCATTTGCATCAATTCCTCTCCCCTAATTGTTTAATAGCAACAACAAAATGGTTCCTCCTTGCCTGCTGAAAAAATATACTGATGAAAGAAAGGAAGAGCAGGGTAGGAAGAGGTGGTTTAACTAAAAGGGGATTGTAGATCTGAGCAGTTACAAGTTACATGCTGTTAAGAAATTCAGTGTCCTTTAATTTTAAATGTACACCTTTTGCATCAGGGTGCACATTGTGGGTTTCACAGTTCAAGTAACAATAAATATATGCGGAGGGAGGTCTTGTAAGTCTGAGTTCTGGCTACCGGCTCTCTAGAGAATGAGGATAAAGGGAGATCACCTGTCTTTTTCTGAGCTTCTGGGGTACTTTTAAAAAAGTATACTCATTCGCAAATAAGAACAGAACTACATTCATTAAAACTAATTGAATTAAATTGTAAGAGATCCCTTTCCTCATTATTTCAGCTGCAGACTTCTTGCTCATTGTTCTTCACTATAGGAATGGGTACTGAGGACCTAAAAGGGGTTATAACCCTTATATTAAGTGCTTTGTAGAACCATAGCTTTAAATCTGATTATAGCTCATTATGGAACTGCAGTGCTTCGTAATTGCACAAAGACCATAACAATGAGACAATACTGTATTTATCAGACACGTGTGTCAGATAAAGCTTGCATGAAAAAGGAAAACTGATACTTATCTCCTGGAACTGGCTCTATGCCATGCACAGCACAAAGAAACAGATGGAAAGACGAGAATGTTTTGTAGCTTCTATATTTCTGAGCTTGTACTCGTGAAACATTGTTGCTCTTGTGTTCAACATCTACAACTAGAGCACACAAAAATCATGTCAACTGATTGTACTTCCAATTATTCGGGCTTGAATGCATAACATATCCTTGAATTCCAGCAGAGCTGAAATTCTATATTTTTAAAAAACAACAATGGTCTCTTTATATATATATATATATTTATAAAACAATATTTTCCCACATTTCAGCACAGAAATGGGACCCAAGGCAATTTACAGTTCCACAAATAAAAACAGAGAGCATGTAAAACAAGCCAGGAAAGGGGGGGGCAGGATCACATTAACATTATAAATATGTTGGCTGGAATTCTGTTACGATTCATGCAAGGTTTATGCAAGTTGCTGCAGCTAGCTGCTTCTAATTGTCATAGTGCAGAGGCATATCGTGGTTGGCCAATTTCAGGTCCCTAGATACATGGATTTGCCAATGGTCTGAACACAGAGACTCTCTGCCACCAATGTGGACCATCAATGTGGGCCAGAACCTTGAATTTCTGAATGTCCTTGTCCTTGTTTGCCAGAGAGATGATAAAGGCAACCTTCCCAGAGTAAAGTGGGAGAGACCAATGGTTTTTACATCTCTGAGGTAAATGAAACTGGAGGAAAAAGGGAGCTAAGGAGCCCACTCCTGTACCTGTGTGTTCATTTTACTTGGAAGCAAATAACTGAAGAATGATGTGATGTAGCTGCATGAGTCTACCACAAATGTTTTTGGGTGGAGAGACATGCAATTTTGAGCACACTGCAAAGTGTCTCTGGTTGCAGAGCCAGAGGTTGGAAATTCTGTTACTCACTGGGCCTCTTTGACAGGGGCTGATCTCAATGATTCATAGGGTTCCTTTCAGCTTTGCAGTTCTAAGATGCATCTCTAAGATAGTTCCAAGTGGCATCTATACACTGAAGGAAGACTGCACCCTTTGTCATTGAACCCCTCCCCCAATGATTATGTAGACCTTAATTCAGGCATGTCCAAACTTCAGCCCCCCAGATGTTTTGGGCCACAACTCCCACAGTCCTTTGTCATTGGCAGTCTAAGCTTAGAATTCTGGGAGTTATGGTCCAAAACATCTGGAGGGCTGAAGTTTGCCTGCCTTAATTTTAGTGGTGGTCTGCAATCTTCCAAGGTCAAAAATGTAATTGGGAATACACTGAATGTCATAGTTCACCCATCCCCAACCCTTTAGGCAGCAGGAACTAATTTTCTCGCTGCACAGGGCTTTTATTATGTTTGCATGTGCACAACCACTCATCCCCTCATGGTGGTTCTGTGGTGACTCAAACAAAAATAATCACAATGAGTGTATAGGGGAAGAAAAGTCCTGAATGGATTGGAGTGGGGGGGGGAGAGATGAGAGGGGAAAGTGTGGGCCTGCTTGGCCGTGTGCCTTAGAAAGAACGTTGCTGGTTCTGGAGCCAGTTCCGAACAGGTACCAGTCCACGAACTGGGGCTTCATGAACCCTGTTATCATCCATGTGTTATGAGAAATAGAAACCAGAATTGCCATAAAGTGACTACCAGATTATTTCGCCATCACTCTATATTTTTACACACAACACGCGCACGTACATGTACACAGGGAACTGAGGAGGGGAAAGGAAAAGAAACGTATGTGTGAGTTTATTTATATTTACAGTATGTTGCTCTCATTTTCATGGACATTTAGCATACTGTAGAAACTTAAACAGAGTAGCATGTGGCAGGAATCTTAGAAAGTTAACTGAGAGTTTTAACGGTGAGACATGCCAAACATTAGCTTTTTAAACTGTTACATAAACAGTTACATTTTATACCATCCATCCTAATTACTAAACTATCATCTGCCTTTAAATTTAATTAGAATGCACCTTCTATAGGAGTACTGTTGGAAGCCAAGTAATTTGCATGCTTAGGGATAATGCATTGTCTTGTAGACAAGCCTAGAGAGCTTTAGTGCCAAGGGAAAAAAAAGGTGGGGAGAGATCCTCAGAGCTTTTGTATCTTAGTGATACTTTAGATGGCAATGCAAGTTGCTGATCTATGTGCCCCGCCATTTAGATGCATTGATTATATAGGTTTATAGCTGAGAAGATCGATTTCCCTACAGATTTATTCCTGTACAAGATGAATGCAGATGTGGAATATTTTAATTAGAGTCTCGTGCATAGCTGCTCCTTTAGGTTACATCAAAATTATGGTTTCAGAGAAAGGGAGGGGGGGAAGCTAAGTACCAATATTATTTTCCCCACCCTAATTCTTTTCTCATACTTTTTAGATTAACTCTCTGCTTTGGAATAAATATCAGAGTGAATGTGTAAATAATACACAGTGGTTGCAACCCTGCGGCAAACTACAACATGAGTAGACCCATGGAATCAATAGAACCTATGGAGAAGTTGATTCAACTAGCCTATTCTAGCTATAACTTACTACAGTAATTGGTTTCAGCCAGTTTACCTTTCCCGCACTGTTACACTTCAGTACTTCTTTTCTGAAGGTATGTTTACCATGTTTAGTCTATCAGCTGGTTGGTGGGTGCATACACATGGGTAGTTTATGCTTCCTTTTCTGGAGCTGGCTGTTGCTTCTGTGCATGCAGCTGCCTGTGAGCCGGGCTGTGGGTGCATGGGCACAAAGCAGCAGGCCCTGCTCTTGGAAGGGAAGCCAGGCCTGCTCTCTCTGAGAAGGGCAGCAGCAGAGGAAGAAGAAGTGGTGGCAGCAAGACCAGGTAGGGAGGCAGACCAGTGGGAAAGGGGTGAGTGGGCATCCCTTTGGTCAAAGCAAAAGTCAAAAACGTTTGTTACTTTGCCTTGGCAAAACAGGATCCCAAAACTGGACTATGGATCAAACCACAAACCAGCCCAGGTTTTTTTTATTTGTGTTTCTGTTCATGTCCGTCTTTGTGTTTATGTTCATGTCCTGAAATCAGGTAAAATATGTTGCTGGTGTCATTTAATTAATTCATTAATTGATTGACCAATTGATCAAAGTTTTCCATGTATTTTTTATTATTATTATTATTATTATTATTATTATTATTATTATTATTATT
>JAHTLZ010000204.1:56656505-56676675 GCA_023846285.1 Phrynocephalus versicolor | reverse complement strand
AGAATGAGGAACTTGGCCGCCATGCGAGCCACCAATGGACGGGTACTATGGTACGCTCTCAGACCAACTATGATCTTGAGAATGAGGAACTTGGCTGCCATGCGAGCCACCAATGGGCGATGATGATAGAACGCTCTCAGATCGTCCATGATCTTGAGAATGAGGGACTTGCCTGACCTGCGAGTCAAGTCATTTCCTCCCAAACGGACAACCACAATGGTCGGCAAGGTGTCGGGGGGGGGGCAACTGAGAGCCACAGTAAGCAAGGCGTGCCAGGACATCCCCCTCTTGCCCTTCCGCAGGAAATCAGCCCGTTGGCCCAGGCCGAGATCGCGGCCCCATCGAGACCGGATAGCAAACTTGGAGGCCCAGTAGACAAAACTGTGGCCGTAAACCAACACACGAGCACGGCTCCCCGAGGTAGAACCTGCAACAAGAAAAGAAAGAACAACTGGCCGGGTTTAACCGGTCCGTTAGTGGTCGTACGTAATATTTAAACCGTCTGGATCTCCGTCACCCAATTCGTTGGATGCCAACCGAATTGATGTCAATGGCAGCCGCTGTGGAAGCAGCACCCGTCCGGAATGAATGAGTCCCCAAAAGGCAGGTGTTGAAATAGGTACCCCCGACACTTGGCAACGAGCCGGGCATACCTATATAACACTATGACAGGACAAATTTAGGAGCACAGAACACCTACAAAGGTGTATCGAGTGGCCCTTACCTCGCTGGTGAGTCTTCGATCTACACATATGCAGAAAAAACCTGCTCCTGCTTGAGGGCCATATCTGACCAAAGTAATGCAGAAGCGAGGTGTCGGTTTTTGGATTGGGCAAGCATCTCGCTAGCACGTGAGGCGACGAAAAAAGGTACCCAAATTAATGCCATGAAATTTAGGCAAAACTCGAGCCAGATGCACAGATCATCCTTAATTTTGGCCGAAATGCGGCGCCTATGCTGAGTACTACGAAGTCCCACAATACTATAGCACAGTCTGCGCAAAATGGACGACCGGGCGCCGCAACTCCATGACGACTGCTGGAGCCGACTTACCACTCGAAGACACCGCCTAGGCTGAAACAAGGGCCAGAAGCAATGAGTCTTCAGCGCCAGGCGGGAACGTGACTACGTTGGAAGACACAGCGGCCGGGGGGCTGAGCGGAGCATGCGATGAAACGGCTACTCCAGTAGTCAGCTGGCGTACCTGCAGAAACGATACTGGCAGATCCCGCTAACACGGACACAAGAAATGCATGTCATCATCAGCCATCATTAGTTTACGCTCCGCCCTCCTCTGAGCCTTGGCCTCACTCGTAGAAAGCCCACCCCCATAAGACACAGCCGTCCCCTGCCTTTCAGCGCGCTCGCGCTCCAACGGAATAGCTTCTTCCAAGCTGCCAAAAGCCCAGGAGACTCATCATCCGATGAAGAGGACGGATGAGGAAGGGACTGCTGCCTAGGCCTTTTCTTGGCAGGGGCCTAACCCTTACCCTTCCCACTGGGACCTCCCTCCTGAGACGGCATAGCCGAATATAAGGAGGAAACAGGTGAAAAGGAACCAGCAGCGAGGGCGTGGCACAAACCAAAAACGGATTCAAAGAGAATGAGAAGGGTGGCCCTGGTATGTAACAGCCAACCCAATTGAGGCGTGTAACAGCCAACTCGGTTCGTGGCACCTGTCTTCACGACAAAGGACCTTGAGCGGATTCCGCCGCCTGAGCCGCCCCTCTTGACTAAAGAAGTAAATCAAATCCGGGTTGAAAGAGAGGGGGTTTTAGGACTAATCGGTAATCGAAGATTAACAAGTCACCGGGCCCAGATGGCATCCGCGCAAGGGTTATTAGGGGACTGAGCAATGAAAATGCAGATCCCTTAACGGTTCCATGCAACTTGTCTCTTAAAGCGGCCACGGTGACGGAGGACTGGAGGATGGCAGATGTCACACCAAATTCAAAAGGAAAAGGAGGGGGGACCCAGGAAACTACAGGCCAGTTAGCCTTACATCTGTTCCAGGGAAGATGGTGGAAAGCCTCATCCAAGAGAAAATCTCAAAAAACACCTAAAAGAACAAACCTTGCTGAGAGAAAATCAGCATAGCTTCTGTAAGGGTAAATCTTGTCTAGCAAACCTTTTAGAATTTCGAAACGGTCCACAGGCACGTGGATTTGGGTGAACCGGTGGATGTAGTCTATCTGGAGTATCAAAAGGCTTTGACGCAGTCCCTCACCCAAGGCTGCTAAGAAAGTTGCACAGCCAGGGGATAAGAGGGCAGGTCCTCTTATGGACTGAGAACTGGGTGGGATCACGGAAACAAGAGTAGGCGACGATGGGAAAGTTCCCCAATGGAGAGAAGCGAAAAGCGGCGTCCCCCAGGGCTCAGTCCTGGGACCTGTGCCTTTAATCCGTTCAGAATTAACCTGGAGACAGGGATAAACAGTGAGGTGGCCAGGGTTTGCAGAAGACACAAAACTTTTCAGTGTGGTAAAAAACCAGAGAAAATTGTGAAGAGCACCAGAAGGATCTCTTGAAACTGGGGGAGTGGGCTGAGAAATGGCAAATGCAGTTTAATGCAACCAGATGTAAAGTAAAGCATATTAGGGCAAAAACTCCAAAGTCCATCTATCCACTCATGGGCTCTGGGATATCCATAATGGATCAGGAAAGAGATCTTGGTGTGTCGGTGGACAGCTCCATGAAGGTATCTCTTCAATGTGTGGCAGCAGTGAAAAAGGGGGCAATTCCATGCTAGGGACGCTCAAAAAGGGGGGGGGCTGAAAATAAAACAGCCAACATTATAATGCCATTAAACAGAACAATAGCAAGGCCCCACCTGGAGTCTTGTGTACAATTCTGGTCACCGCATCTCAAGAAAGACATAGTGTAACTGGGAAAGGTGCAGAATAGAGCGACTAAATTGATTACAGAGCTGGGGCACCTCCCTTATGAGGAAAGGCGAAAAACATTTGGGCCTCTTCAGGCAGGGAAAAAGGGGGGGCGCCTGAGGGGGGGCATGGGTAAAGTGGATAGAGGGAAGCTCCTCTCGCTCTCACAAAATACCAGAACTAGGGGACATCCACTCAAATTGAGGGCTGGGAGATCAAAAACAGACAAAAGGGTTTTTTTTTTTGTTAGGCTGAGGAACTCCCTGCCACTGGATGTGGTGATGGTTGCTGACAAAATAGGCCACTCGTCCACCGATGAGGAGGACTCAGGTGGAGGCTGCTGGCTTGGCCTCTTCTTGGCTGGGGCCTTTTCCTTCCCCTTCCCCTTAGAAGTACCCTTCATAAGTGACATGCTCATAAGACAAGATGCCACTGATGGAAAGTCTGATCACGGCGTGATCAGATGTGCAGTTACGAAGTGCGAACAAACAACAACGACAAGGGGGGGGCACAGTGTAAGAATACCAGGAAAATGTGCCGCCACAGCAGTATGATAACCAAAGGGGAGGATGGGGATTGATTACACCAACCCCCAAAAGGCCAAAGATTGGCGATCAAAATGGCCGACCTTGCCATCCCACCAGGTGGATGCAAGGGCGTAGAGGCCATGCTAGGGATAAGTCAAGAGGAGAAATAAAAGCACCCCAGTCCTCCCCTAACAATTCCCCACCAGGAACTAGGTAGGTAAAGCCGCCTTGGGTGCCCAGTCAGAAGGATGGTAATGGATAAAAGTTCGGAGGGTGGGCCCAGGAAGTCCAGGCCACATGGTTGCCATGTGCCATAGCAGAAAATGGCCGCCCAACCCGAAGGCACTGCACAACCAGAAGTGCTATGATAAAATAAGCAGCCAGAAGGGATCCCAAAAGACCATACCCTGGGTAACCCAAGCTGGAATAAAAGGTAAGCAAAATTATCTTGTTCTTTCTCTGTTCATCTGCTGCACAAATGTACTTGGATTCCCTTCCAAGAATCTGATAGGAAATCCTATAGATCTCTGCATAATTAAAAAGCCATAATTAGAAAGAAGTGCAGCAGTTTACTAGACTAGTAACTTCCTGCTGCTTGTGGCAACCTGAGATCAAATATTTGTAAGTGTACATTAATGCAGGGGTTAAAAAGGCACAATGGGGAACTGAACTTCCAACCTCTGGCTTTGCAGCCAAGTGACTAAACCACTGAGCTATCCAGCCAGGCATTGAATCTGGTGTTTGACAGGAGCACTTAGCTCTGGCCTCAGCTGCTGGTTGAGCTGGCAGGGCTCTCCCTCCCGGCTTCTGCATCACAAGGATGAAGCAGGCTTCAAACAGCCTGCCTGACCGGGAGGGGAGTGCTTATCACTAAGCTCAGCTGCTTGTCGGGTCCAGACAAGCAGCTGAGTTGAAAGGAGCTCAAAGAGCTCCTCTTCTCGGCTTCTGCGGCTCTCCACAAGGACGCCGGCTCAAACCATACCGCCTGCCCGATCCACGTGCCTCCTGGACCCTTCCCCGGCACAACCAAACCTGCGCCGCAGCCCGGGCAGTCCGAGAGACAGCTTCAAAAGGCAGGCAGCTTGGAGAGACAGACTGGAAAGCAAGCAGCTGTTTGCTGAAGGGATCGGGGAACCTGACGCTTCAGGAAGCATTCCTGACAAGCGTGCCGATCGCTCCCCGACGAAACTGTCGATTGCGGAGGCAGGCTGAGGGGAGCGCGCCGAGAACTTATAAAGGGCGCGCTCCCCGGGCGTAGGCTACGCAAATGGCGTAACCAATAGCCGCCTCCTTCAACCGGCCGGCAAAGACGCCCCTGCGCGGCACGAGGCCGGGCGGAGCAGCCATTGTCAGAAATCCTCTTTCTTAGTCTACCACGCAAAAACTTGAATAGTTCCACTGAATCAGTGGGGATTTGGGGAGTCACCATCTCCATAGATAGTATTGATTCAAATGGGCCTTCTTGAGTTGTGACTTATCACACTAAGCAATAGGATTTCATACTTTAATGATACACATTTAGATTGGGGATGGAGTATGTTGCATAAAGAAAAGAATGTTCTGTGGGCATCATGAGCAGTTATTGAAGTAAGTGACACCACTTTTAAGTGAACATGGACAAGATATCTACTTTTGCACTGGCAATGTTAGACAAAACTTTATGAAGTTTTCTTCATTATTACACTTTTGCAGTGTTAAGATTATTTATCTCAGCTTCTAAATGTGTTGTTATTTTGTAAGGCTTGACATATATTATATTGCATGTAATGAGTCTATCTCATATATTAGTTTCGCCCTTTGAGTTGACTTACTGAAATAAAGAACATTTGCACAATATTCTAATTTTTCAAGTTTCACCTGCAACCATAGCCAGAACTGGTATGGATGACAAGTTAGTAATACCTGTTAGGAATGTCACAGTAAAAAGCTGGAGCTCTCAAGGAGTCAATAATTTGCAAGCATTTTCAGCACTGTGCAAAGGATGCTCACATTGCTAAGGGCATGCACCTGTTCCAAATGCTATTCCAAGATCATGCTCACTCACTCAGTTTTCCTGGTTGAGCACAGTTCCATCCATGTCAGGCTATTTGCTATTCCAGTATGCCTGCCAGTACTGCCAAAGTATTTGCCCACTCCCCAGTATGACCTATCCTCAGTTTCCCCAATGCTGCTGGGTTTTCCTGCTGGCACACCCATTATACTCATTTCCTAATATTTAGGCACTGATGGATGTCAGTGTGCGGTCTTTTGGATTGGCACAACCATTGGGATTGTGCCAGAGTACACACTAAAATCTTTAAAAAAATGATTGGCCTCTGTGTTTTTGAAAGGGGAAAATAATTACTATATATTATTTATATTGACTGTCATGGAGTTTCAGATATTCAGAAATTCAAAGTTTTTAAAATTCCAGATTCCGAATGCAAAGGGCTATAATTCCAAATTCCAAATCTAAATTCCAAATCCATATGTTGGTGGTAGCACACTTTCCTAAGATGTAGTAAAAGTACTAGCTGGTTTGACCCAAGAAGGAACATAAGGGGCACTGTTAGATAGAGTTGTCGTGTGTTAGATAGAGAAAGTGAAGATGAGGGCAATAAAACACTGCCTTGTTCAACACAATGGGGGTGCGGTAGGCTGGACTGTAGCAATTTGCAGAAAATGCTGTCACACCTAACCATATGTTTGAACATTTCAGACACATATGAGTGAAGTTGATTGAAGTACTTCAGAAGAGGAGCAGTGCTAGACAAACATATAAGGAAGCTTTTGTATAAAAAGCACTGTGTAAAGGATTTTTGGCAGTCACAGAAGAGAATAAGCTGCAAAAATACATACATTTTTCTGAGCCAGATGCCACACTATTGGTCTGGGGCATTAATTTGCATCATTAAAGCCAATGTGAGCTGCATCAACACTTGCCTTATGTCTTTTGATGGATTTGTGCCTACTTTGAGCAATGTAGGGATCCTCTGGCTTTCAATTACTTGATTTATCTATGCATTGTGATGCTTGGAAAAAATATCTCTTTTATGACAATGTCTGTCATTTGCATTTAAGGCACACTGGGAAATCTGATTGGCATCATAACAACAGAGAAGGAGGAGGAGCTTCCAAGATCTTCACACCACCCCCACCCCAGGTCCCTGCACAGTATTTCCATATGCAGAAGCTAACTTGACTTCCTCCTTCAAGCCTGGTGATGGAATTGAAGCTCCCACTAAACTGAAATGCAATTTGGAGGTCAAAAAGGTGGAAGCTTAAAACAAAGAAAAAGAAGGAAACAAGTGACTCAGGAAGAACAGTCAGGTGAGAGCTGCCCTGCCTCAGTGTTCGCCACATGTCAGTTTCTTTGCTTTTTACATCCTGCCTTTCCTGTAATGAGCCCAACCCGCCATACATGATGTTTCCCACCCCCACACATGATTCTCATCATAACCCTCTGAGACAGGTCATTAATTTTTTTAAAAAAAAAATTTGTCCACCATCTGCCCCTACGCCTTTTTTGCCACTATGTTTTAAACTGATTTTGTTATTTATTGTTTTTAACTGTTACTTGTTGTATTTAACTGTTTGCTGTTTGCTTGCTGTGAACCGCCCGGAGTTCCTTCAGGAAGACGGTGCGGTATATAAGCCTTAAAATATAATAAATAAATAATAAATAAGAGAGGGTGTCCATGGCAACTTCATGGAAAAGTAGGTATTTGAACCCAGGTAGTCAGGAGTCCTATTCCAATGTTTTAACTATGATGCACAAGAGCTGCCTCACTCTGCCTAATGGCTGAGTGGAGAATGAATGGCATCTATAGCAAAGGAAGAAATCATCTGTTAAAGCAGGCTAGCTGAGGTAATGGTGTCTCTTTTGAAGGTGGTTTAGGAGGCCTCTCTTTTTAAATTTTGGTCCACATTCAGCTTCCTCAGGAAAGAAATTTTGCCATCAGAGGGGTGAAGGGCTATCAGTAGTTTTTTCTTTCATATGTCTCACACTTCAAACAGTTCACATGATTAAGATCCCAATATTTTATTCAGTCATTCAGTCTTGTCCTCGTAGGGCATTTTCGTTCTTTTTAAAGCATCAGTCCCATCAAAAGGCAAACTCTGTTTCTTCTTTTCTGTTGGCTTTCTGTGTTTTCATAAATGGCAAGGTGAACACCTCTCAGTTTTCTTATTTCATTTCCCATAACTGTGCCAATAGTTTCATCCATCCCAGTTCAGTCTCTGACTGCACAGTTACTGTTTTCTTCCTTCTTGTGTATCTTTTAGTATAACTACACATTTCTACACACTTACCTCATTGAGTAAAGTATTACTGTGTACATGTTTTGAGATAGACACAAACTGAGGTATGCACATTTTTCAAATACTGTATATGCATGTTCTAGCACAGGCCTGCACAACCCATCACCTGTGGCAAACTGGTCGCCCATGGGGCCCTCAGAGGTCACCTGCCAGATCCCCGCCTGCCTCCTGACCTGCTGCCATTTTGGGTGGGGGGTTGCTCAAGGGACCTAGTGGGTGAGTGTGTGGGTGGCTGAGGCTCCACTGCCTCTGTCACCAGCGCGGGGACCTTGGTGGGTGGGGGTGGAGCAGCTGTACGTGTGTGCAGTGCCGATAAACTTGATGGGTGGGCAGGCGGGCAGCCAGGGCTTTGCTGTCAGCGCCAGCGCCATGGACCTTGTGAGTGGGGGGGGGGTCAATGGCAGAGAGAGTGCACACCCAGCATGGAGAACCTTGTGTGATGACACCTCCCTTTTAAACGTGTGATTGTGATGAAAAATGGGAAGTGTAGGGAACCAACTTATTAATCTCCACAGAATCCCCTTGGTAACGCTGCCACCTTTTAAATCATCGCCTTATGAACTGGGACAGACTCAGATGTATAACATAAAAATAATAATGAAGTTTATTGAGAAAATAAATAAATACAATAATGACTGAAGTTGGTATGCATTGCCTTAAACATAAAATAGATTAATTCAACTCTTCAAGACTCCCTGTCTTCAATAACCAGTAAACAGTAAAGCCCTCACTGCCTGACTGAACTCTAACAGAGCTGTGCTCTCTCAGCACTCACTCTCAACCCTCAACTCTCAACTCTCAACTCAACTCAACTAACTCTCACAGACCAGGCTCCACCCTTTTTATACCATACAACCCCCCGCCCTCCTGCTGGGATTTGCTGATAATTTACATATGTATTTCTCCTGAATCCAGGGTGTTGTCACACCTTGGTAGGCAGATGGGCTAGAATCTCCTTTTCAAAGAGGTGCACCTCCCCCCCAGTTGGGTGGGTTGGGGGTGAAAATGCACCTTTTTTAGAGAGGGGATTCAAGCAGCCTGGGAATTTTCTGAGGCAAGCAAAGGTGATGGATCAGGTCCGCCACCGCTGCTTGCCTCAGTAACCTCCTGGGCTGCACAAATCTCCTTCTTCGAACTTCCCCCATCCTCCAGTTCACAGATAAACCCATCTGAATTTGGCACCGCAACCCATTTGAATTTGGTGCTGCGCCAGCAGGGAGAGCAAGTTGGGGGCAGCTGGCTGTGGGGTTCTAGACCTGTGGGTGCCTTGGGTGTGTGGTGATGGGGGATTGGGGTATGCCTCTGGCCCCAGTCACTGTCAGGATGGCAGGGGATCGGGCTGCACGCCCCCCCCCAGGGTGGAAAAGTCCCACCATCAGCAATATGCAACCCTTGGGCTGGAGCCCATGTGGGCCAGAAGCGGCCTGCTAGGACGGCAAATGTGGGAGTGGAGGGCAGGCAGGCATGCCAGCTGGCAAGGGTTCTGTGCCATAGGGTGGGGTGAGACCCACCCTCAGAAACCTAGGGCATCAGAACGAGTGCTGGACCATGAGGTGTTGCCAGGCTGGAGGCCATGTGGGCTGGGAGTGCCATGCTAAGCCACTGGGCAAGGAAGCAGAGGGCAGGGCCTGGCTTCCACCCCTCCCACCCTGCTCAGGAAGTCAGGCATACCAACGGCACAATCGCGCCACCCAGGCCAACTCACAGTTCATGGCCCCTCAAGTTGCTGCTGCTTCCTCCCATCCCTGGTGGGCCAACAAGAGGGCAAAGGAGCTGACCACTGGGCAAGGTAACCACGGGGGTGCAGGAACACGCCAAGGAGCAAGTGTAGCAGAAGTGGTGCCGGCAGCAGGGCTTCCCGATTGGGCCCGGAAGGTCCAGGGGGCTGGGTAAGTTGGATAGCCCTGTTCTAGCATGTGTTTGCTTGTTTGTTTCTTTGCCATAATATATTGTAAGCTTCACAATGTACTTTGCCCCCACTAGAAGTCTCAAGAGATGGGAAGTGCATATAATGCAAACACAATGGATTTCTTTTCCTTCCTTAATCATAACCTTCTAGAGATGAATGAGCTGTCATTTGGCATTTTATAGGTGCTTCTTTCAGACTAGAGTCTATGCTTAGCTGGCATTAAGAAGTGATACTCTCTATATAGTAAAATGTCTTTCTTTCCCCTAGCATGTGCTTTTTCATAGTTTATCTTCCTTTTTAGGGTGCTTTTCTTCTGTAAGAGGTCATCATAAGGTAGCAAGTCTTATTCTTATTCTTCAGTTCTCCAGTTTGGTGTAAATCTCATCAGTGGAGAATAAACTCACTGCTAGTAGAAGTTAAATGTTCCCCATGATATTTAGTTTGACCCTGGAAAACTACAGAAGGTCACAGCATCTTCAGGACACACACACACACACACACACACACACACACACAATTATCTATGCATACATAAAAAATCTACATGTCCACAGTCGCTCTTCTGACATAGAAATAATAAACAACCAATATACAGTCATGTTGGATTAGGCAAGAGCTGGCTGATATCTCCATGGAGTATATTCTATCTTGACTTAACATTATGGTTACTTTATTGTAAGTATTTTTTAGAAAGTATACTGCACTTTGGGATAGACAATATCTGTGTCCTGATTTCCTTTCATCCTATGCTTCCATTCTGCTTTCATTTGCCTGTGCGGAGGGAACCCTTACCTTTTTACCTTTACCTACCAAGCTATGGGTAATCCTCTTATTATCCATGATTTATCTCAGAATAGGTCCACGTATACCTGTGTAGTCACTTTAAATGTTCACAATGACAGATCTATGCTGCCTCTAGTAAAATGCCTTAAATCGTCAAAGTTCACTTGCCTATTCTTTGCATGGTTATCTGGCACCCCTTGTCCTCCCCTCTCCATGTCTGACTCCTAATTTTCTTCTCAATTTTTTCCAAACTCAAAGCCACCTAGGAGAAAGGTAGATAAGAAAAATGAAAATTTTAAAATATGTCTGTATTACTTACACAGCTTCTAAACCACTTCTAATACCGTTCATTCACTTTCCATTTTCTTTAAAGAACAAGTTTTAGTTTGATCCCTCTTTTTTTTTTGTCTAACACAAGAGCAAGGAACCCACATACCTCCAATTTGGATGCTCCTACATCTGATGCCGCTATCAAAAATATGTAGTGCTACTTAAAGCAAGGGTGGATGATCTCAAGATTCCCTTGCAGCCAAAAGACCCTATTCCCAGGGCAGTGATTTTAGTGTTATGTAGACACAGAGGCTGATTTGCATGTTAAATTCTTAGTTTGGTGATAAGGTTGTTGGAATTTGAAGCGTATCCCCTTTATAGGAGTACTTTTATCTAATGGCCAAAATCCTATTGTGCAATTACACATACAATGCAATAGGATTTTGGCTATTAGCTGACTGTAAAATTCTGGGAATTTTCTTCAATAGCATCAAACAATGTTGTTTGATTTATTTTTAAGGCTACACCCCATCCTCAGCAGTTACATGACACTATTTGCAGATGAAATCTTCTTTTTATAAGTTAGAGGAGACTTTCATGATATAGTTTATTCATCATGTTGCTTTATATTCCAAACCAGAAAAGGGCTGCTTGTTATGCTACAGCACTCCCAAGCATTTTTAAAAAGCATCCCACACATTTGTCCTTATTGTAAGTTTTCTAATTGCATTTTGTCCCCATGTTTTGGCACATGATGTAAGTACTGTCACTGGGAAGGAACTGAGAAACCATTTCAGAAATGGAAATACTGTGTGTTTTTTAAATGCAATATATTCATTTAATTTAGTAAAATGGGGCCCACTTCCAGATGCATCGCAAAACTGGGATCTTTGACAAAGACTTCCTCATTTTTCATGCCAAACCTATTTCACTTGTAGTGAAAAGTGGTGACTAATGAGAATGCAAATTGGCCTTTGGTGGTTGCTTTTATATTTCACATGCAAGCATCAGCCCCACTCTAATCCGGCCTAATTAGAACCAATTTGCCATGCACAGAGTAAAAAAAAAAGTGTAAACACTGTAAACATTTAGCAGTTACCCAGTTTCCTAGCTACCTCCTGAACAGGTGTCGGTTCTTGGTTGCTTATAAAATCAATACTAATACGAACATGTTACAAATATGGAAGACAGGCAAAAGCTGGTTTCAAAGATCCTATTGAAACTCATTTTTATTCCTAAATAAGTAGTTGCGAGTACCAGCGTGATAAAGAAAAGGAAAAATAACTTAGCAGTTTGAAGACTAACCATTTTATTTCAATATGAGGTTTTGAGGTTCAATATACCCTAAGGCAGTGTTCCCCAACCCCCGGTCCGTGGCCCGGTGCCGGTCTGTGGATCAATCGGCACCGGGTCGCCCGAGGCACTGTGGGAGGGGGGTGACGTCATGGCGCCCGGCACCGGCACCTTTTGTCTCGGCGCGCCGGGCCTTGGGGAAATGCCTTCTGTTGCCCATCTCCATCATGGCGGCCTCCAAAGTGCTCGTTTGTTTGTGTGGAGTGGGAGGGGTTAGGGGGGTTGGGTTGGGTTGATCGCGAGCACCGTGCACGCATCAGCACGCGCGCATAAATCATAACCCAACGGCGCGGGTTCTTTTGCCTTCGAGCCGGGGAGCCATCGCATCGCTCGCTCGCGTGCCCGCCTGCCCTCTCGTTTTGACCTTCTCCCTCTCTCCGTCTCGTTCCTTGCGAGAGTCCAGGTGAAGAAAACTGACGTGCGCACCGCACCACACCTCCCTCAGTCCAAAAGAAAGGTGTGTGCGTGTTTGTGTGTTTATATCTGCGTTTGTCGTGTGGAGGAGGAGGAGGAGGAGGAGGGGCGGACATGACAGGATAGACCTGGCGGGGAGGGGGGTAATAATAATAATAAGGCCTCCCGTCTCGTTTCGCTCGTGGCCCCTTTTTTGCCGCGTGTGGGGGCCGTTCAGTGTGTGGCTCTGGGCAGCCCCAGAAGGCAGACGAGGGCAGGTCTGTGTTGGAGGAGGCTTCTTTCTTTCCTCACGTTGCCATCCCCCCTTTCCCCCCCTCCCCGACTTTACTCCCCCCCCACACACACACACCCCTCAATCACCCTCCTGGCTTGTGTGTAGGTCCATTTCTCTGAGGGATTATCATTAGGGGGTTTGGGTTCCGCCCCTCTCTCCTCAGTAGTATGAAGGCCACCCCTCCCCTTTTCCATTATTATTTGGTTTTTCACCTCACACGTTCCCTCAGGCGTGGTTATTTTGGTGTCCCCCCTGCCTTCTTTCCACAGACTTTTCTTATAAAAAGGGGGAGCCGTGTGGCCATGGCAAAATAGAAATGCAAGACCCGGCTATAGGTGATACTTTTAGAGGGCACTAATTAATTTTTTTTAAAAAAATCATTGCAAGCTTTCTCCATTGCTTTTGGTGAGATAGCAGTTTCCCACTACTCTGTATATATGCTGTGTCTTTGCTTGATATATGTTGGTTAATATGTAACATAAGCTTTTATGCAAAAAAACAAAAAAACAAGTGGGCCAGGGAAAAATTATCAAACATTTACCAGTCCGCGGCGATAAAAAGGTTGGGGAGCACTGCCCTAAGGGACAAATATTTCCTTTTTTTCAATTCATACCTTCATTGTTTAGTTAAAGATAGCCCATGTCTGTCTTAAAAACCTAAAAAATGCCACCTTTACCACCTTTACCCTGCCCCTATGGCCAAGCCACTCCACTGGAGGATTTATTAAAATTATTTAGGGTGGGGCAGGACAGCCTGGGCCGGCCAGAGACATTTGCACAAGTCCCAGCTGACCAGGCAGGGACATGCACAGATGTCCCATGGCCACTCCAGCACCGGCACAGGGAAATTGAAGTTTTTTTCTTAATTTACTGTCCACAGGCCCTGTGGCAGTTGTGATGGAGGCCATAGTGGGGGACAAAGTAGAGACAGTGGATGTGGGAATGGGGTGGGGTGGGGTGGGAGCAGGTGCCGATTGATTGGGTGGGGTGGGAGGCTTGGTGGGAGTTTTTAAGCCCCCACAAACCGACAAACCCATGGTTTATTGGTTAGCAGGGGTCAAATTTGTGGTCTGTGGTTCATCATCATTAACAAACCACACATTGGGATAAATTGACATATTCGTGGTTTGTCCCCATCTCTAATTAGGATCCCATGCAAATCAGTCTGAATCAGGGCAAACTGTAATTAGTAATTTGGGCTTCAGCTGAATCTGATGCATAGCCCTCATTCCAACCCTAGGAAAGGTGAGTACTGTCACTGATATGTGTCAAGAATATTCTTATAACTCGAGTGAGTTATAAGAACTTTTTTTGCTTTGAGTTTTTCAACTTGCAATTAGAGATATGGAGTCCAGCTGTGGACTGAAGCAATCTCAGTAAAGTGACCTTGACAAGAAGGCTAGTGTCCAAGGACAGTGGAGCGTAGCTCAGAAGCGTGGATGAGAGAAGCATTGTGACATGTGATGTGAAAGTAAAGAAATGATTGGAAAGATATATTATATACACCATATATGGTGTATATGTTCTTGCTGGTTTAGCCAGGGCTGTTTAGCCAGTAAGCCTGATGTATTGGCTGTGATCAAGAAGAGTAGCTGTGTTATTTATGCTACTGGATGTAAGTCTCTGGAAACTAATGGAACCTGTATATATTTTGTAAATAGACTGCAATAGAAAACCAGCAGTGGAGGCTGTCATATTTTTGCCTCTAATCCTTGACATTGCTGCAACTCTGCTTATTGAGGTTAACTCCTCATAATTCCTGACAATATGTTCCAAAAGTTTAAGATACAGTTATTATCAGGAGTGTGCCCTTTTCAGTTGTTGGAGTGTAACGTCAAGAAATCTACAGGAAATACCCAGGCAGGATTCTGGGAGGTTTGGTCCAGAAAAAACAGGTCAGCTTTCCAGTTATTTATTTCTGTCATTGCTTTCTCCTGTCTGTTTCTCCTATCAAAACCAAGAAGGCTGCTGTAATGTTACATGAAAATCATAATTCTTCAGAAAGCCTAATGGGCAGTGAGACCACAACTCTCATCATCCTTTGTCAGCAGCCCCTGACCCCGCTGGTCTGTCACATGGCACAACATAACACACTCTGATGTCTTTTAGACTGAAGAAGAGTGTAACATCTAACAGAGAGAAGAAAAGTTGGGACGGCAGCCAAGCTTGAACTGCACACTCTACCCATAGTCCATGATAGGGTTCAGGTTCAATTTTATTTAGGTTTAATAGCCCATGGGTTATTAAACCTAAATAAAACATGCCATGTTTTAGTGTTTAAAATACGATAAGACAGACATTTGCTCCATCTCGGTAGAGTTAATTTCTACTCCATCTGTAATGAAAGCATTCACCTCCATACAGTGGTACCTCAACTTACGAATGTAATCCGTTCCAAATGCATGCTCTTAAGTCGAACTACTCTTAAGTCATGGTGCCTATCTAAAAAATAGGGGGAAAAGTTAAAAAATCAAAAAAGAAAAAGAAAAAAGGTAAGTCGAGCAGACCATATCTAAAATTTGTAAGGCAGCAGTAAAAATGCCAATAGTTTTCCGCTCTTAAGTCGAATTGCTCTTAAGTCGAGCTGCTCTTAAGTCAGGGTACCACTCTATTACTATGGAATCAGAATCTGGTCTTGAACTACAGGTCATGGTGTCCTTGAGTGAAACCATGTAGCATATTCATTTGCAAACTCTGGGATTTGGACAACTGGAATCTGAATGAGTAGCTCTGGAGTTCACAATTTCTCATTTACAATTTCTCCCAGTTCTGATGGCCTATTGATCATAAAACAACATGCCTAAATAGGCACTGAAATAAACCATCTCCATACAGATATGCAAAAATCTGCCATTGACCCATCCATCACAAGACTGTCAGTTCTCACTATTAAAGCCTATTTGGGATTTCAGAAAGGACAGGAAGCAGTTATTATACCAGTCTGAAGACATGGAAAATTGTACCTGACAAGAATTTTCTGTGTGCAGAACGTGTGCTGTATGTCCTCTTAACAGGCAATAGCCTTCAAGTTTTAAGTCATTGGTGGCAAACCTTTGGCACTCCAGATGTTTTGGATCACAACTCCCAGAGTCAAAAGCCTAGTCTGCCAATGACAAAGGACCGTGGGAATTGTGGTCTAAAACATCTGGAGTGCCGAAGGTTTGCCACTAGGGATAGGCATGAAATGGAAAAGTTGTGTTTCATTTTGTTTCATTTTGTTTCATTCCCCCGTGATTTGGTTTGTTTCATTAGAAATGATTTTTAAAAAATCATACAAAACAAAACAGTAGCAAACCAATTCGTTACTCTATACAACAGGTTCCCTGGGTCCTAGAGGCACCAAATTTAGCTAACAGAATGACAAAACAAAAAGGATTTGATTATAATTATGGTAACATCTGCAAGATTAATAATGGCAAAAAATTGAAAAGATAATAAGAAATTGAGTCTAGAGGAATGGTATGATGAAATGTGGAGTTTAGCCATTAATGATAAACTGACCTGTGAATTGAAAGTTATAAAAGGGATGTTAAAGGAGAATGTTTTTAATCAAATTTGTTATAAATATCTGGATCATGCATTTCTAAAACATAAGGGTTATTTTCCATCTGAAGAATCAATTCAGTTTTGGAAGGAGACAGGTTGTTTAAGATAAAACATGTAATTGTAGTGAATGAAATGTTATATAATGTTATAGAGTATATTGTTATATAATCCTGAGGGTGGAGGATAATTAAGCATAATGTGTTGTGGGGGATTTATATGTTGTTTAAATTTTTTATTAATAAAATATATTTTTAAAAAGTAATAAAAATGACAAAACACTAAAACAGTGTTTCATTTTTTTGTTTGGTGCCCAAACAAAAAGCATTCCAGTTGCTAATACTATAATCTAATTTAACATTCTCCACTTCTCCAATCTTCTGCAAAATGCTAATAAAAATCAGTCTCATAATAACCAGGCTTTGAAAATGTTGAGACAAAGGAGGCTGGTGAAATCTCTAAAGCCAAAAGGAAACTGGAAATAAGACACAGCAATCAGACAGGTTGTCAGTGTTTTGCACAACACTTTATCCTGCCCCATGCCCAGAAAAAGCAGCATAAATTATGCAAAATAAGCAAACAGATGCAAATAGGCTTGAAGGTACATAACTGTTACAGATTGTCTGTATTTCACATGCACCAACCTGTCACAGCATTTTTTTTAAAAAAAGGTTAATCAGCAGGATAAGCCTCACTTAAATCCCACCATTTGAATGCGTGTTTTGAATCTGACAAGGTCCATCCTTTGCTGAAATGAATATGCCGTATACAGTTTCCTAACTGTGAGTGCCATAATAGGGGCTGTTATTATAATCCTCAAAGCTCATACCTACCTTGAAGATTAAAGAAAAAAAGTTATTGCAGAGGCCAGGAACAAACTGAGACAGTGACAGGCAGGAAATGTAAGAAGGTGTGCCTTTAGGCACCTTTCATCAGAGGAAGATTGTCATCAGAACAATTTAGTCATCCCACACAAAATAAATGATTTTCAACACTTGGCTTGAAGTCTGTGGGGTCCCCAAGATACATGCAGCATAGTATTGCTAATGAGGCACTCATTGCCTTGGCTCCCCCCCCCCCTTCAGCTGGTGTTCTATTTCTACTCCTTTCCTTTGCAGAATAACAAAATAAATGCTAATGGGGATCAATTAAGGGGTTTGAATAACATTTAAATGTCTTTATCTTCCAGGTCAGCAAAGACACTCCTGGATAGCACTTTAAACTGAAATAATCCTTCAAGGCATCCTCTTGATCAGCCACAGTCAGGAAACTGATATAGAACTTCAAAGGACAAGGAATAATCCCACAGGCTGAGCAGGTGCAGAGCTGTCTCTGGACCAATGTGCCAAGTCCTATCCAGGCAAGAAATTTGGCCCACAAGGCTCTGGGGCAGGTGGCTCTTCTGGAGAAAATGCATTCACACTGCACAGGCAAGGCCTCTCAGCTTCTGGATTTTCCTGGAACTGGCAGTGATTCCCATGTTGCTTCCTTGACAGATTGGATGAGCCATAGGGGCTCTTCCAGCTCTGCAGCTCGATGATGATGATGATGATGATGATGATGATGATGATCATCATCATCATCATCATCATCATCATCATCATCATCATCATCATCATCATCATCATCCTTCCAAGTAGTTGTGATGGATGGAACGCCTTGGGCAACCAGTTAATTACTGTGCCAATTGACCTGATATTCTGCTTCTGCACCTTGAAAGAGAGAGGGCATTTGTTTGCTTCCTTTGCAGAATTTATGGAAAATGTCTCCAGTGTCTTTGTGAAGTTTCAGACATGCATAACAAGCACAAAAGGACAAGTGTAAGGTTGATATAAATAACCCATACATTTCTACTTTTAGTAGAGACAGCAATTTAATAGGGACAAAGCAGCATTTATCTTAATGTTAGATTTTGCTCAGTTGCACAAGTCAAACAAAAAAAAATCTCTCACAAATCTGACAATTGTCTCCATGACATACAAAATAGTCTTGTTATTGCATAGTCAGGAGAAAGGTTGTTTTAATTCTGATTCTGTTTTGTTGTTTTTTCTTATTAGGATATAAGAATGAACCCAATTACAGTGTACACATATCTAATAGAACTTATCTTGTGTAGTATGTTTTCTGAGGAAGCTAAATCTAGATGTGTCTCCTGAAATGTGACTTATTAAGGTTTGTACTCAGAGGCGTAGCCAGGATTTGGAGCGCCTGGGGGCAAAGTTCATTTTTCCGCCCTTCCTGCCGCCCCCTCACATCGCACCCACCCAGCAACAGGGGGTCAAACCCTGAGAGCGTGGCATGGGTGTGTGTGCATGCATGTGGACAGGTGTGTGTGTGTGTATGTGTGTGCGTGCGCGCGTGTGCATGTGCGCATGTGCACGCACGCATGTGAGTGCAAGTGTGGTAGCACAAGCGCCTTACATCTCTCCCACTAAGGTGAGAAAGAGGAGGAGGAGGATGGCACGGTGGCTGAGGGAGTGGATGGGAGGCCATTACCAAGCTTTAGGGGAAAGGAGGACTGCTGGGTGGTGGAAGGGTGCATGGTTTCCTCCTCCTGCTCCCCCTCCAGGCACCCCCAAGGACAAATGCAGCCATCCCCCCCCCCCAGATACGCCCTTGTTTGTACTAAGTGTTATTCTAGGAGCTCTGCTCTCTCTCTCTCTTGTTTTTGAAAGAATTCCCATAAGGACTGAAAGTTCATATTAGTCTTGATTTTATAAGCTATCAGCCAGATGGACAGTAAGCAAGCAAGCAAGACTTGTTCAATATGTTTCAAAGAAAATGAAAGGGTCTACAGCCCTGACTGGGGGTAGCATGCTAAAGGGCATGTAGAGGGACTGGGGCCGGTGGATAGTGCCCCATGGCCATGCTCCTGGAAGTGTGCTGGAAGTCCATTGTGCAGTAAACTCACCCGGTACAGTTGGCCCTACCTCCATGCTGCCATTCCTGCCAGCCAAGAGGTCAAGGACTGGTTTGATGGAAGACCATTTCTCCTATGCTCTATAGGGAGACTCCTGCCACACCAGAGGGCTCAGCCGAGGATGGGCAACAGGTTCTGGCATGGGCAGGGCAGTCTGCTGATGGGAGGGAGATGTGGCAGACCTGGTTGGAGCTGGTCCAGTGATCTTGCTTTCAAGAAAAGTGATATGGGACAACATTATTTCCCCCATCCTGTGTAGCTCCGCCCTCTTCTGAACCTTGGTGCCCCTGGATGGTCTTCCCCTTGGACCAGTCTCCACCAGCCCTTGCACCTGCGTACACTCCTGCTTCAGGCAAATACGTTTATCCCAGATGGCTGCATAATCTGGAAGGTCCTCCTCAGATGAAGAGAAAGACAATTCAGGGGAAGGGGATTCGCATTTCAGGGAGAGCAGACACTCTCTACTTGGCTGGGACCTTCCCTTTCGAATTTCCCCCATCGTTCTTGGATGCCATAATGGTATTCCCCTGCTCCGTACCAATGCGTCCTAAGGGGTGAATATAAGTGAGTTGGGTTCAACAAAAACATCCCCTTGTGGTCTGTGCTGTATTAGATTAATGCAACGATGTGCATGAGTATTAAATAGAAATGAGCAATGCCCCAACGGGGGTGGGGGTGGGGGTGGGAGGCAAAGTTCCCAGTTTCAAACACCACAGAATGTCATACAAACATGCTGTACATCCAAACTGTCCAGTGGGCAGCAGCAGGCTGGGAACCTGGAACAACACCCACCCCCTAGCCCCCGGCAATCTATAAGGCCCAACTGGGTGCACAGAGTAGACTCAAATATTGCTAAGTGAAGCCATCTGTTGAGCTATAGGGTGAGTGTGTGTGTGTGTGTGTGTGTGTGGAGGTGAGGGCTGGCCCAGTCCACAATATTGCCCAGTGAAGCCCTCCATTGCTCTATAGGGCATGTGTGTGTGTGTGTGTGTGTGTG
>JAHTLZ010000204.1:56613808-56656495 GCA_023846285.1 Phrynocephalus versicolor | reverse complement strand
TGTGTGTGTGTGTGTGTGTGTGTGAGAGAGAGAGAGAGAGAGAGAGAGAGAGAGAGAGAGAGGCCTGGCCCAGGCCACAAACTCCCTGGGCTTTCCCACCACGATGGAGCCAACTGTGGGACCAGGTGCTGCTAGCTGCCTCCCCCTCCAATGTGCCCACTCTGGGCCAATTACCAACAAGCCCCAGCAAGGGAAAAACAGCTACTGAGTGTAGGGCTCCGAGTGACTCACTGCAATGGAAAGGTGAGCAAATTGAAACACCCTGCCTAAGCTATCCACCTAAACCTCCCCATGTCCCCAGTGGCCACGCAGGAGGAACGGTAATCCCTCCCCCACCCTCACCACTCACCTCACCCCAACTGAGAAGCCAAACCACATGGCCCAGCTGAAGCACAGGCCTGTTGTCTCCTGCCCCAACCTCTCCCCGCTTCTCCACTTCTTGTTGCTGTTGCTTGTCTCTGTTTCTCGTTTTTTTTTTTTTAATGGAGAAGTCGCAGTGTGCTGCTCCCACAGGTGCTGCTGAAAATCTTGCCACAAAGAGGCTGGGGCAGGGAGGGAGCCACCTTATATGGGCTCCTGACTCTTGGCAGAAGTACCCGGATCATTGCAAAGCTTGCTCGCCAAAAGTCTGGGGCAAGTGGGCAAAAACACCCCACCCCTGAATTCATCACGTCCGGAGCTGCCCTTTGGCATAGACGGTTTGTGGGGTAGTAAAACCAAGTATTGCCTTGACCAGGTTACAAGAAATTTGGTGTTGTGTGGTATACAAGCTCTACTCTTCCAAAGGAAGCACCTTGTTTATTAGTACCTAGCCTTGTGAGTTTTGCGTTGATCTCCCTAGAAGCACCGATGAGTTTGATTGGAGGGTCAAACGTTGGAGTGATGTAGTCGCAGTCAGGGTCCATAGTCTCCTCTCCGGCTAGCAATTCCATGGATTCACTCACTTCATGTCAAGGAGGGTAGTGTGGCCAAGTGGCTATAGAGAGGGGTCTTGACCAGAAACCATCACAATTTCAAACAGGGAAACAAAGAGAGAGATAGCACACTTTATCCGAAATCATGGACTTTCTCAATTAAAGCTCTGGGCCAAAATTCTTTTGAGCTGCTTGACTGCATAAGGGCAACTGTAGAAGCAGTGGTGGATATTTTCCATATAGTCCATTGTACTTCCAGTCTACCATTGAGAACTGTTTGTGCAACCAGGAAGCACATGAAAGAGGACCAAGGGAAACAATACCACTATAGCCTTTGTACCTGACTACTGAGAAAAAGACAGTGACTCATCATGAATGAACAACCTTTTCCTTCACTACTTTGTGACAATGTGATTTATAATCTTAAAACTTTTAACAAGTGTTTGGGACCAAGGTTCTTGTGTTCTTTTCTTTCTCAAAGCATTTGCACTACAAAATAAATTATATAGCGCATTACCCCATTTCAAACAATATCAGTTACTTTAAAAATAACTCATCCAGCATATTTCACACTGACAAAAAGCCAGGTTGGAAAAGAAAGTTCCAGCAATATATAAACATATTTTAATAAGATTATTCATCTGAATGTTGGTGTGAAACTGCATAAAATTAGGGCTACATTTCTGCAATTTTCTCTTCATAAATCCAGCTATTGCAATACTAGATAAAAGAGAGATGACAAAGGCAGTGTAATGTTGCAATGTTGTCTATTATTCCATTCTACTTATCTTTTTTCCCCTATAACACTTTCTATGTGAGAATATATTCTTAGATTTATATGGCAGGATTATTGCATTCTCAATTCCTCCCCTAATGATTTCTAATATTGTACATAATGTGGCATTTAGAATTGATGTTTGAAGTATAAAGATTCTGTTCTAAGCTCCTAGGCTACTTCAGATGAGTATTGTGCAAAGATCTCTAGTTCTCACCATCATGCTTTTAATTAACCTCTCATTGAAAAGAGATCATACACTGTTTCCTTCTAATGCTGGGCTTCTCACAGAGAGAAGATATTTAGCATTAGAGTGCATCCAAGAACAGTGGAGGAAAGAGGCTTTCTTTGTCCAAATAAAGGCTCTGCCATGCTGAGTCCACCACCACTGGAAATGCAAGAAAAGGACTCTTGGTACCATAATCCCAAAGCTAACTTTATCTCAGCAATTCTCTTCTTCACAATCATTCAGAATTCCTATTGGCAGACCAGCATATACCCACCTAGACAAGAGTTCCTAACAGGAACCCGCACTCTTAAATGTCCCAAAGAGATTCCATCTTTGGCTATCACTGCTAGGAAAGTACACAGCTGCTGACAGTGCCAGGAAGCAGACTTTTTCCCTGCTTGATATGAAGTTAAAATGGTGCCTTTGGAGATGCCCCCCAGACCCAGCCAGTTCTTGGAGGTTTACTGGACACAGAGGTACTGGACAACACTAACAATCACTATGTCATACTGTACAGGGAAGCCTTCGAAATCCACAAACACAAGCAGTTTCAACAAAAAAAGAAGAAAGTCTAAAAATCAACAAAGCCTGGCTTCCAGTACTGAAAACTAAAGCCTGCAAAAGATCAAAGTTCAATTATTCCCACCCAGCCACAAACACCTGTGATCAGTTCACACATTAGAACAGCTAATGACATCAATTAACCACAGAGAAGGATCACTGCCACCCCTGATTGCAGTGAAACTTCTTAATCTCTCTATCACAATACAATTACTAACACCTATTCTCCTGCATAGGACAAGTTTTCTTCTTTCCCACACCCTTAAAACTTCACAGTCCCAATCACCCTATACCCCAGAGCACAGAGAAAACTCCAAGTTCCCTGAGCTCCTTGACCTCTGATGATGCCGGCCACAGAGTATGGTGAAACATCAGGAAGAAAAACGTCCAAAACACGGCCAAACAGCCCCAAAAGCTCACAACAGTTATCAGATCCTGGCCGTGAAAACCTTTGAGAATACATGTTTGCTGGATACTTTGGCACTAGCTGGGCAGCACCATATTCTTGTCTGGAGGGGAGACCACTCCAGCAGCTCCAGGAACAGTTGATGTTCTGTCCCCAGCTCTACCAGGAGCTGAGAAACCTCCCTGCACTGGTAGCGTAGCCAGGACTACCCAATTTGTTTTAAATTGAGGAATGTGAGTTATTGCAAATGTGTAGTTCCTGCCTAGGGTGGCTGTGGCTGATATTTCACAATCAAACAGAAAGGTTTTGGAAGGGTGATTTCTAGGTGCACAAAAAGAAGGACAATTTTCTTCTTTAAGGAAGGAAGGAAGGGCACTAGCCTTGAGATGTAGCTTAAGCGATGTTTTATAAAGGTCTCTGAAACCTTAGCAATCTTCATAGATAATCAGTATGTAATACTGTCTTGCTTTGATTAGGTTGGAAATGGAAAATTGAACCATTGACAATTTCAAGGTAGCCCACAAGAATGTATGGTCACTTCATTGTCCATTTCAGTCCAATTTGGGAGCTTTCACTTTGTCCTATTTTGCTACAGCTCATCTTCCAGGACAAAATGTAATCTTTTCAGCCACGGAGATAAAAGATAGATATGTAAATTTCCAACAATGTTGAGGCAAATGGTCTAGTATTCTAACTCAGAGTAAAATGGGATAGAATATCAAACAAATGGCTATGCAAGTCCACCCCTCCTAATTATATACAGGGAAAATCCATCTGATCTTAATGCTACTGTACTGGAGTCTTATTAGTTAACCTTTTACTGAAAAAGGTAAAGGTTAAAGGTAAAGTTTCCCCACGCACATGCGTGCTAGTCGTGTCCAACTCTAGGGGTGGTACTCATCTCTGTATTCAAGCTGAAGAGCCAATGTTGTTCAAGTCCGTGGCCATGGGGCTGACATGGCTGCAAGGAAACACTGTTTTACCTTCCCACTTTTTATGGTGGTACCTCTTTATCTACTTGCATTTACATGCTTTCGAACTGCTAGGTTGGCAGGAGCTGTGGTTATCAGCGGAAGCTCACTCCACTGCATGGATTCGAACCGCTGAGAGGCCGAATTTGCTGCCAGTGCTCTAGCCCCCCTAACCTTTTACTTAAAAGGATGCAGTTTAAATATTTCAAAAAATAAATGTCACTGGTGTATGCCACCTAAAAACTGGGTAGTTTTTTCTAGGAGTTTTTAAATGAAGGGTATAAAAGTACCATTTTTTTATAAATAATTATTCAGTGGTATCCCCATATTAATGCATGTCATATGTTTTGGGATTTGATGTAGTCTGTGAATGATCCAGCATGGCTCTTCTTATGTTCTTATGTTCTTATGAGATCACAAACTTGATATAAGTTTTTTGTTGCTGCTGCTGTTATGTGCTGTTACGTAATTTACAAGTTCTGGTGACCCTAACTCTGTTTTCAAAGTATGTGAAATGATTGGGGAGTGGTATACCATTGCTACACATACCACAGGGGGGTCACATGGTTGAGCAACAATTTAAACTGAGGTCTGTGGCCTGCAATACCACACTAGACAACACTGGTTTTTTACTACAGTTCTAGTTGTACAACTGAAAGTTGATATCCATCTTTGCTGTTAGTTGGATCAAGTATCAAATCACTTCTTAGGTATGGTAATCCTTCTCAGGGTTGTGTTTCAATAGTTTACTAAGAAATGTTGACCAGTCCCATCTTCGGGGGGGGGGGTGTCCTGGGACTGTGCAGGCTGGCTTTTTTCCTGGGCTGCTCCCAAGCTCTACCTCTGCAGTTCACCCAGCTCCCTAAACTAACCAACCGGTAGCCAAGAGCCCAAACTCTCTATCATTGGACAAAGTCCTATTGCTGGTATAAGCTACAGTAAATGCCATAACTTTTGGTACAACCTGTGGCGCTAGTTACAAACTCTATGAAGACATTGTATTTTGAGTGCTAAATTGTGCAGCCCATTGAGCAGGAAATAAAGTCTAGGATGCCATTGCAACTTGCAGTAATTCATAACTAAAAGTTATGCCATTTAATCTATGCTGACAATAGAGTTTTAGTTTTGGGGTTTGCTTCACCCAGTATAGGCTCTGTGCATATGTCATGAGCTTGTTTTGTGTTTATAGCACATTGCATTAATCTGAATTGTAGCATAAAGATAACAAGAGTCTCTTCTCTTGTGTAGATATATTTTTATGAATTGGGTTGAGGGATATATTTTCCTGAACTAGAACCCCATTCTATATTCCCATAAATTCAGGTGAATATCTAGAGATTCTACATGTCCCTCCCTGATAGTAACTATTTAGACACACTGATTCCATGAATTCTACTTCCTGGTTTTACCACTCTCTGATATCAGAGATCAACCCTTGAAAAGTTTCCACTAAATATGACTTTGGTGCTGATAAACAAGTGATCTTTTGGATACATTTCAGATGAACCTTCAGCTATATACATTGTATGTCTAGCCCACACCTATTGACAACATTTCTGCCTCACAGGCCTTTTTGTCTATTCAGTGAAAATTGACACTTCTGTACCCAACTCTGGATGAGAAGGGGGAAGTATTTCCTATTGAACACTTATTTCCCTTTGAAGCTCAGCTCCAACTCAAAACACATCTGTCTCAAAAATACATCAAAGATTTGCCAGCTTGAGTTCAAGAGGAATGCATGCATGCCATCTATCTAGTTCAAAATTTAAAGCCCTTAGCAATGTAAGATCTTCTGTCTTTCAAACAACTTTAAATGTATTTCTTCTATGAGTTTTTTTTAATTCTTAGTTGCGTCACAAGATACTCTCTCTTCCCCCCACTCTGTGTGTGTGTGTGTGTGTGTGTGTGTGTGTGTGTGTATGTGCATGCATGTGTCTTAGGGATGCATAAGAAAATGTTGCAATGGATATATTAGGTATGCTGCCAAATGTTTCGGGTGTTGTCAGAACAATTCTGAAAACTATAGGCATGTTAATTCAACAATCATCCCAGAAAATTAGATACATCTCTTGGACTGAGGCCAACCCTATTCCTTACTGGGCAGGCATGTGTGAAGCAGAAGGAAACAGAAGGACATGGATGGGTCACTGGGTTTAGTAAAGGAGCAAGCTAGTCAGGCAGGTGTTATAAAGAGGTAGAATAAATTTATCATGACTTGGAAAATGAGAAGAAAATGGGTGATAATGGAGAAGACAGAGTCCATGGATGAATTAGCAGGTAGAAAACCAAGCAAGTAGACACAGAGGGAGTGGGTCTATAGAAGCAGGGAGGAGAGTAAGGAAGTGGGGAAATGAGCAAAACAAACAAGGGAAAGGAGTGTGAGTGAGCCAAGGAGAAAGGAAGAGGAAGGAGTGAGTAGACAGGCAGCTGCCAATCCTCATTCCATTGTTCTCCCAAGCTGTTGCCTGATCCATGAGGCTCACTTTGGTAGAACTTGTCAATAGAGATGGGCACGAATCAAAAAAATGGCATTTTGTTTGTCGTTTGTCATTTGGAGGGTCCGTTTCGGTTCGTTTCCATTTTTTGGGAATTTTTGCAAAAAATTTGTTTTCATTTTCGTTCATTTCATTACCATTTCATTACCATTTATTTCAATTTTTGTGATTTTTTTAGGATTTTAAGCAATTCACTTGTATTGCAGTAACGGAAACGAAACGCACGACAAAATTTCCGGTGTTTCTGTTCGTTTTATTTCATTTTAGAGACAAAATTCATTTGTCATTTCATTGCGTAACGAAATAAAAAAACGGAAACGGAAACAAAAAATTGTTTGTTTCGTGCCCATCTCTACTTGTCAAATTTAGGTAAGTTTTCCTCTATATATCATTAGCTTATCTCTCTGCCTATGAATCCTGTGTAAAACAGTACTAATTATACGTGATGAGGTTTTATATTGTTGATTTGTTTTCAGTTTTAATCAAGGTAATCAACCTGCAAAACAAAGAGGTGGTGTTTTTTCTCTATCTCCTGACAGAGCTTTTCTGATCCACTTCCCTCAGCTACTGAATACAAAACCATTTAACTTGTTTGTTCCCTGAAGAATTTAGAAGGACAAAGCAAGCATTCTGGGATATAGGAATGGTTAGTATGTTGTGTGTGAAAATTTGTAAATTGTTTCAAATGACTGTTTGAATGGTCACTAGACATATGTCATATCTTAAGAGAGAGGAACTGGAAAAAGATATTGTCTTACTCTTTTTTGGACATCTATATCCTATTTGGATCTTCCTTCACCATGGCTGCTTTTGCATGACCCCTAAGATCCGCTGGCGACTTAAATTCGGACCAGAGACCTTGGGGATTTGCTCCTCTTGCTGTGTTCCCACCCCTCCCCACTCCCTTGCTCCTGTCTGCATGAGGTCTCTTAAAGGGGCAGGGCGGGGCAAAAAAAAAAACCCCTCAGAGAATGCAGCAGAAGGCAAAGAGAGCCTGGCACTCACTGCTTTGCAAACCGCATCAGAAATTTTTCACCTCCGGAGACCAGGTACTTGGAAAATGTGCTGGGATGTGCTTAGGTGGGTGTGGTCGTACTTAATTTTTTAAAAGTCCGGAGCTGGTGGGAAAACAACTTTAAGCTCCGCATTTGGGAGCCCTTTGCCTCGGATGTTAGGGCTCATGTAAAAGCGCCCCATAATTGCTTCTTTCAAAGATTGCCTTGTATTATTCCTCCCTCACATTTCTTAGGAGATCACTCAAACCAGTGAGAGAACAAGACCTCCAAACGTCCATCAGTAGCTGCATTCCATGAAGACTGGGATGGGAACAGAATTAATTCAAAATATTGATGAAGAAAATAGGGCTTCTGAGAGATGAAAACTATTTTTAAATGTCCATGGTGTAATTTACTAACAATCTTTAATCTTCTGTCTAACTGTGGTCCTCAAGCTTGACTTAATAGGGAAGCAGTCATCTGAGAGTCTAATGAAGTAAGTGACTTGATGATAGTTATAGATAACTGCTAGATAGATCCATGTTTTGAGAGTTTAATTCTCCACTGTGCTTCCTTGATAGGAGCTACACTCCATGATCACATATTCAAAGAGTTGGAAGAGACCTCAAGGGCCATCCAGTCCAAGCCTCATCAAATTGATCCATAGGGATGATTGAGCTCTGCAGTTCTAGGTGCTATTGTTGTTGTTGTTGTTTCTGCTGCTGCTGTTGCTGCTTCTCCTCAGCGAGTTTCTATGCCTAAGCAGGTATTCAGATATAGGCCTCTTGAGTCTTAGGCCACGATCTCACCAGCGTTTTCTGTGCATTTTTGCTGAGGCAAACTGCACAGTAGAAGATCACGTCCTAACTGTGAAGGGAAATAATTTGGTGCTGCCACCAACTACGCCCCTGGAAGTGCACTTTCACTGAAGTTTTTTAAACCACCACTAGGGGGTGGTTTTAAAAACTTCCCTTAAAGATGTGCAGTTCTTTGCTACTCTAGCGATGTGCAACCCCAGAGAAGGCATAGTAATTAGCTTCGTACCCTTTTCCCTGCCACTTCCTGTGGGTCCGGCTTAGAAAATTGACCCAGGAAAAAGGGAAAAGATGTGCAGTAAGCAAGTAGAGATGAGCAAAGAGCAGTAAAATACTACCCTGTTGACAGGACACTAACTGCGCATCAAACACCACATGACCGCCTGAAAAAAACTATGCATCAAATTAAGATGCGCAGAAAACTTTAGTGAGACCGCAGCCTAAGTCTATCAATTATTCTCCATTCTCAGCTGCAGAATGTACACAGTGTATATCTAAATCCAGCAACAGCACAGCCTCCATTATTTGAATTTCAGTTATAGAAAACTGCTAGTTATCTGAATTAGTGGCATAGCTAGATGCCTTCCATCCTTCTAAGGTAGATAAAATGAGTACCCTGCTTGCTGGGTGGGGGGGGGGTGGCAATGTGTAGCCTGCATACTGTAATTAAACTGTAAAGCACCCAGAGTCTACTTGAAATGTAAACTGCCCAGATACTACTTGAGGTGGTATAGGACAGTATATAAGCATTACACTTTTAATGTCCTATAGAGACCATAGCATAGTGCCTTCCAATTAGCGCTAAGCCAATTCATTTAATCTCAGTAGTTCTCTGGTTATATAAACTTCTGTTGATGAAACAAAAGGCACACAGAAATCATATTGATAGAGACTCATTACTCTTCATGTACCATTTCATATTCAGGCAGAACTTCCCCCTTACATCCCTTACCTAAGGAGATTGGGTTCACATTCTATCTCAGGAGGTATATATATCCTTTCAAATAATCAGTTACATTTCCAGCTATGATGTGAAATCTGAGTTTTAATGTCAAGACTCAACCAACAAGGATGTTATTTCTACTGAAGAGGAAGTCCTAAGTATGTCTGGGGTTCTGCTAAAACACCTGCCAGCTGGATCCAGATAACTTTCATTCCAATGGAATGCCAAGGGCAGAGAGGGATTAAAATACAGTTCTCCCCCAGGGTATCAACATATTTCACTCAGTGGTCTTCATGGTGTCTGGAAAGAACCCAACAGCTTGGGGAAAAGCCAGTACTTCACAGCTGTAACTCAGTCCCGAGAGGAAGATAAATGAGCCAAAGTCATTCACAAATGCATTGTGCTCATACAACCATAGTTTTGTCAGAATCCAAAATGCATCCCTGTATTTCGGAGATGGATGACAGCCTTCCTAGTAATATTTTAATGACACAACTATTTTGTAGAAAGAAATAAAAGCAGAGGTGAACTTTTCAATAAGATACTCAATAACCAGTCTCTGTCTCTGTTCAGAGGATGTTTGCTACATCCTGAAGTAATGATGGAACTTTTTGAGATAGTCCAGTATTATCCCCCCCCTCTCTCACACACACACTTCTATTTATACATATGTATTGTACATAAAGGAAAAATATAAATGATATATTGTAGTTCAGTCACAGCACTCTCAGACTGGAGTACTCTGATTTTTCACATTACTACTTGGCACACATCTGCATGCAGAAGAGGCTGCTTTTTCTGCCTCCCCACCCTGCCCCACCCCATCTTAAGCTATTTCCTTTCTGTTATTGGCACATGTTCCCCCATGCTGAGGGCATCAGTCTGGGATTTGCAGGGAACTGGATCCTTCAGGTTCAGAGCTTTTCTTAATGGAGCCACACCACACAGCCCAATCCTTCTTTGAAATGGAAAAGGTGAGGGACATCAATCACTCTGTGGGGCAAGGACTGGAACTCTAAGCCTCATCTTCATCTTGAAAGAGGAGCTAGTGTTTTTCTTATAGCTCCTGGCTTGCTGTTCCAGATATTGTACGATTTCTGTAATTATGGACAAAAATGTTCTCAGGTTTTTTGACATTTCACATTAAACATTTTCCCATATTTCATTTACTTATACACTTTAATGGGACTAGGCTTTTAATTAAAAAAACATGAAGAATACTTTCGATATTTAGAACTCAATATATACCTAGTCACGTTGATAAGTTCTCAAATTTGTCAAATAAAAAACAAGACTTCCAAAACACAATTATATAAAATCTTTGTTTTAATTTTTTTTTTTTTGAAACAGCACCCAAGTTGTGGTTCTGATTCTCATAAACGATTTCCCAGTAACAACTTCATAGTGGCCTGGCCAGAAACAAAACCAGTTCATTATTACACATTCCCGCCCCAAATCTCAAGTTTCGGATTTAAAAGCTTAAGTCCCATCCACATCAGCCAATCCTTGATACTGTCAGTGGCTGCTCAGATCTAATTCTGGAAGTCATTGTTTAGAAGTCAGTCCTTTTCCCTGAAGAGGTATGGTTGGCCCCAGTCCTTGTGTGTGTGTGTTGTGTCATTACAGTCGTGACCGACTCTTCGTGACTCGATGTCCATGGAGTTTTCTTGGCAGGAGTACTGGAGTGGCTTGCCAGTTCCTAATGAGCTTCCAAAACGAAGTGAAAACCTGGCTTTTTACCAAGCCTTTACAAACCTCACCCCTTTGTAATATTACTTTTATGGTTTATAGCACCCAGTTAGAGCTGTTCGGCAGTGGCATATGCTGCCACGGAAGGTGGTAGAGTCCCCTTCTTTGACGGTATTTAAGCAGAGGCTGGATGGCCATCTGTCGGAAATATTGTGAAGGGGTTCCTGCTTGGCAGGGGGTTGGACTCGATGGCCCATGAGGTCTCTTCCAACTCTATAATTCTATGATTCTATGATTCATAGTTGGCTAAAAAAAATTGTTTGTTTTATATGATTACAACAACCCAGAGTAGTGACTTTCCACTAAATGGGAAGAGTATAAGTTTAAACAAGTAAAAAAACAAAAAACAAATAAAGCATTAATACTTAGGCCTCGGAACAAGTCTTTCTTCCTCTTTTTCTTTCTTTGTGGTTAATTTTGTTTAATGAAAAAGTATTGGAATGTCAGCTATAAGATACAGAAAGAGGGGTGTGTGGTTGTGGGTGTGCATGTTCAGATAAAAACTAATTACTACACTTCTGAATAACAATGACACTAGAATGGAATTTGGTATTACTTACACAAGCATATTTGTTCATGTAGGTTGAGTGAAAGTTGAACAAACACAGTAATTTGCATAAGAAAATGAATACAAAAAAAGAGAAAACAAAGCACTCGACCAAGGCAAACAGCCTTTATTTGCTTTCTTGAAACAGTGTGGCCTTTCGTCCTCATGTCCTGAGTACTCAGTTATATTCGAGTAAGTGTGAACAAAATAGCATGTAGGAACTTGTACAAATGTGTACAAGATCCACTGCACTTCAAATTGCACATGAGTTCCAAACTGTAATCCAAATCATGGTCATTATTTCCTACTTGAAGCATAGAAAGAACAGTCATTAGAGCACTTTCCAATGGGCTGCAGCAAATCAGCCAATGAAACTTTTCTCAAATACATTATATTACTTAATATTTTATTTTATTTGTTTATTTTATTTAAAAGCTGCCTTTCTCCCAATAAAGGGGAATTACAATCTAGAGTCTGTCTACAAACAATGGAAGGCATGTCAGGTAATCTGAATAAGACATTGTTTAATTCCTTAGTATTGTTCTAAATCTGCAATGCTTGTAATCCAGCATACAAAAAAAATGGTTTGAAAAGACTCGAGCTAACAGTTGGATACCATACGTGGGCTGTGTCTGCTGTACAATGGTAAAGTATATTGTATTTCTGTTTAAACAATATTAATTGTGATATAGCTATCTGGATAGCTCCGTGGTTTAGGTATCTGGCTGTGAAGGCAGAGGATGGGAGTTCAATTCCCCACTGTGTCTCATGGAGAACCAACCTGTGTGGCCTTCAACAGGCTGCCCTGGCCCAGAAGAAAGGAACAGTAAACTGCTTCTGAGCACTACCTGAAAAGGATTGCCATATGTCAAAACTGACTCAATGCCACATTGTTATCATTAACTATATAGAGAGAGCTAAGACATATATGAGAATGATATATGAGAAGTTTCATTCTTGGAATATTTCCTTCTCACTGTGTTCCTAAGTGCAACACCCAGGTATTGTACATGAAGCCAGTTCTGGGCACCACACTTCAGGAAAGATGCTGACAAGTTGAAACAAGTTCAGAGGAGGGTGACAAGGATGAGCAGGGTGCTGGAAACCAAGACCTATGAGGAAAGATGGAAAGAACTGAGCATGTTTAGGCTAGATAAAAGAAGATTGAGGTATGATATGATAGCACTTTTCAAATATTTGAAGGGCTGTCATACAGAGGAAGTTTCATTCAATCCGTATGTCATCCCATCCTCTGCCTTCACAGCCAGATACCTAAACCACGGAGCTATCCAGATAGCTATATCACAGGATCTGTTCTCAGTCATCCCAGAGTATGGGATGTGCATCAATGGGCTCAAGTTAAGAGAACCCAGTTTAGCTGAATATCATGAAAAAAAAATCCTAACTGTTAGAGCAGTATGACAATGGAGCTAATTAACTCTAGAGGTGGTGAGTGCTCCAACACTGGAGGCATTCAAGAGAAATCTGGACAACCACCTGGCAGATATCCTTTGATTTGTATTCCTGTATGGAGCAGGGGGTTGGACTTGATGGCCTTGTAGACCCTTTCCAACTTCCAACTTCACTGTTCTGTGATTCTATGATTGCATTAGATGTGCACTCCAATATAATTTGACTTGTCCATGCAGTATGTTGGAAGCTGTTACTCATAGAATGGGGCAGTCAAAACAAAATGTTATAGCTTTTGAACTGGTTCTTGAATTGAGAATGTAAGTGGCAGAGTGCAACTGAACAGTATGGGCATACTCTCTGTTGAATTAGGAGATAGCTTGACAAATATTTTTGAAGTTCAAATTTCATTTTAAAGCCCTGCTTCATGGATATACAGGGAGAGAGATCAGAGTCTCCGTGAAATGGAGACAAGCAGAAGACAGAGTAAGAGAAAGATGGTACAACAAGGGAGAGAATGAGGTATCCCAGGAACAGAGAAAAAGGATAGTCACTGGAGAATAGACTGGCATAGTTGGGGGGGGGGGGGGAGCTTGTATGGAATTTCTTAAGGCTGCAGCAATCTGAAGCTATTGTTTCTCCCCTCCTCCATTACTTCCTCCCCTTTGCAGATATTTAGAAAACCAGTGTCCATTTACTCCAAGTGAAACCCATTTAGTTTGACATGACTTAATCTCAAGGAGTTGGCTTGGTCCTCAGTTCTGCACTTATGAACTCAACTAAACAGAGATTCTAACTGAAGTGCACGGGACTAACGTCTGGATAGCAAGGTACATTAGGACTGCATCTCTAACACAGTAATAAGGGTAATTAAGGTTGGTTGGACTTCCTTCTGAGTAGGCTGGCAAGCTGGAGCTCTCATAGATCACAAGCTGAATATGAGCCAGCAGTGCAATGCAGCTGCAAAAAAAAAAAAAAAAGGCCAGTGCTATTTTAGGCTGCATTAACAGAATTATAGACTCCAAGACACATGAACTACTAGTTTCCCTCTCTTCAGCACTGGGCAGACCTCATCTTGAGTACTGTGTGCAATTCTGGACCACTTCCATCCTGACCGCCTCTGAGCTTCAAAGGACAAATAAAGGACTGATATATCCTCATTACAGTAATTATGAAACACCAGGAAACTCCATGAACATCAACGTGATTTGGTATACTAGATGTCACCCAGAAACCAATTTTGTTTGTTGTTCTTACCAAACAAAATATATTAAAAGAAGATTAAAAAGACATACATTGAAAGGTCAGATATTGTTATTATTATTGATTACTATTTCTACATGTCAACACTCAGTGGTATAATGTTTTACAAGGCTTCTGCCTTAAATGTAACCACGAAGCACAGGGATGCCTTTGAACAAAAATATTTGGCATAGCCGATTCATGTTAATACTAGCTTATTAGGAATTGGATTGTTATCAAAAAATTATTTAACATTTTGAATTTTTAATGCTGTCTGTACAATAATAATGATCTTAAAACAGTAGCTTTTATTAGAATTTGCAGCAACATCTATTTTTTCCCTTACAGAAAGAGTCGGACACAACTAGCACGCATGTGTGTGGGGAACCTTTGTCTTTTTAAGGCACTACAGAGAGAGAGAAAGAGAGAGAGAAGCCAAACTGATTGACATCCTATATGATCCACAGTAGTTAAATATCTGTACTGCAGGTAAAACTGTGCTCACAACCTGGGGTTCAATCCAGGCTCATGGTTGACTTAGCTTTCCATCCTTCCAAGGTCGGTAAAATGAGTACCCAGCTTGCTGGGGAGGACAATGTGTAGCCTGCATACTGTAATTAAAAAATTGTAAACATCCCAGAGACTACTTGAAGTGGTATGGGGTGGTATATAAGCAGAACACTTTGCTTTAGAAGGACATTCTACAAGACAATTGACTTTTGTACATAGGTATAGGCTACAGCATTTTTTGCAAAATAGCCACAGAAATACCAGGCGATCTCTCCTAAATTTCTTGTGCAGCCTTGTATGTGCTTCTGCTTCCCAATGCCACTTCTTCCATAAATTACAATTCTGATAGCTCACTGTTCTACTGGAATAATTGGGACTGAGGTCATAATTAACATTTCACATTCATTTTGGAGGTTCACCTAATTTAGTCTGGATCAAAGCCAGTGGGAGTATCCTTGCATTTAACCATTGGAAGACAGATAAGCATTTTGTTAAGACCGAGGTCTGCTGCCATAGCTTCTACGACCATGGTAACATCTATTAATTCACTCTCCTAAGACACCAATTATTCGGCATAAAACAACTTTGGACTCAAATGTAGTGGACACCGTAATGATTTTGATAATGAATGGAGGTCATAAAGCGGAGCTCCTGCAGCTCTTCTTCCTATTTAGTTACTTCCAAAAGCAGTATATGTAGCATCTTATTCTGCTTCTCATTTCTGTACTTACAGCAGAGTTTACCAAGGCCCATATCCAAATCTCTCCAGAAATTCAGGGTCACCCCACAAAGATCCCTATTCCCTGGTGCTCTTGAAGAAGCCCGGTTCTCTTTACTGTCCTGTAAAAGCAGGTTAAGACCTTTCTATTCAGACAAGCTTTCACTGAGTGAATGGCTGCCTAGTGAGTTGTTTAAAATAGATTGCTGTACCTTACTGTATTGAATATATTTTGGTTTTGCAAATGTTTTTGATATTGTACGCATTGATCCTTTTAGTATTGTATACTCACTATTAGCATGAATACTGTCTTACTATCTTTTAAGTATTGTAAGCTGCCTTGGGTACTTTTTAAGGAGAAATGTGAGTTAAAAGTAGTATAAGTGAGTAAGTAGGAAAGTAGACAAATTAACTTTTTTGTTGGTTTGGAGTAGTGTTGCAGTTTTAATCATTGCTCTCCTTCTCTCCCTCCTCTCTTTCTCACACATTGTTTCTGCTTCCTTTGCTTTCCTCCTTAGTGCCTTTGACTGCTGTGTTGTTCACCTGCCCCTTCTGCCTTTGAAGGTGCTGTGGGAATGTGTCTATGACTGCCCTCGCTACCAAACTTATCTGTAATTGCCTAACCTTTAGTGGGATGTCATTTTGCTTCATGATCCCCCCCCTCTCCTTCCTTGTGAGGGTCCCTCTCCTGCTTGTTGGACACTGGGCTTTCTTTTCATTTCTGACTCAGGTTTCAGTGTGTGGCAGACACTCCTTCCCTCCATCTATTCAGCTCCTCTCTCCATTGAGCCTCCTCCAGGTAGACACTGGGCTGCTAATTGTGGTGAAATGCTCCTGTACTTCACGTGTACAGTAGAGATGGGCATGACCAGAAAAAATGACGTTTCGAGTTTTCGTTTGTTGGAACGGGTCCATTTCGGGTCATTTCCGTTTGTTGCGATAATTTTCAAAAATTTGTCATTTCCGTTTGTCATTTGTCGTTTGTCATTTCCACCATGATTTAGCGTGATTTGACGTCCCAGAGCATGGGAGCATCCTGCAATCAGACAGGCCGGCGCTAGGTGTTTTTGCACCCTAGGTGGCGGGTAGGGCGGGGAGGGGGGTGGGCGGCAGGGTTAGGGTTAGGGTTAGGGTTAGGGTTAGGGTTTGTGGGCTCTGGGCTGCACCTCTGGGTGTCTCTGACCCAATAAGAAGGGAAGTGTACTGGCGTACAGGTTAGGGTTAGGGTTAGAGTTAGTGTAAGTGGGCTCTGGGAGGCACCTCTCTGGGTGCCTCTGACCTACTAAGAAGGACAGTGTACTGGTGTACAGGTTACGGGTAGGGGTTGGAGTACGGTTAGGGTAAGTGGGCTCTGGGAGGCACCACTCTGGGTGCCTCTGACCCACTAAGAAGGGAAGTGTACTGGCATACAGGTTAGGGTAAGGTTTGGGGTTAGGGTAAGGGTTAGTCTTAGGGTTAGGGTTAGGGTTAGGGTTAAGGTTAGTGGGCTTTTTATGCCATCTGGCACTTCCAGAAGTGTTAGTCAAAACCTGGACATGCGATTGGTGGAATGGCTCAAAAAATTTGCATGGTCCCATCCCATGGCCAGCCCATCATTGCGCCTGCGCAGATGTAAAAAAATAAAAATAAAAATAAAATAAAATAAAATAAAATCAATGGAGAAGTTTTATTGCAAGAAAAACCCACTGCTGCTACTATAAAAAATCAGGCATTTAAAATACCTTATTTTCACATATTTCTGTTGTGCTTTAGTGGGCTTTTGGACCACTATTTAAAAATAAATATTGTGGTCGCCATTTTGGAGCTCCCCCACCGCATGGCATAGAGACAGCCCAGGAAAGGAGGGGGGAAGGCCGGGGACCCCTCCCCCCGAAACCACCCCTCTGGTAGGTGCCCTCACTCAGGCAGGCATATTTTTGCCTGCTTTTTTGGCCGGGAATTGGGGTTTTTTTGTTTACTTTTTAAAACTTTTTTTCTGTGCTGCTTGGCAATGGCATCGCGCGATCGCCGCGATGCCATGAACGACAACGATAAACCCGAGCCAATTTTTCTTTTTTCGGGTTGGGTTCGAGTTAGAGTGGAGTAATTATCATTACCGTTTCCATTACCTAACGATAACGATAACCAAAAACGGAAATGAGAATTTCACCGCTCCATGCCCATGTCTAGTGTACAGTGAAACATGTGGCCAGGCACAAGACTGAAATGCATCCCAGCTTCTTGTCAAATATTTGCACCAATCCCACAGGAGGTTAGAATCATAGAATCATAGAATCATAGAATCACAGAGTTGGAAGAGACCTCAAGGACCATCTAGTCCAAGGTTATGCTAACCTTATTTTATTGTTGTATTTATATCCCGCCTATCTTCAAATTTGAACTCTAGGCGGCTAGAGTTCTTACAAGAACAGCAGTAGGATGCTGGCTATCACCTCCAACACAACTCTCATTCCCAGGATAGGAACATGTTTTATATAGCTGAGCTTCCAAAAGCCCACTTCATCTGCAGGTTTGTCCTGTAGTGCTCTTGTTGACTGGACAGTGGCCAAGCCTACTTCTCTGATTCCGGAATGAGACGTCTACAGCTCCTAAGGGTGAAAGGTCTACAGTGTCTGGCAGCCACACCATGCCCCCTTGCATCCTCACAGGAATTATCCAACAAGGTAATCCAATAATCATAAACTAATTTACCTTAAAGTAGGGTTCTCCTGAATTTAGGATGACCAGTGGTTTTTAAAAGGGAGTGGATCAGAACAGTTATCCTGGCCTCACCTATAAGCCATACCTGCCAAGTTTTCTCTGACCCCAGCCAGGACAGGAGGCAGGAGGTGTGATGTGTGTGCATGATAATGCATGTGCACGCACAAACAAAAACACATGTACAAATACACAAAGCACCGCCTCCCCCTCCTGATTGCAAAAACCCCCCACAAAGTGCCCCCCTCCCTGCCCCCTTCGCCACCCATTCATACAAAACCCCAAACAAAGTGCCCCTCCCCTCCCCTTAACCTCTGGCACGAGCCTTCTAATCACAAAAAAGGGCAAGTTTTGTATTTGAAAATAAGGGATCATGGTGACAATATCCCTGCCCCTCAATGCTTTGAGCATGCCCAATAGCTACCCCCCAAATGGTGGCACCTATATAGCTCCCCCTAACAAGATTGCCAGTTTTTGTCACGTGGTCACATTATCCCCGCCCCTACCAACTATTGAGCATGCTCGATGCTTTGAGCATGCTCAATAGCTTCCCCAAACATAGCAGCACTCATGCAGCAATGCCTAACATGGCCACCACTGCTCATGCCATTCAGATGATTTTTTAAAAAATATATAAAAATCTGGGAGATTTACAGAAAAATACTATTATGGGACAATGGCGGGAAAGATGCCTAAAAAATGGGATTCTCCAGCTAATATTGGACACTTGATAGCTATGCTATGAGCATGGTCTTACACTTGTAGGGGTTGCATCAAAGTCTCCTTATGTTTCTTCAGGAAAATATTGGGATAGAAATATTTTAAATGAATTAAATAAATAAGCTGATACAAAGTACTGTGGGACAGAGGTGGTAAGGATTGGTCTCAAATGATCATTCCGTCTCAGACCTCTCAGTGTCTTTAAAAAGCCCTGAATGTAACAAATATTTGAACAGAGCTGCACAGGACTGAGCTTAAAGATATTTTTATAATAGACTAAAAAAACCTTTAGCACCAATATTAAGGATATTTTTATAATGGACTGAAAAAACCTTTCTCGTAATTATTATTTTCTTTAGCTTCTTTTTGGATTTCTTGTCTAAAACTGCTGCAGCAATTCAATGCATCAGAACCACTACAATCAAACATCATTGTACAGTGTTGATTTCTGTAATGGACCCCACAAATTAATTAACAGCATTGTAGTCAAAGTTATCTTGATATACTTAACTAAATGCATTTAGCACCAGAGTGGCAGAAGAATAATGGCTGATAGATGCATGAACGTTTTACTTTTCATCATGTGGCCATGATTTCCATATGCGTGGATTTCAAAACAGTGAAGTGGTGAAAGGTGAAAGTAAATATAAAAGAATGCAAAAGTGTACGCAGGCTATTAATAACATACAGTAACTGAGATATTGACATGTTGATGAAAGGCTTCTACTAAAGTCTCTTTTTAAAATTTGTCACTTACTCTACCTTCATCGAACCAAAAACTACAAGCTCCACAAAAAAAAGTTTTTCAGGATCATGAAGGTGTGGAATTTGATGAAGGTTTTCCCTCCACTGTAATCCAGAACTGTTGAAAGCTCTGCTGAAGATGTAAGACAGATTTAAAGGGGGCAATTTAAAATCTCTTGACCTCCCCATGGCTCTTTCAAGTAAAGCTCTTTGGAAGCCAGAGCAACAGAAGAAATGAGTCCTTCTCACCATACATTTTAAGGCTGCCCTCTTAAAAAATATGCCTTACATATTTCTAAAGGGGGGATTATTATTTTGTAAATATTGTTATTCAGAAATTTCATACAACTTCAAAGGAGTTAAATTACAATCAGACTTAGTTTTCTTTCTGTATCACTCTGTCTGTCTCTCTCTCCTACACACACCCAAATAATATTGACTTGGGGTTTAAGGCATTGTGTCATGATGATGGTAGTCTCCATAAGTGACTCAAGGTTTTTGTCTCGGCAAGAACAAGGTGGTCTCCCTTTGCATTCTATTTCCAGAAGGACTGGCAGTTTAATTTTACTTCTGCACTGCTAAAGGGACAGTTCTGCAGGCACAACTGATGTCAGCAGGCTCACTTTGAGGGTTGCAGACCAGATCGTATGTCATGAACAGCTCTGCCGTCTAAAAGAGAGCAGCATCTCAGGTCCCTTTTGAGCTGAGGAGCTTATTTAGAGGTGCCTTTTCCCCTCCTGAGTTCACGTGGGGCAAAGAGCGCCTGAGCAGTTTCCACGTCTGGAGCTGCAGTGACATTGTGAATGAACTCAGCTTGAGGGAAGTGGGGGCGGCGGAGGAGGGGGGAATAGGGGGGAGGAGGAAGGGGGATAGGAGGCAAGGTAAAAGGAACCGAGCCCCCCCCCACACACACACAGACACCTGTCAGCTCCCCATTGGGAGTTACTTGAGTTTACATTTGTATTTTACTTTTCCTTGAATGATTTCAGAATTGTTTACAGGCACAGCACAGGGGCTGCCATTCCAGCCCTCTTCCCACAGGAACCAAGTGTGCTTTTTCCTCCACAGCTTGAGAGGTCAAAGTGGGAGCCCTGTTCCTATCCTCCTCCTTGGCCCTCACTACCTTCAGACTCCCCCACCCCCATCTAAATTCCCTTGGCTTTAAAAGGACTGTCCTCCCAGGACTCTCCCCTTCTTCTACGCTGCTGCTGGGAGATTTCCCTCACAAAGGTGACTTTAAAAAAAAAAGACCCACCCCTGGAGCTAGCACTAGGAAACTTCGCTTGTGCTGCACTTTAGGGGACGTGGTCGATATTTATTTTTGAAAAGGCACCTTGTTGTGGGAACACGAAAATTAGAGGCGCCTTTTCATGAACTGAGAAGCAGCTCAAGTGTGACGTGAGATAGCGCTCGGAGAGAAGTAGCCAGGGAACTTATAAGGAATGGTTTGACAGTTACCATTTCTGGCCCTGATCACCTGATTTGATTGACTCACTGCCTAATGGAGGGGCTGTTGCTATTGCTTTTCAAACTGTGCTAGAAATGCATATGGCAATACACAAGGAATGTGTATGTCTTGTCAAGTGCTAACACTATGCATGATAAGTTGCTGCATTATTTAAGCAGTCTTCAGAGAGGTACCCATCAGTCTCTTTTAACAGCAGTAAAAAAAAAAAAAAACGCAAACTGTAGCACCTTTAACACTAGCAAACTTATTTCAGTATGCATTTGGGTAGATTACCATCCACTTCTTCAGATACATTGTTACTGAAATGTAACTTAGGGAACCTACTGAAATAAATTTGTTAATCCTGACACATGGGGACACAGGGGAGCACACTTTGCATGCACAGTGTCACATACAGTTTGCTGTGAGCCCTCACATATTCAGGCAAACTAGTAGACTTGCATCCCTCTATCATTTGATTGAAAGTTAAGATAGTAGCGATAGTAGCTGAAATCCAGTAGTAAGCCAAAACTAAAGTAGGCACTGAATGAATCAGGGACCACAGGCTGATACAATAGATAAGCTAGCTCAATTCGCACATGGATCAGCTTGTCTCTTAGTAACTTTGTTTTTCTCATTCCCCTAAGGAAGGCAATAGCCTAAAGGGTTGCTTCTGTAATGTATTAAAGACATGGCTGTTTAAAAATAAGTCCAGCACCAACTTTGTATAATGAAGGTCATATGCTCTGATCTCTGCTTTTATGTACAGTACATAATTAAATAGGAAGGGAGGATCCCACTTCTTCAGCATTAGAAATACGGTTTAGTTTTGTTATTGCAAGGGGCTTTTCATTGCTTTCTTAGGCAGGTGGTCCACATTAATATTTAGGAACAAGGAGGTAGAATATAAAATAAAACTGATCAGTGTTTCTCAGAACAGAAGGGTGTAGACTTCCATACATTTTGTCCCTTGGGAACAAAAAAAATAGTCAAGCAGATTTCGACACCCTTAATTTTCAATCACAATTTCTCACTTCTCTCTTCCCCCCCAAAAAATTTTTTTTGGACATTTCTAACCACACAGCTTTTGTGGGGGCGGTCTTGTATTAAGAGGTACGACTGCAGTTCAGGCAGTGTTTTCATTTATTTAAAAGCAAGGCTCAGCCAAGAATCTATCAATAGACAAACTGGATGGTATAGCTTAAAACATCTTGTGCTCAAATATTTGCCTGAACGTTGCCTCACAAAAATCTTCTTTTCCATAATGCCTGACTTTGCTTGGGGGGGGGGGGATCCAAACTTACAAAGCATTGTTAACCAAACCGTTTCTCAGCCCCTCTCATCTTTCATGACCATGTCCCTTTCTATATTAATGAAAAGCCATCAACATAGTTTGATTATGTTTTGATCAAATTACCTTATAAACCAGATATGTCTTACTGTTCTGTGTGCTGTGTCATTGCTGTCTTACCCATTAGGTTCTCTCAAAATCTCTTTACACAGCTCAAAAGTATAAAGTGAAAGGCTGTAGCAATGCAAAAGCAATGTTCGACAGGAACATTGATTAGGAAAGCAGGAGCAGAAGGAAATGGCCACTGGACCAAAACATTTTCAGAAACAAGGAGCTAACAGCTATCGAGTTCCATGTGAACTCCTTGTGATATCCTTAATGCTAAGAATTTTAACACCTCAGCAGGTAGGCTACATAGAGAAAAGTTCTTATTTTCACATGCAATTAAGTTGCACCAAGCAACAAACTTTATACACTTGTTAAACCATTTTCTTATACTGCATAGAGCCCTTTTGGGGAATTCTAATGGAGTGCCATCTGAAGCCTAGCAGCAGCAAACAAGATTTTAATTAGCCCTTTGGAGGCACAATTATCATTTCACCTCAAAAGGCAGATAACATCATCGGTACTTGGCACTGCTTCATTGGGTGATCTGTGAAAGCTGGTGGGAATCACCAAATTTGGGCCTCCAATGCAATTACAAACTGGCAGCGTAGCCACATATGCCTTAGAGGCCTCCATTGGCCACAGCCTCACTAGGAAAAGTGAGTGACATTTGGTGCCATGTTATACCAAAAGGATTAACTCTCGCATCCTTTCCCCAGGATATATCTAACACCATAAAGCTTGACTGGGGGAAAAAGGTCAAGCAGAAGAGGTCTCAAAAACCAATTTGTATATGTGGGATACCTGGCCCTTATTGACACTGGGTTCAGCAATACAAAAGTTTTTCTCTTCATATATTTTTTGCTACCTATGTAACTGCTGTAGTTAACCTTGCAATATCTGTTCTCATCGGTTTAAAAACTACTTTAGTTCCATACGCAATTTGATTTTGTTAAATCCTTGTCTTCCCCACTCTATAACTAATTTGTCTCTGGGAGAAAAAATATTGTAAAAAAAGTAGGCATCACCTTGAGAAGGAGGATCAGATAGATCTGTCAATCTTCTTCTCACTAAAACTGTCATACTTTTAAAGTCAAGCTTCGAAAGTTGATATAGATTTGTAAGTTTTAAAAAGGTTTTGCATGGAAGGGTGTACTTACATTCCTGGTGTACAGATCTTTAAAATATGCTTTTAAAAAGTACTTTCTGATGCTATAATGCACCTCTTACCTCTACTCACTCCAGATGTGAAAACATCAGGTAGGCCAATGGTTTCCCATGCTTCTTTTAAGACACAGAAGAACATCATGCTCAAAGACCACTGGCAAAATTCCTTTAAGTCCTCTACTTCTAGGGTATAACATTTTTCAGACTACAATGACCTGACAAAGAAATGTAATTCTTATTTTTGTTAAAGACATTTCTTCTTGGTCAAAATTTGCTTGCAAACATGGATGTACTTCAATGTTTTCCATTATCTTCATTATATTTCTATGGAAGACTTGATGTTTTCCTTATTCATTAGTTTTCATTTATCTTAGTAGATGGGTCATAAGAACATAAGAACATAAGAAAATCCATGCTGGATCAGGCCAAGGGCCCATCTAGTCCAGCTTCCTGTATCTCACAGTGGCCCCACCAAATGTATCTGGGAGTACTCGAGATATCTGTCTCCCGATACTACTCCCCTGCATCTGGCCTTTGAAGTACCCCGGTTTTAAGCATGGAGAGTATATGTCTCCAACATGGTTTGTAACCTGTAATGGACTTTTCCTCCTGGAATCTGTCCATTCCCCTTTTGAATGCATCCAGGCCAGATGCCATCACCACATCCTGTGGCAGGGAGTTCCACAGACTAACAACATACTGAGTAATTTTTTTCTTTTGTCTGTTTTCATTTTCCCAACCCTCCATTTGAGTGGATGTCCCCTAGTTCTGGTATTTCGTGGAGGGAGAAGAGCGTCCTTCTATCCAGTTTACTCATGCCCTGCATTAATTTATACGTCTCAATCATATCCCCACTCAGGCACCTTTTTCCAGACTAAAGAGCCCCAAATGTTTTAGCCTTTTCTCATAAGTCATTAAGTTCATGCTTATGATCACAATTAAACTTCTAGAAAATCAGAAAGAAATTATTTTCAGGCAAAATGTCCAACAAGTAAAAGTATTTCCGAATCAACAAAACAAATGGGAAGGGAATTAGAATTTGTTCTCTTTGTTACAAAAATGATATATCTGCAACAAACTCATTTCGTCTGATTCATGCTGTTAAATACATTATGTTGTGTTAAGTCAAAATTCTGTTACATATCTTGGTTCTTAAACTAATAATCTTGTAAAGCAAGCAACAACCTTACAATTATTTCCTTCAATACTAGCAATGGCTGTTTGAAGAAATTGTTCACAATGCCTTAACTTCTGGTCAGTGTGTACCAATCTTTTTCCTTCCTGTCAAGGTTTTAAGCCCCCTCTTGTCCCCTCCCGCCTCCCAAAATATGATTCTGTTTAACCAAATGGACCATTGTTTGGCAACTGTGTTGTTTGTGGTGGTGGTGGGTTTACGTTTTGTTTCTATATCTGGATTATTTTGCAACCCCACAGAACAGTCTACATCCCCACATCTCCCTGTTTTTTCTTTGCCTTTTGTGCATTGGACCAAGCAAGTAGCAAAAATTGGGGAAAGAACCATGTGTTCTGCTGTGTATACTTGGCATAAGGAAAACACTAAGCCTTCCATAGAAATATAAGGAAGAGTCTAGAAAATGTTGAAGTGTGTGTTAGTAAGCAGACTAGCATATAGAATTCAGAAAGCATGCTAATAAAGAACATCTTTTATTTCAAAAATTAAAGATTATTGTATAGGGCAGGCCTGCCCAAAGCCCGGCCCGGGGGCCAAATCCGACCCGTCAGGCCATTCTGAGTGGCCCGCGGCTGGCCGGCCCCTCCCTCCCCCTCCTTCGTCCCATTGTTTTTTTAAAGAAAGTGGGTGGGGCTTGCAGTGGGGTGGCAGGGTTGGTGAGCAACTGGCCCCTGACACATTCTCAGCCACCAAATCTGGCCCTCCTTACAAAAAGTTTGGGCACCCCTGGTATAGGGGGATGCATAAAAATCATTTTTCCTTCCTTGTTTATAGTGTCTGGAAGTTGAGTCATGGCTCAACTTCCAGATAAACTCACCTGGATGACTGAGAATCTTCACAGACTTATTTATAGTATTACAAGTAGTTTGTTTCCTATTTGTGATGCAGATAGTGGAACAAATAAATACTGAATGTTTATGTTAAAATGCACTTTGCTATAATCCTGTGAAATATACAAAATTCAGATTCTTGCATTTCTCAGCAAGTTTGGAAGAAGAATGTCTGAATGTGCAACTGGACAATAAAAGGAGAACTACTGTGGCAACTGTTCAGATGCCACTAAAATGCAACACCTCTACACAGAGAAAGAAAGAAAAAGATTATAGAGAGGGAAAAGCTAAAAAATATATGACTTTTTAATAGGGTCTAGTGATTAGATTTAATGACAGCACTGAGCACCTCAGGCAAATTGCTAAAGAAAAGTGGGAGGATTGATGACCTTATTCAGACAGAAATGGCAACAACAGAACTTATGGGTTTCTTGCTGCCAGATAGTCACATTACAAGAATAAGAAATATCCATCAGGTTGTCTCTTTACATTCATAAATATATTACACTTCTTCAGGTTCCAGACAAAATTACTGATGCAGAAGAATTTTGGCATTTCAAAGAAGTGCTTACTTTAATATTGGATTTCCCAGACAGATTTGTGGCATAATGAACCAAAACAGACTTACTAGCCTAGTGCTCTCAAAAAAAAGTGTTGGGCCATTCTTTTGCTCAGAATGAGGGGCTGTCAGTTCTGCTGGAAATGATGGGGAATGTAGTCCAACTCACCTGAAGGGTACCATTTGGAGAAGACAGATGTAGACTATGCTATCTACTGTTTTCAGCAAACCAAGATCTCTAGAGATCCACTTGTACACTCTTACATTTTTTCTACCCCTTTTGATTGTGTCTTACATCACACAGCCACAAACCTATCTCAACATGCTTTAATCCCATGAACAGCGATGACACCATGCAAATTCTGATGCCAGATCATTCCTCTCAGACACACAAATACACATTGTCATACTATCATCTTCATGCATCCCCTCTCCCTGTAGCCATCTGTCACCACACATGACTGCACTTTAGTGTCAAAAATACAGCATAATGTGAGGTAGATTATTCAATAACTCTGAGAGTAATGCTCTGTTTTACTTAGTTGTTTTAACACAGCAAGATGGCCATTCACATCAAGGCAGGTTCTCTCAGCATAGTAAGAAAGCCTTGAAATAATTCATATAGTTCCACAAGGTTTTATCCAGCTCAAGAACAAGGCATGGGATGGCATCCTTTTGGTAAAGGGATAATGTAAAGGTTATATTATAAATGTACTGGGCATTTCACCCCAGCAAAAAAGGACTGTGTAAGTTCATTGTGCAATTAGTCACACAGTTCCTGCTTTGTCCAATAGTGCAGTTTGCTGACAGAAAGGCTTCATGAATAACACTTCCACCTTCATGCAGTTGTAACATAAAGTTACTCCCACACAGCTATGCAAAAAAAAAAAAAAATCAGTCTATGAGAGATTTTTTTACTATTTTAATTTTCACTATGTGCCCCAAGTGTCTATCTGCGAAACAAGAGTACTTGCTCTCATGAATCAAAGTACAGACAAACACAGAGAGAATAAACACAGCAGGACTGGATGATATAAGTAAACATTGCAAACAACCCATGTTATGCTTCTAGTCTTTAAAAGTCCATGCAATAAGATAGTAACTATTGTTATTTGCACATTTTGTGCAAATTAAGCAAATGTCATGATTTGTGCAAAATGCAAGGACTCTGTTCAGTACTGGGGTAAATGTTGTTTGGTATGATAAGAAGCAGAAACTCCCACCAGTACTTTGCCCAAATTACTGTTCAAATGTTTGAGAATTTCCATATTGTTACCGTTGTGTAAAAAAAAGGTGAAGTACATCTATCATTACCAGAGCAAGGAAAAACTGCTAGTGAGAATTTTCACATGTCATCTGTGTTTGCACTGAGTCTTACATAAACCCTCCCATTTTTATACACACACGTATATGGAGTCTTCTGGGGGGGGGGGCAGCAGAAAGGTCCCCAATGTAATTTCTATTCAATTTCACATAAACTCTATGGGTACTGTATTTTTCGCCCCATAAGATGCACCTTTTCCCCCTCAACAGTAAGGAGAAATGTCTGTGCATCTTATGGGATGAATGCATCCCCACTGGGAGCCTCCAGAGCGGTGGCTGCAGAGGCCTCTTGTCCCCCTGCAGGTCCCAGCCCCAGCTGCAACTCCCGCAGAAGCTTCCCGTTTTAAAAAATTACCTTGCGTAATTGATTTGTTCCATATAATAGGAGATGGAGTGTAATCAGCCTTACTGGAGACTATAGAGATAGGAAACGGGCTAGAGAGTAACCATCCACCATGATGACCATAGAGCTGCATCTCTATGGTCATCATGGTGGGTGGTTACTCTCTAGTGTGTTTCTCATCTCTATGGTCTCCACTCAGGCTGCTTTCTCTCCATCTCCTTTCATATGGAGCCTGGCTGGGAAGCCTCCGTGAGGGTTTAAGCTGGAGTAGGACCTGCACCAGGTCCAGAGGCTTCCCAGCATGGAGATCCGGGCGGGGGGGGAGGCTTGTCTTTGCAATTTACCCTCCAGCCATGCCTCTCCGGGCCTCCCAAGAGCACCATGGCTGGAGAGTAGAGATGGGCACGACTTAGCGGTATTCCCGTTTCCGTTTCCGTTACTCGGTTCCATTACTCTACGGAAACGGTAACGGGAATTACTCTGCCAGAATTCGAGCTCGAACCGACGAACGAACAGTTTTGGTCTGATTTGTCGTGCTCGTTACTTGCATCGCGCGATGCCACGCGGCACAGAAAAAAAGTTTTTAAAAGTTAAAAAAACCCGGTTCCCGGCCAAAAAGCAGGCGGAAAAATGCCTGCCGTGCCTCAGGGCACCTACCGGAGGGATGGTTTGTTTCTGGAGGGGGGGTCCCGGCCTCCCCCCCTCCATCCTGGGCTTCTCTGGTCTGGTGGGACTCGCCGGAGGCTCGCAGCCAGCAAAAAGCCCAGTCTCGCCGCCGGCCACCGCAATTAAAGCGCAAGCAAGCGGCACAGACGGCACAGGAAAAAACTTTTAAACTCTCCCCCCACCCATTCCCGGGCCAAAAAGCAGGCGGAAAAATGCCTGCTTGACTAAGGGCGCAGGGCACCTACCGGAGGGATGGTTTGTTTCTGGAGGGGGGGTCCCGCCTCCCCCCCATCCTGGGCAGCCGGACTCGAGTTGCCATGCCATGCGGTGCGGGCGGGGGATCCAAAATGGGGCGGCGAACGCAATATTGTTTTTGAAATCATGGTCCAAAAACACACAAGCACAACAGAAACACGCGGAAATTTATAAACTGCCAGATTTTTCACAGTAGCAGTGGGTTTTTTCTTGCAACAAAATGTCTCTTCTCTCCTCCTCTGTCCTCCATTGATTTTATTTTATTTTATTTTATTTACACCTGCGCAATGATGGGCTGGCCGAGTGGCCTGGCCAGCCATGTGGGAGTGGACGACCATGCAAATTTTTGGAGCCATCCCACCAATCGCATGGCCACTTGGCCATGGAGACTTCTGGGATGTGCCAAAAAGCCCCCTAAAACCTGCCCTAGCCCCCTAACCCTAACCCTAATCCTTGACTCCTTACCCATATGCCACAGACTGTCTTCTTAGTTGGTCAGAGAGGCACCCAGAGGTGCAATCCACTAGCCCACCGTAACCTTACCCGTCACTAGCCTAACCCTAGCCCTTGCACTAACCCACCTTAACCCTAAGCCAGATCTACTTGCATTGCACTACACTCAAGTACGATTCCCTTCTTTGTGGGACATGGCAGGTGCGACCCAGTCGTCCTGGATGGAAGGTCGTACCAGTGGACTAGTCTCACTGTCTGCAATAGTGGTATGCATATCCATATGGCTATGCATGCCATTTTGCAGCAGCAGGTGAGGAGGGGAGACCCCCATGTTGAGGGGTCTCTTGGAGCCTGCTTCCGCTTCCTAGTGGGTGAGGATAGGAGGCACCCACGGGTGCCTCCAGGAGCCCGCTTTCCCTTTATAGCGGGCCAGAGGAGGCACCCACCCCACAGAGGTGCCTCCAGGAGCCCGCTACCCCCCAAAAAAAACAGTACTAACGAAAACAAAAAAACAAAAAAAGAACTGACTAACGACAACTCGGAAAAAAAATTTTTCAAGTCGTGCCCATCTCTACTGGAGAGTAAACTGGGTTGGAGATGGAACAGGACCACAGTATGTATGCGTGAATATTTTTTTCATACATACATACCTCTTAAAAACTAGGTGCATCCTATGGTCCAGTGTGTCTTATGGGGTGAAAAATATGGTAGTTCTGCAATATGAGGGAGATGAAGCCACTCCTTATCGAGGACACTAATTATTTTAGTGCTGGTCTAATCCAACTTGACTATTGCAACACTCTCTCACTTTAAGAAGTATGCCTTTTAAAAGCAATATGGAAACTATAGTTGAGTTTTAAAATGCAGACAATGAAGTGCTGATAGGAATGAACGATGGAGTTGGATCATATTACTCTTGTCCTCCACTAATTAAATTGGTTAGTAAATATTTGTTTCTAGGTTTAATTCCAAGTGCTGGCAAGAAATGGCTTAGGAGACATGAGGCTATCTTATCCATCAGCTATAGGAATGAGTTTTTCCCACAGCAGCCACTCAGATGCTTCCAGAAGGCTTACACGTAAGACATGAAGGTGACAGTTCAGCTGCTTTCTCTCTCTCCCTCTCTCTCTCTCTCCAGCTTCTGGCACTAATAGATATACTGCCTCTGATGACAGGAACTGCAGGTTTTTATTGATAGATCTGTCCTCCATGAATCTGTTTAACTTTTTAAAGCCACCTAAGCTTGTGTTGATCATATTCCTTGTGCAAACAAACTCCATTAGCTAGCTACAAATTGGACACTGTTCTGTTGTGTAACTCTGCCTCACACAACAGGAATATTACCAGTCATGGCAGCTTGTTATTAATTAAAGAGTTTTTTAAATTTTATTTTGTACTGTGTGAAGCTTCTGCACATTGATACAAAAGTCCCACGTACCTTGAAATCAAAATAACAAGTCTTTAATTAGCAGCAATCTGTCACAGCTAGTGAAATCACTCCTGTTTGACAGGCAGAACTACACAACAGAAAACTAGCCCTCTTCTTTTCTGAATCAACCGGGATATCAATTTCATTTGGTTACTGTAACTTTACTATTACAGAATACAGGGAAATCTTTTCTCTTTTCGTTTCCTTCCGACTTCTCATGGCATTATAGACTGTTCCCTTATTCCCTTCTGCAATGATCATTCTCTAAAGAGAAGACTTTACAGTAATATGATTTTTGGAAACTTGTTGTATAAGGAAGTTCCTCCAACCCTTTGATAACTTCGGCTGCCATTTCTACAATCCTTTCCAACTCTGAGGCGTCATTTCTAACAAGGACCATTTTAAAAACAAATGTTTGAAGTGTATATTATAGATAAAGCTGATTATAGGAGTTTCACTTCAGTTCCTTTGCTAAGAATATAAAAATTGGAATTTATTTTATAGTGTATGTTTCATTTTTTACCTCAGAAGGAATAGCATTTGAACTTACAGACTAAAAAAGCAAGTTAAAAGTAAGGTGAATATAAAACCTTTTAAAACGTGTCATAATGAACTCATTAAAATCAGTGTGATACTTAGTAAACAAGACCTTTTTCAAAGGCTGGTTTGAAAAGAGACATCTTCACACTCCTCTTCAAACCAGTGAAAAGGGAATGTGTGATTGCAACTAGAGATGGGCATGAAATGAATTTTTTATTTGTTTTGCTATTCATTATTCATTTTGTTAGGGAACAAAAAAATAATGAACGGACCCATCAAAGAAAAATGAAATGAAATGAAAATGAAATTTCCATTTCGTCACTTCGTTTTTCATGTTCACATAGGAATGCATTGAAGCAATGCATTCTTATGGGAAAAAGCTGGCGGATATCTTCCAACATGCCCCATTGGCGCGGGGAACAGATCCGCTTTTTTAAATGTTAGTCATTATATTCAGTAATAAATCACAACCAGAATATGTCGACTGAATCAGTAGGGATTTAATGAATCAACTGCTCTATGTGTACATCTCTCTCTCTCTCTCTCTCTCTGTGTGTGTGTGTGTGTGCGCGCGCACACACGCACACACACACACACACACACACACACACACACACACACATGAAATAGGTTCCATTGATCCAAATGGGACTACTCTAGTTGGAATTTACTACTGGCTTTCAGACATAGAATCATCTAGCTTCTGAACAAATAAAATGCACAGAGATTCAAAATATCTATGTGTTGGAACTTTCACAGCTTCTACCTGACACTCCAGCCAGAGTGAACCAGCTCTATTATCTGTGAAGGAATTGCAGGACAGAAAGCAGAATGAATCACAATATCTCCTGGGTCATATAACTCCTCCTTCTCTGCAGCTGGCCTTGATGAAACCCCATAATTCCATCTAATTATTGTGGAAGCAATCGTTCCTTGCTGTGTAATCTTTGTAAGAGGAAGTACTGCCACGAAAAACCTGAAGTTTTATCCTATCGCTATAATTTAATGCTTTAAGAGGACAATCATGGCAATAAAAGAGTTGTAATGATGAGTTTTTCTTTTACCCTTGTGTCTCTTTGCAGATAATGGGGTTTTAAGAACTCCACTTTTTCTGTTACCGTTTCTTGGAAATTTGTCCAGCAAGCTGCTTTTGTTCAAGGCTTTACTAAACTGGAGCAAATATATCAAAAGAGAAGAACAACACTATTTCACACACAAAACATTACATTTTACCCCACATGAAATATTTTAAAAATAGATTTAGCTTTGTGAGCATGTGCCTGAATGTGTTTTTAAAGCAAGTTAGAGAGTAGAGATGGGCATGAATTGAAAAAATGGCATTTCGGTTTTGCTTTTTTCTTTGAGGGGTCCATTTTGGTTCTTTTTCATTTTTTTGTGAATTTGTGAAAAAAATCATTTTTGTTTATTCATTTTTTCATTTTTACCCGCTTTTTGCGTGATTTTTAAAGCATTTCCGTGCGTGGGCGTCCCCCAATGCCTCAGATCAGAGGGAAAACACTAAAAAAATGACGCTGGCAGAGACTCAGTATAGACTAGGTACGCAGGGAGGCTGCAAAGGCAGCGGCGGGTGTTGCTCGGGGTGCAAGGCAGCCACAGAGTGACTGCACTGCGGGGCAGGGGAGGGTACTCACTGAGATGTACGCATGCGTGCACACAGGGAGGGTGCAGGACTGAAGCTAGAGAGAAATCTCTTCTTTCACTCCTCTAAGAGCCAGGCTGCAGCCAGCAGGAACACAGAGACACACACTTGCCTGGCTGGCCTAAAGTGAAAATAACGAGTCACAGAGACAGCAATCCCACCCAAACTCCCACTGTAGACTGCAAGAAGGATGGGGGCTGCCAGAGCTTTTTATGCTCTCTGTGGCTGCCAGACCTGCCCAGTCTGCAACCTGGGCATGCTATTGGTTGAAGTTGTCCAAGAATTTACATGATCCCATCACATGGCTTGCCTCCATTTTGTGGCTGGCGACATCCATTTTGTCATCCTTAAAGGGAAAAGAAAAATACATCGTGATGGGAGAAGACAAAAACAAACGTTTTAAGGAACCCCCCTCAGTAGGTATTATCAGACAGTATAAATAATTATCGCTGCATTTTTATGGATGTCCAGGGCATTTTTTAACATTTAAAACAGCTCATTTCATTGCGTGTCACCATTAACGAAAAATGAAATGTAATGAACCTAATTTTCGTGGTTCTGTTCGGTTTGTTCCAATTTCATCACAATGTTCATTATTCATTTTGTTATGTAACAAAATGAATAACAAATAACGGAAATGAAAAAAGTTCATTTCATGCCCATCTCTATTAGAGAGCTAACATTTCTCAGGTTTAGTTTAGAAATGAGTGTTTGCTGACCTTTGCCCTCCCGGCCATGAGATAAGGAGGCAAGACAAGTTTGTAGGATTCAAATTGGGCCACAAAATATTGATATGAAATTCACTCAATTCAATTGTTAAACACCCCTTAAACAAGGGGTCCTGAATGTAGTACATCAGTAAATGATTAGGATCAGTAAATGATTCCTAATATTATTAGAAGGGTGTTGCCCACCTGTTCAGTGCCCTCCCAAAACCTGTGGTCTGGGCACTCCTCATTCCTAATCTTTGAACCTATTTATACCTAACACCTAATGTTCTTAATTTCCTAATTCATTTCCTAATTCATACTAAGGGCTACCAGTTCAATAAGAGTATATTATTCAATAAATTTCTCCTGACTTGAATTTAATGCTTGCAGTACTTGCTTATTCTGACAGGTTATAAACCTCCCTTAGCCTTAAAAAGAATGGAATGGGAGAAAACACAATGCCACTCCAGTCCAATTTGACTAGCAGCCAAGAATTCCCAATTGACCCTTACTTGACCAGTTACTCTCATTCTCTCATGTGGCCAAGGAAGGTGGGAAGAAGGTTAGATCACAAAAGAGGCCTCTCACTACATGGTGAGGCCTTATGAAGGTTCTGGCCCCTGCTGGGCAACCTCTAGGCTGCACAAACATGACACTAGCCAGGCTGGGAGCAAAGTGCCCCCATTCAACACTATGGCTGTTCGGAGCATCCACTGTTTATTCGGTATATTCCTAATTAGTCAAAATTTTCTCTCAGCATTTCCAGTATTTCTAGGCTATAATAGCTCTCTAACTTCAAAAACTGATTGATTGATTGATTGATTGATTGATTAATTGATTGATTGATTTCTAGACCATTACACAGCTGAACATGTCTGTAGATCAATCTGTAGAGATAAGTAACAATTGCTCTTAAATATGCCTCATTTCTAGCAGACATGACAAGGGGAGACATAAATTCTGGACAGGAACTCAGAATGTTGACACAATTCCAAAGTCTTTAGTTATTAATTTTTTATGTTATCTGGTGTATTGCTAAGATGAAGCATATTCAGGTGAGACAACAAAATCAAGCATAAAAAGTCTTATATGTTACTACAGATCACTGCCTTCTACTGTGTCTGGCCAGTTTCCGAGACAGCAACTATAGCCTGCTGTCTGCTAGATTTCATGCAAGACCTTGATGTGTGAGCCATAAACTCAGCAAGTCTTGTGCAAGGTTTCCTTGTCAGGATCATGTATTACTCATCAGAGCATCTCAGTATACACTTTATCTTTGGACATTTAAAGGGTGACCAGGTGATTCAAGTAGGGATGAGTGAGGATTTCACTTCAATGTATCAAACTGTACATTTCATGAGATCCAAAATCATAAGGAACCAGGTAGAAAACTGAAACTGACTGATTCCTCCACACAGCCTGAAGTTTTTAAGGACTTAATTCTAAGACGTACAGGTCCGACTCCTGGTGTGTTTTACAGTATTAGTGCAGTGTTATGATGGGTTATTCCACACCACACCATTTTTTTAATTTCCATATCTTAACATTTGTATGGCAGACAGGTGCAATGTGATCTTTTTTGTGCAGAGAATAGCAGCATTTATTCAGAATGACCAAAACAAATGGGGCAGAATTTAATGTAGTTATTTTCTTTCTGGATGCCAAACGTCATGTCAGAAAGTTCTATAACCAAGAAGTCCATTGGGTTAAGGAGAATAATGTCCTTGTTTGGAAAGTTCACAAGCAAGAGATCCTTTTGAATTTTCTCTGGAATAATTGTGCAACCACTCTTCAAATTTCTGAAGGAAAACTGTCATTTCTTCATATTTCTGACGGAAAACTGTCATTTCTTCATATTTCTGGAGGAAAACTGTCATTTTAGATCTGCTACAATTGCTTCCCTTAGTATTAGAATTCCATCTATGCAAATGCAACTAAGAAAAAGCTGCTTAAAATGCTGTTTGGCACTTCAAATGGTAGTATATTAAAGAACTAGTTGGTACAGCTTTTACAACTTTTATATTGATTTTAGCCCCATTGATTTTCCTTCAGCAGAAAGCCATCTTTTCATCCTGTCATTGCCTTTATGATTTCAGCTTTTCATATAGACCATATACAAAATTAGGGTATGTGGACCTACACTGCAGGAGAACAAACTGATTCTCTTGAGGTTTTGTTGATGTTGTTTCTCTTTCATAGGTCAGCTTGCTGAATGTGTCTTATCAGCATTGCTATTTATATAGAAGTACAGGATTAAATGTTTGACATTACTATTTCTTTCTCCATAAGATAAATTGTTTCTTGGTAAAATGGAAACAGCAATGCTATTTTCTCTATGCTTTTATGGTTCACTTGTATTACTGACAGAGTACTCGATGAACTGAACCAAGGATTGTTTGCAATGAATTACAATGGTCACTGAAAACAGTATTCTTAGTCTTAATGCAGAAATAAAGAAAACCTGATGGTCAGTTAACATTGACTTGTGCAAAGCAAAGCAAAGCAAAGCAAAGTGTTCTGCTTATATACCGCCCCATACCACTTTAAGTAGTCTCTGGGCGGTTTACAATTTGACTTACAGTGTGCAGGTTACACATTGCCCCCCCAGCAAGCTGGGTACTCATTTTACCGACCTCGGAAGGATGGAAGGCTGAGTGAACCTTGAGCCTGCTACCTGGGATTGAACCCCAGGTCGTGAGCACAGTTTTACCTGCAGTACAGGCATTTAACCACTGCGCCACGAGGCTCAGCTGCAAGATGAATGCATATGAAGACATGTTTGTAATATACATCAAATCTACATGTCTTCCTCTTTCTAACATTTTCACACAGATGTGGGGTCTACTTTTTAGATCCTAAAACACCACTCTGCTTGATCAGTGACATTTTAAGGGCAATGATTTGCATGCCCTTATAGACAGTGTCCTGCCATCTCTGTTTTGGTTACCCACATGCCTTCCAGCCATCAATTTTAAGGTGGTAAGCAGCTGTGGCAATGGTAGAAGGTGCTGCTTTGATGAGCTGTCTGTACCAGAAAAGCTGACTTTCTCTCACCTTATCTGTAATTGATATGACACCTAGTTGCTGTCAGATAGTATTGTTCGTGACATAGTCAAGTAGGGAGATACCCAATATCCAATGGAGCATGCAAATATAAAATCTGCATGTATGAATACATATTTCTATGATGTTTGACTAATACTTACATACTTTCACAAAGATCATCTGTACAGTAACCCTCTGTCCTTTTGTGGTTCATATACTATGGTCCTGGTATATCACAGGACCACGGTATATGGAAAAAAGCCCCCTGAGGTAAGCTGGAAAGGCCTGTTTCAGACCTTCTGTACTTACCCCTGTCTTCACGCTGAACAGCTTTCCTGGGCCATTGGAGGCCCCAAAAATGATTCTCACCAAACCAGAAGTGACCTCTGGATTGCTATAAAGCAATTTGAAGGCCTTTGAGGGCTTTTATGGGCATGTAGAAAGACTCAGAAAGGCCCTGAAAGGCCCTTTAAGGCCCCCAAAAGTGCTTTCTACTGCTCCGGAGGTCACTTCTAGTTTTCCAGAAGTCACTTCTGGTTCATCGAAAAGCACTTTTGGGGTCTCCAATGGCCCAGGAACGCCATCAGAGGCCTGTTTGGGGCAGCATGAGGCTTGAGGTAAGTACAAGAGGCCACGAACAGCCCCCCCCAGTCCCGAACCAACTCTGCATCTGCATATCGCAGATTTTCAATTATTGCAGGTCGGGTCAAGTCCCTAACCCCCGCGATAGACGGGGGTTACGGTATATCAGTTGTGAACTGTAATACAGTGGTACCTTATATAAAGGAATTAATTTGCTCCAAACGAAATTATGTTAAGCAAATTTTCCTTTGTGCAAATTTCCCATAGGAATGCATTGAAAACGGATTAATCCTAATCATGACCATTTTTCTGTTGTACTGATTTGCCCTATAGGTGATTCTGTTAAGTAATTTCCCACATCTCCAGAATTTTTTTCCTTTAAGCAGATTTTCTGTTAAACAAACTGCTTGTTATACAAGGGTCCACTGTATATAGCCATGTAAAATGAATCATAGAAAAGCTCTGTTCTCTTCAGTCAGAGAGAATGAAAGGGCAAATGGGAACACCATCAAAGACAGTGTCCTCAAGGATATTCCTGCCACCATCCATACTATGCAATGTACAATTTGAAAAGGGTTGTCTTTTTCTGTGTGCAGGGTGTCTGACATGACAACACAAAGCCATTCCTGTTTTGAAAATCTCACAAAAGGGGAGACCTGCAAGCCAACACCTCTTTTCATCTCCAGCAGTTTTCAGTATAGAAGACATTCTCTTCCACAGAGAGAAATAAACCTAGAGCAGGCTACTATAGACAAGGGTCCTGATCCTGGGCTGCCTTGGAAGAATGAACAGACAATGGACTTACTTAATTGTCAGCAAGTATACAATTGTTCTCATGGAAAATTCTATGAGCCTGCCAAAGTGAACTCACCCTTCATCGCTGTGATCCTCCACCTCTTTTCAATAGCATGTATAAGGATTAGATTCACACCTCTAATTCTTTTGACTGGTGAGTAGTCTGTTAGAGACAGACAGCATAGGCTGTGAAATCTGATGAAATCAGCAGTATAACTGCATTCACCAGTATAAACAAAGGCAAAGCTTTTCAATCATAAAGCTTTCCCTGGGATGTTCTCCTTCAGGGAAAACTCATATATAGCAAATGCTCCTGTAGACAGACAGCCCAACAGACAGAGACACATGCAAACGGATTTTTGGAGGCCAGGAAAAGCTATACTGTGGCACCAATCAACTACAGCAGGGACGTGATTTTAGCAGGGTGCAGGGACTCATTCAGAAGCAGATCAGAAATAGTACAAGAAAGGACAATGCTTAGAGTTTCTATTAATTCCACTGGAAAGAATGCCATCTGTTATTTTTCACAATGCCCTGTATATGCTATCTTAGGGAAACAAAGGATTTATAAATGTAGTTACCCTTTTACAAATAATCAGAGATAACAATAAATCTGAAAACATGACCCAATTAACAGCATGCAGGCCATTTTTGACAATCTTCTCAGAAATAGGTTAGCAAACACTTATCGTTCTGTAGTGGGCACTTACTTATGAAAAAATGGTATCACTGAGCACTTGAAGGAAATGTTTCCTTTAGAGATCACTACATTTACAATCCTTTTGAGCAACAGAAGTATCAAATTAATGAAATGAAGAAAAAAGTGTCAGGGAAATTATTGAATTTTTTTTAAAGTATGTACTGTATCTTCTTAAAGACAGATTCTTAAATGTAACACACTTAAATTAACTTTCACTTTTACTTTTAAAAATATCAGCTTGTCAATGCATATTGTTTTGATGCCAACATACTACTTTTCAGTGTAGAGAGATAAATGTAGTTTAGAAATATGAAAAGAGCTTCTAAACACCCATCCAAATACTCTCTAAATGTCTTAATTAGGACACTGGTCTCAATGTGAATGAATTCAAGAAAGTGCAAACCCAGTGTTGTGATTTAAAGATACTGGAATACTAATAGTACTGCAGGTGGTCATTGCAGAGAAAGCTAGCACATAGTAGCAGTCTCAGTAGGTTTTCATTGACCTCCAGACACAATTACTGAGATACAGTAATTTCTTGGGAACTAGCTTCCTCCATGTCCTAAATGAAGGCTGAGGTCCAGCAGGAAAACATTGGCTCTTCACAGGCAGGGCAAAGGGCTTCCGTAATAAGGAGCAAGTGACATTATTTCCAGTGGAATTAGCACAGGCCAGAGACCTAAGGATTCTAAGTGAGAAGGTTAAAGGGCAGGAACAGATATTGCTACATCCTTGCAGGGGAGGAAAGGCTTATTCTCATAGCTAGCAGACACACTTTTTATCAGAACACCCAGGAAGGATGCTCAGTTTGCAAAGATGGACCATAAAGATGATTAGTTAAAAGACATGTTGATCAAAAGGCTAGTATTAGCCTTTAAAGCAAGGAATATAACATGTTCATGTCCAAAATAAGCAGGGACATATAGAATGGGTAAATTGGTATTTTTGTGAATGCCTGCTTTTAATGCAGGCATTCAAATACATTGAAACTATATCATGGTATTGCCTTTGTGGGTGCTTTTAATTATTATTATTCAAGTAATAATCACCGTGAGTCAAAAATGAACTCATTCCTTCTAATTTGTTACATCTAGGCTCCAATATTTCACCTGATTCAAGAACAAAATAATACCCTTTGCATCTGTATAACATGGATAGTGCCTTTTAAGAAACCATACACTACTCATTAGTCTGCCATTTCATGGGGACCCTCAGTATCTTGATCACCTTCCCATCTATGATTACTTTGGAGCACGTAATCTAGATCTCATCTCTCTCACATTCTTAATGTTTGTTTACTGTTACGGTGGCTATTTTGTTGCCTAGTGGCTAAATGTCTGATGAAGAATCTCCTCACACTTAGCTAGGCAGGTCCCATAAGCTTTATGAGTTTGCTAGAACCTACCAGAATATGAGTTTTGCTGCCATAATTGCTGACAGCCCAGGATCTTGTCCACACCACAGTAAGTCAGTGAAGTCAGGCGTGATGCCACAGGGGACACTACCCAAAAGGTCCATGTGCCCAGTCAAAATTTTCTTGCTTCTCAACTCCCAGGCCTGTGTCATCACTTCTATCCACTTCCCTGGACTTCAGAGGGAAGTAGATAGTCCTATGGCCTGAGTCTCATAGGACCAGATGTCCACTTGCAGTAGGACATTTTAGTTTGTCGATGTACAGAGTATAGAAATGAACTCCTAACCTTTGCCTCAACAGCCCAGATACTGGACTGACTGAAAAGCTTTGTTTTTGTTTATACTGGTGAATGCAGTTATACTGCTGATTTTATCAGATTTGCATCTATGCAAATTGTGCAGATTAGCCAAATGAAGCAGGCAGCTGCTTTGTTTAAGAACTTGAAGCACCAAATTTGTTATTGGTATCTTTATGAAAAATCAGCAAGTCCTCAGTGAGGTTTCTAATCATGCTGAGACCAGCTGAATTGATGGCAACAGTGAAATTAATGAATAATCTTCTCATTCCTAGATTTAGGTAGCATCATATGTCCCCTTTATCACTTTACCAAAAGAACCGACAATGCTTTCATGCCCAGAGCAAAAATATTGTATAATCAATATGGTTGTGCATGCCACTTCAGATTAAAAAAACCTCAGTGCTTCAGGTTTTCAAATCAAAAGGTTTGAAGAGGGTTTGAAGTCAAATGAATGTTTAACAGCATAAAAATTCTGACACCTTCCCTTCCTTTTTAGTTTACTTTGAAACAAGAGTTGAGATGGCATTCTTCTGAATGAAGCTTCATAGAACCTGATTTAAGCTAAGTAGGCTCAGAACACATCCAGAAAAATTTGTTGTTCAGATGGAGCAGCTGGCAAAGTGTGGCTTTCTAGTGGTTGGTGGACTCTAATAGAGGTGAGATGGCCACTTGTCAGGAGTGCCTTAGCTGTGGACTTCATTCCCCAAGGGGTTGGACTTGATGGCCTTTGGGGTCCTTATCCAACTCTACAGTTTTATAATTCTAACCAATATAGTAAGTAGCAAAGAATGTTGAGAGCTTCCATCCAGCAACATCTGGAACCCTCATCTTGTCCAACACTTTTTAAAAGGAACAACTAACTTCAGAAGGGGCAAGAAGATTTGGATCAAAGAACCTGACTGTGTTGATTAGTCATGAGTTACAGGATGTTCAACAAAGTCCTATCAACTGTATTTCCCATTCATGCATTTGGAAAAATGAAAAACTGAATTTAACATATACTGTAAATGAAACTTGATAAGTTAAAATAGTGATCTCCTTTTATTTCCCACACTGTTGCTAAATGTATCAAAGGGAGGGGGGACTATGTTCTGAGCAACACCTATTAGTTAGAATATTATTTTTGTGACAGCATATGCATGTCTTGACAGCAGGATCAAAAGGTGCTAAAATTTAATTGGTCAGAATAATTTTGCAGAGATTCACTCTCCCTTGATGGTGGTAATACATGAAAATGAAGAGAATCAGCTATGCAAGAAGAAGAAAACAGCTCCACTAGATGCAATGGTACAAGTACCCAAGCACATAAATCTCACACAGCTGAGAAGTGATTTCCAATGGAAAGGTGCAACTTTTGATACAGCCATTGGTCCTATTTCTTCTTAACAAACAAACATGTTTGCTGAAAAGATGCACATGAACCATTTATTTGTGAACTTAATTTTTCCCCTTGGAGTTTTTCCCCCCTTTGAACCCCCAAGTTCCTCTGATTTTCCTAAGGGGGGGAAAGTAAATTTGTAAAAGGACTGTTTCCAAAACAAACTTGTGTCAGTGCTCTTTTGCTAGTTGTATACTATCCACAACTTGCTTTCAAAGAGCTCAGGAAACCTTCTATTTCAAAAGCCATTGTGTCAAGTCAGTAACGAAGTATTCAATTTTTCTGATATACTCTGCAATTCTAGCCTACTGTGGACAAGACTAAACATCCCATCTTCAGTATAGATAGGGTCATTATCTAGTTTAGTTACTAGGTGGCAGTGACGGAAAGTGGTTGTATCTGCCAGAGTCAGCTGTTGTTCTGCCTTCTTTCAATGTGACCAGAACATTATTGTCCCTGTTCCTGATTTGTGTGTCTTCTCAGCTTCCCATTCCATAGTTCTGAAGTCGGATTTTAAACCTAATGCTACCACAAACTTTGGGTAAAGTCTAAAAGCTAAAAGAAAAAAATGATGAAGCTCAAGCAAGAAGACAAAGTTTCTATCTATGTGGATGTTATTTATTGATATAGTCCAGTACATTTTGGACTGTTATTTTTTTTGGAGGGAGTGCTTCTTTGGAGGCAGTATTTTAAAATCTATGAAAGAAGTCTTTGACAAATTGTTCCAAGGCATCTCAACTGTATGTGGTAATCAAGGTCTCTAATTTCTCTTCTCCTCCTCCTCATTTCTCAAAATCACATAAACACTCTCCATATCAAATGACCTTTCTCCCCCTTCTCACATGAAAGTTATCTGTATTTTTCAAATATTTTTTCCTAAAATATGTTTGAAAATAAGTAGAGGAAAGGAAGCATTAGGCTTAAAATCTGACTTCAGAACTATGGTATGGGAAGCTGAGAAGACACACAAATCAGAAACAGGGACAATAATGTTCTGGTTTCATTAAAAAAGCAGATAGACAGACAGACAGACAGACAGACAGACAGACAGACAGACAGACAGA
>JAHTLZ010000204.1:56561805-56609160 GCA_023846285.1 Phrynocephalus versicolor | reverse complement strand
TAAATAAATAAATAAATAAATAAATAAATAAATAAATAAATAAATAAACAGACAGACAATATTAGGGATGGACACCTTACAAACGCTGTTTCATCGTTTTATAAGGTTTCAAACTGTTTCGAAACAAAATGAAACAGCAGACAGCATGTCATCCCAAACCGAAATGAAATGCTGGTTTTGGTTCGGGAGGAACCAAACCAGGAGCCACCACCAGATCTTGCTTCAGCAGCGAGATCTGCTAGCTGTTTCCCTGCTCGGTTCTTGCCTGCCACCATCTCCCAGCTTGTTTAACAGCTCCAGCTGTCAAAAAATCCCAACTGGGAGGCAGTTGGCTAGGGAGAATGCAGCAGCCAGACAGCAGTACATTCGCTGCTTGACTGCTCCTTTCTCCCCTGCCACCCCTTCAACCCAGGGGTGGGTGTGTTTTAGACAGGGAATGATGTGGACAGCGGGGGCAGCCACCACTGTTCACAGCCCTCCCTGTCCACAATATATATATACACTTTGGAGGAGGGGGATCATGAGAAGGAAGGAAGCAGTGATAAATTCAAGCAGATGTGCCCCCTTCCTTCTCATTTGTGATACCTGCCTCCCAGCTGGGGCTTTTTGACAGGTCAGGGTGTGGAGGCTGCCTGCTCTTTTCTGCCTTTTGCCCCTCCCCCACCTCCAAGCTGGAGCTTTTTGACAGGTCGGGGTGTGGGGGGAGAGGCAAATGGGAGAACAATTGTTAGTTATGAAATGAAATGAGAAACTAAACGAAATGGTATTTTTCCGTTTCGTACTCATCCCTAGATAGCATATACTTATTAATTATTATTCTGGGCACAATCTTGGGCTGTCTGTGGGTCAAAACTGACATTATAGTTGTTACACCTGACCTTACTATATGTCCCTCTTCTGTCTTTAACTTGCCACATTATCTGACAAGCCTTGTGTGTGTGTTTATAGTCCTTATGGTCATGATGACTGATCTTTCGTGAGTCCACGTCCAGGGAATTTTCTTGGCAGGAATACTGGTTTGCCAGTTCCTACTCCAGCACCTGGTATTCCCTCTTAGTCTCCCATCTAAGTACTTACCAGAGCTGACTCTGCTTAGCTTAGTCTGCCTATAACTTACAGGAATAATAATATACTTTAATATTCTTATCTTTCACAATCTTCATCATTTCCTGCCATCGACCCTCAGTTGTTCCTATGTGTCAGTTATGGCCCTTTTAAAAAAAGAAACATTGACTTAGGCTGTCTTGACTGAATGAGATACTTGGATGGTGACTTTTCTACTCCTGCAAGGTTCTTTGCTCACATGGAAGAGCAAGAAAAGGAGTACTATTCTTTTGTAATCGAGGTCTCCATCAGTCTGTAAATTGTTTGTCTGCAAAACTAGTGATCTTTCCACTTTCACAATGAAGTGCACACAAACACAGAACAAGCACAGAAGGATTAGTTGAGTGAGTTGAAAAATGCAAACATTTTCTTTAATGCATTTAATCCATGGAGCAAAAATAGTGGCAAATGCCATTTTATGCACTTTGCATTAAAACATTTGTGTTATTTCTGCAATTTTGTGCAAAACTATATTTTCTTCCTTTCTCTTGAAAACATGACATGATAATTTTCAGTTTCTTGTCACATACAAGGACATGTCAAGTGACCATCTCAAGACTGTGTCTTTTGAGGTAAAGGTTTTTACAGCCTTCTTATGAGGAGGATACTTGTTAATTTGACCTTGATGCCAGGCAGAGTATGGGGGTGTATATTCAGTACAAATGTTTATGGCTCATAGAAAAATGAGTACAAGACATCAGGTTTGGAAATGCTGACATTCATAGTATGGAGTGTTGATAGTGGCAAGGTTCCATGCTATTTGCCACCTTGAAGAATTGCAGCCCAAATGTATACATGTCTAAAATGGACTAAGCTCCACTGATTTCGGTGGGACTGGTAAGCAAATATCAGAATGTATTCTGAATAATCTCCACTGAAAACTAGAGATGGGCACGACTTAGCGGTATTCCCGTTTCCGTTTCCGTTACTCGGTTCCGTTACTCTACGGAAACGGTAACGGAAATTACTCCGCCAGAATTCGAGCTCGAACCGACGAACGAACAATTTTGTCTGATTTGTCGTGCTCGTTACTTGCATTGCGCGATGCCACGCGGCACAGAAAAAAGTTTTTAAAAGTTAAAAAAACCCGGTTCCCGGCCAAAAAGCAGGCGGAAAAATGCCTGCCGTGCCTCAGGGCACCTACCGGAGGGATGGTTTGTTTTTGGAGGGGGGTCCCGGCCTCCCCCCTCCGTCCTGGGCTGCTCTGGTCTGGTGGGACTCGCCGCAGGCTCGCAGCCAGCAAAAAGCCCAGTCTCACCGCCGGCCGCCGCAATTAAAGCGCAAGCAAGCGGCACGGACGGCACAGGAAAAACTTTTAAACTCTCCCCCCACCCATTCCCGGGCCAAAAAGCAGGCGGAAAAATGCCTGCTTGACTAAGGGCGCAGGGCACATACCGGAGGGATGGTTGTTTGTTTCTGGAGGGGGGGTCCCGCCTCCCCCCGTCCTGGGCAGCCGGACTCGAGTCGCCATGCCATGCGGTGCGGGCAGGGGATCCAAAATGGGGCGGCGAACGCAATATTGTTTTTGAAATCGTGGTCCAAAAACACACAAGCACAACAGAAACACGCGGAAATTTATAAACTGCCAGATTTTTCACAGTACCAGTGGTTTTTTCTTGCAACAAAATGTCTCTCCTCTCCTCCTCTGTCCTCCATTGATTTTATTTTATTTTATTTTATTTACACCTGCGCAATGATGGGCTGGCCAAGTGGCGATGGCCAGCCATGTGGGAGTGGACGACCATGCAAATTTTTGGAGCTATCCCACCAATCGCATGGCCACTTGGCCATGGAGACTTCTGGGATGTGCCAAAAACCCCCCTAAAACCTGCCCTAGCCCCCTAAGCCTAACCCTAATCCTTGACTCCTTACCCATACGTCACAGACTGTCTTCTTAGTGGGTCAGAGAGGCACCCAGAGGTGCAACCCACTAGCCCACCATAACCTTACCCGTCACTAGCCTAACACTAGCCCTTGCACTAACCCACCTTAACCCTAAGCCAGATCTACTTGCATTGCACTACACGCAAGTACGATTCCCTTCTTTGTGTGACATGGCAGGTGCGACCCAGTCGTCCTTGACGGAGGGCTATACCAGTGGACTGGTCTCACTGTCTGCAATAGTGGTATGCATATCCATATGTCTATGCATGCCATTTTGCAGCAGCAGGTGAGGAGGGGAGACCCCCATGTTGAGGGGTCTCTTGGAGCCTGCTGCTTCCCCTTCCTAGTGGGTGAGGATAGGAGGCACCCACGGGTGCCTCCAGGAGCCCGCTTTCTCTTTATAGCGGGCCAGAGGAGGCACCCACCCCACAGAGGTGCCTCCAGGAGCCCGCTAACCCCCCCAAAAAAACCAGTACTAACGAAAACGAAAAAACAAAAAAACGAACCGACTAATTTTTGTGAATTTTCGCGAAAAACGGAAACTAGCCGAAACGGAACCGGCCCGACTAACGACAACTCGAAAAAAAAATTTTTCAAGTCGTGCCCATCTCTACTGAAAACCCAGTAATGACATCACCATTTCTCAACATTGTGCTGTATGGAGCTTTCTTTCCTCTTCTTCAATTGCATAGCCCTGTAGCTTTCTGCACACTAAGCTTTAAACAAGAAATAGTAAAATGTAATATTTTGAGAAGAGATAGCAATAAAAAACTACTCTTTATAAATCTTGTATTTAAAAGACACTTTATCTTTTTCTTTAGTTCAATTTGTTCCACATTGCACTTCTCAGTTGTTGCATTTATTAATTTAAACACATTGGAGGGGCACACACATTCCTAAACTTTATAGAATTTGCTACATTTTTTAAAAAAAATACCTGCTTTTCCATCTGTGATTATATACAGCACAGACGGATATATTAAAGAGGCATGGAAGCTCTTTTAGTTAAAGTAAAAAATCTTTTAAAACATAAGTTCCTCCAGCATAAACCTAGAAACTGAGTTATATGGCATATTTGTTAAGGTAGCAAGCATAGTTTCCTTATGCTTGGCTTCATAAAATGTGAGTCAAAATGATACCACCTTAATTTCATCAATATTTTGATTTATTTATTTATTATAAATACTGTAAATACTAGTACAAAATGCTCCCCATCACATGGCAATTTTACCCTCATTTGGCATCTGTCACTCAACTTTTACAATCTTGGAGATTGTTGCATGAGTCTCTGTAGGAGGCAACAAGAATGTGCAACAACTGAGATCAATAATATTTTATGGTGGAATGTGCCACCAGTCTCATTAGCCTCTTGTGTAGGCTGATGAATATGCAAGTATTTTCCCTCCACTACATGTCATTCAAGTCAGGAGATGAAAAAAAGGTGATACACAAAGATTTCTCTCCAAGAGGCTGTGTCATCCTTTGAGGTTAGGAATAGTTTGCAAAATATGGACTTGTTGCCAAGTTCTTCTTCTATCCACCTTAGCTTAGAGTTAGGCCACTACCGCACTTCCTTGAGCAGCTGCTTTTTAGTTTGCATCGCCTTATCTCCTCCCGTGGTCACATGGTCGCTACAGCGGTTTGGCAGTCCACACTTTAGTTGTTGCTTAGCAATCGGCTTCCCCGTTCGCACTTGGCTGAACCACTTTAAATTCTGACAGGGAAACAGCAGAAACAGGGGGAGAACCAAAAAAAGGCAGCATAGTATGTCGGCAAATACAACGAAATCACTTTAAAAGGGGGTGCAGGAACTGATTTTAAAAAACACCACCCCCAGTGGTCATAGCAAGAAAAACCGACACAGCAGTCAAAAATTGGCCTGGCCAAGGGGGATCTTCAAAAAGGCGATTTGAAAAGCGGACAGTGATTTTTAAGGCTATTTGTCTTTAAGGAAAAAGCATTTTAAATCTAAAGTGTAGTAGCGGTTTTACTCTACTTACTGTTTAAGCTATTTGGGGGCTGCATAAAAGAGCAGCAAAAACAAATGACCGTTGAACTTGCATTCCAGCATTTGGTGAATGGGAAGTAGATGGCTGAAAGCCAAAGGAAGGTGAGAAGAAGAGGTTTATTACTGAGAAAGAAAAATATACTATTGCAATATAATTTGGCTTCAGGGATGACAATGAGACAAAAACACATGATTTTGGTTTCATTGCAAAACCTGACAGGAAACATTATCAGTATGTGACCACATTGTTTCCCTCACTCACCAACACAAAGGATATATCTGCATGTGTGGGATTCTGAGGAAATTTTGTCTTCATTCTGTGTTTAAGGTTATTTCTCACTTCCTCAAGGTGTGGTGATTCACTTTGAAATAAGACAACTTAGAATGAATTCAGCCCACCTTTGCAAAATAAGAAATAGAGTTCAAAGATCAGAGAATGTAATGGCAAGTCCTTCAAAGGATGCATATCTTACTCTATATACTGGTGGCTTACTCAAAGCTTTACTTCCCCTCCTTCTACAGCTTCTCTTTGATCTCCAGAGGAGACATCAGAACTGAGCTTTTAAAAAGACTTGATGTGTCTTTCATTTCCCCCCTTCCCTTCTGCTTCCTGAGGAGAAACAACCCTCACGTTTTACATGAAAGAATTCATTTCTCTCCTAAAAATAGCTTTAGTTTCTAATACCCCCTGTAAAGAGATTGCAATCATTTATCCCCCATTCAGTGAAGACAAAAGAAGATAATTGCATGGGTAAGCCATTACCTACAGCAGGGGAAAAGAAAGGCAAAGGAGCTGTCATTACTGAGGTAGCCAAAGATATACTAGGGCATTACTGGCTTGTTATTTCTCAGCAAACACATGCAGCTTATATGTGGTCCACTCTGGGCTTTTCCAGAAGTAGATTGTTAACTCCAGCCTCCCTTCCATACCTTCCATGGAATACACACAAAGCAAGTTGTTCTCAGAAATAAGAACTAACCCATTTTGCTTAACTGAACAATTAATTTCTTCCTGATCTAATAACCCCACTTTGTCAAGGTCAGGTGCACACAGTGGGAAAGCAGCTTCTGTTTTAAGTATGGTTCAACTCACAAGCATTTGATCCTTTCAAAAATTTGGATCCTTATTGACAAGCTGTGGAAAAACCCCAGCATCTCTAGTGGTGGAAAGCCCAGGGAAGAACTTGAGCACTAAAACTGTTAACAATGTGATGAACTTGAATTCTCTTTGAGAGACTTTTACTGAAAGCACTAAGATGCCCATCCACTCAAAAAAGTATCCCATTCATTGTTATAGGCCAAAGGTTGTTGAAACATGAGCTAATTCTCAGTGTTCTGCAAGTGGAAAAACAAGATAGCAGCCATGACTTTGTCTACGTTAAATGGAAGTATCCCTTTCCTGGATGGATGTCTTAATGTGGTGAAGGGTTTTTTTTGTATGTCAAGGAAGCTGGGAGCAATTCTGTCAGGAGGCCTGGACTACTATGAGCCTGGACTCCTAACAGGATTATCCAAGGCAGAATGGTCACCAGACTACCAGCCCTTTTCTAGGCAGCCTCTTGCAGCAAAAGTTAATGATTCTGGACAATGAAAGTCCCAGGTGAGGAAGTACTGAGGAAGAGCAAAGGACAAACTTTGCTGCTAATGATGCAACTAGATTAAACCCAAAAGGACATCAAGTGCCTGCCATGCACAGAAGTTAAAGGAAAGTCTGATGTTGCTCAGCTCATATAATTGAAGAATAGAATCTGTAAAGTGTGATCAAGGTAAATTGGAAGCTGTAAAGCATATAAAAATTGCAGTTCTTGGCATCAGTGAATTAAAGCAGACTGGAATTGAATATTTTCAGTCACACAAAAACAAATTGTTCTACTCTGAAAATGAAAATTCCAGAAGAAATGGAGTTGCTCTAATACTGATGCAAGATGTAGCATGGGCAAAGCAAGGCAAAGCAAAGCAAAGTGTTCTGCTTATATATGTACCCACAGTGCTTAATGCATTCTCTGGAAATTTATAATTTAACTATGCAGGCTACACATTCCTCCCCCCCACACACACACACACAAGCTGGGTACTCATTTTACCAATGTTGCAAAGATAGAAGGCTGAGTCAACCATGAGCCGGCTACCTAGGAATGAACGCCAAGTCATTAGCACAGTTATAGGTGGAGTATAGCAGTTTAATCACTGTGCCACAAGGCTCTCCGGTTAGGGCCTATAATTAGATATCTGAGCAAATAATATCAGTCAGGCTTATAGAAACCTATCAACATAACCATTATTCAAGTCTATACCAAATACCAATTCTGAAGAAGATGAAATTAAAAGCTTTTATGTAATCATCCAAGGGGAAGTTTATCATACACCAAAACAAGGCATGCTTATAATCATAAGTGAAGCAGGAAAATGACTTACAGAGTCCTGCAAATAGGCCAACAAAAACTATGAAGAGCTGTCAAGGACAGGACATTTTTGAGATCTTTTATTCGTAAGGCCACCATAAGTCAGAAAAGACAGTACCCCAAAACTAAAACAACTAATGAAAATATGTGGGAGTAGTATGGAAGAAGTGGCAGAGCATCAAGGTTTCTGATTCAACCTAATGATATCCAAAGGGGAAGGGGAGACCCATTGCTGTTGCCTGTCAGATACTGTGGTAAATATGTATTTCTCCCAAGTGGCACAATTTTACCTCCAAACACAGAAAATACTCATCCATGCATGTCTCAGCAATCAGACTTTAAACTAAGCCCCCAGTGACCAAACATGAAATGAAGTACATTAATGGGAGATGTAAACATGATGTAAATTACATTCTGTGACAAACAGTTGTCATTCACCATATGAGACAAAAACTTTCCTAAATAGGTACTAAATATGCCATCTAGTTTAAGTCCAGCGGCTTTCTCCACTCAAACTCATACTAAGTACTAGCATCCTTAATTAAAAAGAACTGAAGAGATAATGCTTTCTCTGTCTGTAGTTAGAAGATATATTGGAAGCTCCACACAGCCATAGTGCTGGGCGGGGCCTTTTTGCCTGTCCACCCAGCTGGTGTCACATTGTGCAGCCTACAGTGCTGCCAGGAAGGGTGTTAGTTTATGTTATGCCTCACCATGTGGCGTGAGGCCTCTTTCTCAATCCAGACGTTTTCCCACCCTCCCTCCCAATAAGAGAATGAGATTTGCTGATCACATTAGGGCTGGATGGGAATTTTTGGTTACCACTCAGATTGGACCAGAATGGTAGTGTGTTTTTGCCCATCCCATTCTCTTTAAGGCTAAGGGGAGGTTTATAACCTGTCACAATAGGCAAGTAGTGCAAGCAGTAAATTCAAGTCAGGTGAAATTTATTGAATAATATGCCCTTATTGAACTGGTAGCCCTCAATATGAATTAGGAAATGGATTAGGAACATTAGGAACATTAGGTGTTAGGTGTAAATAGGTCCAAAGAGTAGGAATGAGGGCTGCCCCAGACAGCAGGTTTTGGGAGGGTGCTGAACAGGTAGGCAGCACCCTTCTAATAATATTAGGAATCATTAACTGATCCGCTTGCTCTACATTCAGGCCCCCTTGTTTAAGGGACGTTTAACAGTTAAATTGAATGAATTTCATCAATAAATTGTAGCTCAATTTCCAGGCTGGGTGGGCAAAGGTGCAACATATATGACAATCAAGCAGACTGAACATTGTGTTCATTACTGGGAGAAAGTCACAAAAAATGAGTAAGACAGCTGAGCATATGCAGAGCTTCCACCTCTGCTTTTTCCAGCATTATTACAATACTCTGTGCAAACAGCCTTCTAATCATTCTAAAATACATGTAAACATTCTAATTTCATTGCTAGTATATTAATAAAAGGCCCACCAGTGAAGCTAATAGACAAATACAATTTAACACGCTGTGGTTATTAACTTATAGAACTTCCACCCACATACAAATTACCTTCAACAACATTCTAATTTATTTCTGTGTTTTAGAACAAATACGTTTTTGTTGCTGTCTCTAAAAATAACATTGAGAAAGATGCTCAGTAGCACAAAGTTTTAAAAACACACTTGCTACCATTGTTCTGGGATATTTATTTGCCTAATTCACCTTTTTTATTGCACAGTGATTAACAAAACAGTTGTTAATGCTACTCAGGCACAAGGATTCTTTGTAGAAATGGATTTAATCCTGCAGTGAACTCCAGCGGTGATTATGCAGGATCTTCCTTCATTAAATATACTGTTTGTGATAGCCTGTGCAATAGCACAAGTTATGGGCATGTGCACAGTAGCAAAACTTTCCAATAAAAACAATGCTTTGACAATTACTTTATAAATATTAATGCATGAGAAATCACCAGCAGTGTTTAGGCTTTAAATCTGTTTCTCTGTCCCAGTCATCCAGTGCAGAAATTATACAGTGTCCATGTTGGTAGGCTCTTATATAATCAGTTGTGCACAATCAACAAATCCACTCTCTATAACAGAACAAATGGATAGCCGATCTGCACAATGGGTGCCTTGCCTGGCCAATTTAAGAAGTAATCACTCAAGACACCCATAAATATTGTCCATGTGTGTTGCTTGTTCCAGTCCTCCCAGCCACCTCCACTGTCTCTGTTCTAAGACTTTCGAGAAATTTACCATGGGACTTCAGGCATCTCTTACTCCTTGTAAAATCCCTTTCCCATTGTTTAAGAGAATGGGATGAGAAGTCTCAGTGGAACAGTTTTCATACAATTTTCATGGTTGCTGGGAAATCATTTAGATTTCTACAGATGATGTGTGATTCACAAGAGGGACAAAGTCACAATAACAACACTAGCAGCCATATAAGTTAGGAAAGAAAAAGGAGTGGAAAACAAAAGAAACTTAGAATTTGTTATTCAAAAATATAAACCCCAAAGACTCAGGTCTTAAGGATATACCCAGGCAAGCACCAGTCATAAGTTAAAGGTGATTAAGCAGCCAGCAGTGGTTCAAAACAATTTATTACTATTACTGATACAGTTTCACTAGGACAGCTCCTCAGCACATCATTGACTCATTGAGGCCCCTATCCCAATGCCTGAAGAAACGGCTTAAAATAAAAGGCGGTTTTATTGTGGCAATGGTCAAGTGGTATTAAAGGCGGTAAATTATTCATATCTCTGGAGCTGGTACTTCGAAAACTCGCTAAAGGGGGTGTGGTTGCTTTTTTTAAAGCTGGCTGCTCATGGCGGCACAATTTTTGGAGGCGGTTTATCTTGAAGTAAGAAGTGGATTTTAGCTGTCGTGGGATAGAAGCCTGAGTTAATTAACCAGAGCTTCTTGTTATGTCTAAATTGGGAAGCCAGGAACTGAAACAAGGTTTATATTCTGTTGTTTATATTCTGGTTTTATTTATTTATTTATTTTATCATTGTAACCTTTTTTCCAATTTAAATGTAATGGGAAGCTACAATTTCATAACCCAGGAAGTCTCCAATGTTGTGTTGAGAAAAGAAAATGCAGGCATACAATGTATGTGCCAATTCAATACACATGCCTACCTCAGCTTAATATGCTATGTTATGCCACTTGTTCTGGGCAAGTACATCATTTCTGTACCTTACTGAATTTTATTTACACCATTCCATGGTGGAGATAACACAAAATGAGCTCTGTGATTAGCCTCTATCATTTATGAATTTTCACTGCTCGAAATACAAAAGATATATCAGTTCATTGCTGCCCTTGATCCAAGTTCTTACAGTAAGAAACTAGAAGTCATAATTTTAATATGAAGTAATGGCTTCTAGCTACAGTAATTCATAGGAAAGTACAACATTAATGGTCATTATCTGAGAGACCACTTTATCTGGACTTGCTCACTGCTCACCAAGTTTATTGCAAGTATCAATCTAGCTCATATTAAATAACTGGTAGCTATAAACAATTTTTTTCCATATGGGGTAAAGTGTTGGCCAACTTAAGTTATGCCAGCTATTTCTCTTTTGAATATTTCATTATCAATACTCTCAACCTGCTGTTCCATATGTAAAGTGTAAATAGCTATGAATTCATAAATTAGGATCAGATATATTTATTGCCATATGTTTGGCACAATTTTTCCATATTTACTTGCATGTTGCAACTAGCATGATAGAAAAATCCCCTCATATACAGTAGATTTTGAGCAGGAATGGATCAACTTTAATGTTGTGTCTACTTCATGACAGTGTGAGAGAAGTTCTGGTTGCAAGCAACAGCAATTTCTGCAGCAGGGCTAAATGAATTCTAAATTTACACATTCTTCAGAATGGAAAAAATAGTGTCAGAATCCTATTGAACCTCCTGTGTAAGAGTCTGTTTCTTCAGCTATTGCTATTTTGCATGAAATAGCAACCTCTATGCTGCCTAGATGCCCTAAGCACATCCGATCTCGCTTGATTTCGGAAGCTAAGCAGGGTCGGCCCTGGTTAGTACTTGGATGGGCGACCACCAGGGAATACCAGGTGCTGTAGGCGCCTGGAGTAGGAACTGACAAGCCACTCCAGTACTCCTGCCAAGAAAACTCCATGGTTATGGAGTCACATAGAGTCGGTCACGACTGTAACGACACAACACACACACACAGCAACCTCTATGGTCTCCACGTATATGACACTAGGTAATCATCATAAACCCAATGCCTAAAATAGTTACTTTTACACACTTCCCATCCTAGGATCTTCCATATTAACTGGGAGATTCTAGGCATTTTAATCCAAAAGGGAAAAAAATATTTTTTTCTGGGATCTGTATTTACTGTACTTGCATTATAATGTATATTGTTTTCACAGGGGTGGGAGTTCAACAGTATACAATAGCATCATGTATTTCACTTTTCATTGTCACTTTTTACATATCTTCAGTGATGAAGTTGTTTTACTTCATTTGGTTTTTCCTTGATTTTTTTCACCTTCATTTTAATAACATTTTGCCTTGCCCCACTGAGATTTACTCTAAGTCAGGTTTTAAGTTCTGTTTTTGAATAAATTAAACAGACTAAATCCCTTAAACCCCTTTTTATTTCTTCCACAGTACTTTCATTTTATACTTCTTTTTTTAAAAGGTTGGGTCAGTACTTTACAGAGAGGTGTTTAAAACAAATTAAGGGAAGTTGGTGGTAGCCTGATGGTAGAGCTCATGTCTGTGGATGTTCCCAGGTGTTAATTCTCACCACCTTGAGACTGGGTTGGATAGACCTCTTTATGAAAGACATGGTTACTGCTAGCAGTCAACTCGTATCCTATTTTGAATTAGACTGAAAAATGATTTGACTTGATAGGGGCTAGCTTCCTCTCTTTATAACAGCACAGTCGTATGAATGTCTTCTCAATGACAAGACCCAATGAGTTTATTTATTTATTTTTAAACTATTTTTACTCTGCCTTTCTCCTTGAAAAGAGCCCAAGGTGGCATACAACTCAGAAGAACAATATGCAAAGCTCAAGACAATGAGTGAAAAACAACTTATCAGAACATTAAAGACAAAAGTCAACCCTAAGAACAAAGATTGTGAAGAGCCAAATTACATAATTAAAAATCAATATTAAAGCTAATAGCAATAACCAAACAAATAAAAGAGGGGAAATGCCCTGATGAGAGATGGAAAACTAAAAGTGGGATAACACAAGGAGTATTACTAATTGAGGCCAAGCAGTAGTACATAACAGTTCGTCTAAAAGACACATAACAGGTAGTAGTCACTCACAGAAAGCTTTCCTGAAGAGAAAGGTCTTTGCCTGCTTGCAGAAGGACAGCAAAGATGGTGCAAGTCTGGCCTCCAGTGAGAGGGAGTTCCAAAGCCTGGGAGCAGCAACAGAGAAGGCTGTGTTTTGTGCTCTCATTAGATGCACCTATGAAGATGGCAGAATGTAGAGAATGGTCATTTCTGAATACCTTAACACTCAAGCAGGCTCATACTTGGAAAGACATCTCTGAGACAACGCTCACTCCATTATAGGTTAAACCAGCATTTTTATTAGTCCCAGCAAACTGATTCGCAGCCACTGGGGCTACTTTAACAAGTGTTAAAGCTGTTGCATTTTGGACCTGCTGTAGTTTCCTGAGAGGTTCCATTAGTAGTGTCACATTAAGCTGGAAAGTGACTAGAGCATGTGTCACAGGGGAGAAAACAGATTTAGTGCTGGAGCACTAATTTTGACTGTGCAAATGCACTCCTGGCTGAGACATGAGAATCTAGACTCAAGGCTGAATCCAGAAGCCCCTCAAGCTGAATCCAGAAGCCCCTCTTTTTGTATGGATGGGCAATCCCATCCAGTACAGGTTGCATCCCTATTCCTTGAAGTTATTTTTAAATGCTGCAATCTCTTTGGCACTATGCACTGTATATTTTGTAAAGGCCTATGGTCATAAACTTACCAGAAGCACATCTGTCTTGTCTGCATTAAGTTTCAATTTCTTCACCCTCATCCAATCCATTACTGATATCAAGCATTGATCTAAAGCCAAAGCAGCTTCCTTGGATCCAGGTGGCAAGGAGATATAGAGTTGGGTGTCATCTACATACTGGTGACTCTGAACCCCCAAACCCTGGATAGTCATTCCCCATGATTTCATGTAGATGTTGAATAGCATAGAAGATAAAACAGAACCCTGAGAGACCCCACAGCTCAGCAGCCCAGATGTTGAACATTAATCCCCTAGCACACCCTTCTGGCTTCTCTCCTGCAGGAAGGACTTGGGGCATTAGCCCCAGAAAGCCAGTTCAGGAGGATGTTATGGTCAGTATTATCAAAAGTTGCTGACATCCATCAGTGCTATGGAAACCTGATCCCAGGAGACTTACATGACTTGTAATCTTACTTGCAGCTGAAGCCTGTGCTTACCTCCTGATTATGCATCACAAAAGGTGCAGCTATGAAGACACCCACTATGACAATCAGACATTGTCAAGAGCTTAAATAATTTCCTGGCTCATGTTGAGTTATATGTATTGTACATTAGTTAATCATCATCATGTACTATCAGATCAATTCTGATTAGACATGGGCACGACTTGGCGAAATTCTCGTTTCCGTTTTCGTTCCTTGTGTCCGTTACGTAACGGAAACGGTAACAACAATTACTCCACCAGAACTCGAACTCGAACCGATAAAAGAAAAATTGGGTCTGATTTGTCGTTGTCGTTCATGCCATCGCGGCGATCACGCGATGCCAAGCGGCAGAGAAAAAAAGTTTTTTTAAAAAACCCTGTTTCCCAGCCAAAAAAGCAGGCGAAAATATGCCTGCCTGAGTGAGGGCACCTACCAGAAGGGTGGTTTCCGGGGGAGGGGTCCCCGGCCTCCCCCCCTCTCCTGTCCTGGGCTGCTCTGGTGGGGGGCATCCTCATCGTCTCACCAACTCGCCATGCCATGCGGTGCGGGCGGGGGATCCAAAATGGCGACCGCAATATTTATTTTGAAATCGTGGTCCAAAAACACACCAAAGCACCACAGAAACATGTGAAAATTAGCTATTTTAACTGACTGAATTTTTACAGTAGCAACAGTGGGTTTGTCTTGCAATAAAACGTCTCCATTGATTTTATTTTATTTTATTTTTATTTTTTTACACCTGCGCAGTGCGCAATGATGGGCTGGCCATGGGATGGGACCATGCAAATTTTTGGAGCCATTCCACCAATCGCATGGCCACTTGGCCAGATTTTGACTGAGACTTCTGGGATGTGCCAGTCAGGCATAAAAAGCCCACTAACCCGAACCCGAACCCGAACCCATACGCCAGTACACTGTCCTTCTTAGTGGGTCAAAGGCACCCAGAGGTGCAGCCCACTAACTCACCCTAACCTTACCCGTAACCCTAAGCCTAGCCCTTGCCCTAACCCTAACCCTAAGCCAGATCTGTACTCGCATTGCACTACTACGCAAGTACACTTCCCTTCTTAGTGAGCCGTAGGGCGCCCATAGGGGTCCTCTCTCACTTCGCTCCCCAGCCCAAGTGCACCGTACACCAGTACGCCAGTATGCCAGTATGCCAGTATGCCAGTATGCCAGTATGCTGTCCTTCTTAGTGAGTCAGAGTAGAGGCACCCAAAAGAGAGGTGCCTCTGCCAGTGCCACTTGGTACGCATACGCAAATGCAATGGCTACCGTACTTTCCCCTTTGTAGCGGGCCAGAGGAGGCACCCACCCCAGAGAGGTGCCTCCAGGAGCCCGCTACCCTCCCCCCTAAACCAGTACTAACAACAGACGAAAAAATGATGAACAAAACGATAAATTTTTGAAAAATTTCGCGACAAACGGAAACGAGCCGAAACGGGCTGGCTCCGACACACAACAACTTGAAACGTCATTTTTCCTGTTCATGCCCATCTTGAATTCTGATATCCCTTTTCAAAGGGTTCCATGTAGAGAATATTCAGAAGTGGTTTACCATTCCCTTCTTCTGGGACAATCCTGGGACTGTGCAGCTTGCTCAAGGCCACACAGGTTGGCTCTACTTACAGGAAGTACAGTGGGGAATCAAACCCTCAAACTCTGGCTCTGCAGCCAGATATCTAAACCACTGAGTCAGTCAGCCCACATTAGTCATGGACATGAATAAAACCTACTTTGTATCAGAATCCAAAAACCTTAGTTCTTCAAGGAATCCTAGAACTCATTTGTCTGTGTTACTATAGATAAAATGTTGGGGGGAGGGGTTCACACTTTTTGTGATGCTATAGATAGCCCCTACCGCTGGAAACCATTTTGTTTTCCTCCATACTAAAAACCTATAGCAAAATGCAACATGGAATCAACATGTTCATCTGCTAGCCCCATGGCTCCCCCCCCCGCCCCAAAAAAAAAAACAAAAAAAACCCACATAGAGATATCTGTTAGAAACCAGATTTCAGCTATAAAACTGGGGTAGGTTTTACAGGAAATAGGTGCTACATATTATGTTTATACAACAAACAGCTGAAATTGATTACAAAAACAAGCAGATACATACAAAGCAGTGAAAAGCCAAGCAGGAGGGCTCAGTCTATACATATTATCATTACTGGTCTATACCTGATGATGAGAATCCAGATTTTTTTCTCTCAGCTAAAAAATAAAAAAATAAAGAGCTAGATTTCCATGTCTTGTTTCAGATTTGAAGATCACGGTTTATCTATGCTCTTATCACTCTTATTTTTAACATAAACAAAAAGAGAGTACTCTCAACTGAAAAATTAACCAATGCAGCTAATTGAAATACTGCATTACCAAACATGGCTACTGACCATGTTCGCAAACAATGTGCATTTCAAAATATAGTGTATAGTAAATTCTGCTGATGTTTACTAGCAACTTATGATACACAGGCTCTTTTACATTTATAACATAAGGACAATGCAGCTCTCATTGATATCATCATGTGAATGGGCTCTTTTCCCATACAGGATAAATTCCACAATCTTCCAGTGGCACTTCATCATAACTCCTCTAGTTTTCTATTGCTATAAAATATATGGCCTGTGTCATATCATAATTTAGAAGATTCACTTGACTCGTTCAATGACTAGAGTCAGGTTAACCAGGGCAATCATTTCTACCAGACATGATCCTTAAATGACAAAATTGTTACATCTCAGATCTACTGAGCATTCTTCTCCTTTTCCTTGACATATATGTCATTCTACCACAGAGTCTTCTCTGACAACAGCACTTCAGAAGACAACAGCACCAGTGAATGCTTCAGAACTTTCAACACTCCCAAGTTTATCCTCCTTTAATAAACCATTCTAGTGAGAAAGCTCTTGATTGTAATTAACAAAAATAATTTTCCTATAATTTAGAAGCACGTTTTAAAACTCCACCTTGGTGTGTGCAGAGCAAAGAATGGCTGATCTCTGCCACAGCCTAGAAACATTTGTTCACTAATGCCACTGTTCATGTAATTTATCCAATGTTCAAACACAAGGGACCATTCAGGTAGGCCCACCTATGAAAGTTAAAATTCCTGATTTATAGTCTTCAGTAACTTCTGTGGCTTCCTATGTTGCAAAAAAGAATATATGCTTACCAATTTTAGCTTTTAAATATTGTCTTTTTAATGATGTGAGCTTCCTTGGGTTCTTTTTATGGAGAAAGGTGGGGAAAATCTTTTGAACAAATAAATAATCCTGTATCAAGATATGAGGCATGGATTTGTTGACAGCCAATGACTGATTTATAGTCAACAGGCTTATCCACCAAGTTTCAGAAGTATATGAAACAGCTCCAGGTAATATCACTCTTCTTTTCTGGCAGAGGTGATTTATGTATAATATTAAAAAAAGTAGTGAAAGCTATTGCATCTGCATACATGTTCATGTGTATACAGGCGTGAGTGCACAAATGCAGCCACATGATCTGTCACAAAACCGCAGCATTTCAGCTCCATTTCCTCACTTTAAAAACCTGCTGTTTTTCTCTGCTTCTACGAGAAACAAAATAAAAAACGAATTTGCCAACAGAGTTATTGCTTCATATGTCTTCTGATGTGAGCTGTAATCCACGAAAGCTTACCTTGGGATAAAACCTGTCATTATGTTTTCCAGGTGTCACAAATGGTTCTGCAGCAATAGGCCTGTATCTTCCCTTCCCAGACACATACACTGCCATTGTGTCTCACTGAGGCAGAACGCTCCTGTACAGAGAGGAGTGCTCTAACCCCAGCCCTTCCACTGCCATTTGTCCACTGTGGAGGGCAATGACTCTGAAGCAGAACTTTGCTTCCTGTGGGAGCTCTTCCCTTCACAGAAGATCCTGATTCAAATGGAAAGCTCATGAAGGTCCAGGAAGCCATCTTGTTCAAATCTGCCATGCTCCACAGGGAGCAGGGTGACAGAAGGTATGGAAGTGGTGGGAAGGGGAAATGAAATCAGGGCTATGTTGCTCCCCTCTACTTGTGAGGAATTGACCTGGGTTTGAATGTCTGAATTGTGATTCAGCATTCTTGTTTCAATGAAAGCAGGCTATTATTTGCTTGAGAGCATGGAGAAATCTTTAGGAATTCAATACGAAACGTAAGACTCAACTCAAATAAAAATGATTGTCAAAATGTGGGATGTCTATAGTGGGAAATCTAAGTACAGGCTTTAATATAATATTGCCACCCTTTGCTGGGTACAAAAAATATATTTGCTGCACCTTCTTTTGTAATTCTGACCAGAAATAGCCTTTAGATGCATTGACCTAAGCATCAACCCAATATTTTATTGGGTGAATTCTCCAATATTCTGCTGGCTGAATATGGCCAATGGGAGAACAAAAACATCCTCCGAATCTGTTTTTAAAAACAGGGAACAAAGCCAGCTATATATCCTTAGAGGAGAACTACAATGCATCTTATAAATATTTCTCCAGTGTGTAATTCCCAACATGGCCAGATTTTCACTTTGAATCTGTAGCCCACAGGAACATATTGCTAAATAAACTTTCCTTTAGAAGAATATGGGGACAATCCTTTAGAAATTATGTCACTCATAAAATAAAGAAGGTGGAGTGAGTTTATTGACTACTTTTAAATGAATGCAGCCACCAACTGCATAATATTCCTTCTTCCTACATAGATATTATTGTGGGATGACAGCTCTGCTAACAGGCCATTGCTTGATAAAGCCAAGACGTATTCTACAATGAGCCATTATAGAAACAAATTATTCCCCTTCCCCCTTTCCATTGCAATATGGGTTTTATGTGGCTGTATTATGCTGTAACCTACACAGATTCTTCCTTTGAAGCAAATATCTGCAATTTGATTCAAAGACAAGCTATTCTGGAAATTCCAATTTTAGAAGCAATAATGATACTGTTAGAACCAAGGCATGCCCTAACATTAGCTTTTGTGAAAATGGAACTAATAATGAGAAAACAACTTCACGGTCCTAATTGAATTGATTTATGGTGGACTTTGGGCCAGTTTTCAGCCTCTGCAAACAATAGTTCATTGTATCGAGGGGGAGTAATTATGGTTTAGTTGTAGAACATTTATTTGGTCCTTGAGAGATGAGGAAGAGGGCTTGCCTCTGTTGGTAACTGGTTCTGTTTTCCTCTTCACGCCAATCTTGGACTTGGGGACAGTTTGACTAAGGGAGGATATATTAACATAGTGTGAGAGTTTATGCATGTAGATATAATAGTTAGCTGGTCCATTTCAAAAAGACTGTAGGGCAGTTCTTTCTCTTTTCCAATATAAAATCCGAAGTAGAACAGCAGCATAGGGTCATTTTTTTCCTAAATGAAGTAAGCTTTCTTGAGTGACCATCCAGAACTATTTGTGCTCCTAAAACTTGGGGCAAATAGCTTAGTTACTTTTTAAAGTAAATATCAATAAAAACAATCCAGTCCTTTAAAAAAACACTTCTGGTTCATGAATGTAGAGTATTGTTTATGTGTCCATGATTCAAAATACCAGGAAACAGTGAAATAGTAAAATAATGTCAAGAATCTTTCTTGTGTTCACTACCATTCACAGACACAAAATAAGGGCAAACGTGGATTGGATATGTGCTTGAAGGATGCCAGGCCAACATGTTATGATATGGGCATGACAGATAGTTAACAGGGGCAGAGGCACAGAGATGCTGGACCAAAGGAAAGGATTTGTCAATCTGAATGAGTTACCTGGATGAGTAGTGAAACGTTTCGATCTCACAAGAAAGGAAGTCTATTTGCCATGACTCAGCTTCTGGATAACCTTATCTGGTTGACTGAGAATCTTCAGAAAGAGACAATAGACATAACACATATTTAGAAGCAGTGCTCCTACAAGTGATAAAACACATATGTTTGTCATAGCACTAGCCTTTCCCTCACTTTGTTTCTTGCACTTATCCATAGTTTGTTTTGGTAACTGGAATGTAAACATGCATTTACTTTGCAAGCCTAATTGTTCAAGTATGCATCCCGGAAAGAAAAATGCATTAATTATAGGGCAGTGGTGTAGCTAGAATCTGGAGTGCCCAGGGACAAAGTCAGATTTTGCACCCTCTCCTCCCCTGCCAACTGTGTCTCACCCCCCCAGCAAGGGGGCCAGATCCTGGGGGAACAGTGGGAGGAAGGGAAGAATGGTCTCTCCTTCTCATGCCCTCTTTGTGGGTCTCCTTTCCAGTTAAGGCTCTCCTGTGCAAACCGCACAGCATGAGGATAGCACCAAGCATGTGATTTTTTTTTCCAAGTATCACCTCTGTGTCACACTTCTCCCTCCTCCTTTCCCTGGATAAGGCTTGGTGATTGTTAGCCTGGGGATAGGAGGCAAGGGAAGCAGGCAATGGGATTTTTTTTCCAAGCAGCACCTCCGTTGCACACTTCCCTCTCCTCCTTTCCCTTGGCTAAATGATCACCAAGCCTTTGGGGTGGGGGTGGGGAAAGGAGGAGGGGGAGAAATTGATGGAGCTGCTGCTTGGGAAAAAACACATTGCCTGCTTCCCTCTCCTCCTTTCCCCCGACTAAGGATCGCCAAGTCTTAGCAGGGTGAATGGAGGACTGCTGGTGTGATGGCACATGGCTTCCTCCTCCTACTCGCCCTCCAAAAACCCCCAGATTGTTATGTGCCCTGGGGCAAATGCACTCTTCCGCCTGCCCCCGCCCCAGTTACGCCAGTGTTGTAGGGAACATACATTTACCTTTGATGTCTAGTTTGATAATAGTCGTTTTTAGCCAATCGGTGAGTTCACTGGGACTGACAGCTTCAAGGTTAGTTAAATAAAATTTAAAAAAAAATAGAGTCCCAATTTTAATTTGATATCCCATGCTTGGGATGTGACTCCCCAACATTCGCAAGGAATCTATGGGACACTGCATCACATTGCGAATGACTCCCAATGTAGAAATTGATTAATGAAGACAGCCTGCATTGGAAAAGTTTGGGAATGCACAGGGAAAAAAAACATCAGTCTTCCGTAAACTTAGCATGAATTGTAGAAGATACCCACAGTTTCTACCCAGGGGAATATTTTCAATGTATAGCTGCTCTGGAAATCCCAGCCAAGATTAGTAATGGCTCGCCTTACTATTCCAGACAAGCCTAGTTATCACTGAGGAGAACAGAGTTTAGCATGAATGCGTTTCTTTATACTCTCATTTCCTTGAGTTGTCATTATGTTTGGGAATAATAGATGGGAATAATATCATGAATAAAATAATGAAGAGACTCAAATATCCAAGTCACAAAATATAAACAAGCCTTTCATTCATATCCCGGTATTCTAATAATTCATGACAATAAACTCTTGGCTATGTTACATTAAAAGAAACTGTAGCTACTGATAAGCTTCTTTCTCACTGTGAATTTAAGAGTTGTGCTTTTATAGCTTTTAATTTAAGTCATAAATATGAAGATTTGCAGTCCTGTTCAATTAAAGTCAAACTATTGTATTTTTTTACATTTTTAAAAAAAGTCTCAGTTATCAAGGGATTAAATTTTCAGGAATGTGCTGAATTATTCCCCGTTTTTTTTTTTGCATACAGTATATACATCTCCTCTGAACACATACATGTACAGAATTAATTTTTTTCAAGATTTTAAGTTGCAGAAAGTATTCGAGGTCTATTTGACTTAAGTTCCTCAGGTAGGGGAAATGATAATTATTATCTTAAGTAACTAAACATTATATAACACAAAAATGTCTCAGGCATTTTGAAATTTCACTGCTGGGAAGGTAAGGTAAAGCTGCACATGTTCAGATTAAACTTCCTGCCCCCAAAACAACAATTTTTAAAAAACTGTATATTTTTAAAAACCTGTGTAGATACATTTTGTGCCTTACAGCAATTATGCCAATTTTATCATGCCAAGCTAAACAACACTTCTTTTCTTTTCTTTTTAAAGTGTGATTTGTGCTTTTCAGTCCAGGTCACACATACAACGGTGAATCTCATGCACACACACACAAACACACACACAAACACACACACAAACACACACAAGATCATTATACACTTCAATGTTCTATTACTCACAACAATGATACAGGGTGAATTGATAACATAAAACTTGGCAGGCAGGATCTATGTAAATAGTATCTCCAAATGTACTAGCATTTCACATAGAAGTGGGCATGAAACAGAAAACCCATGGTTCAGGTTTGTCTGTTTCGGGCCCACCCTTGGTTTGGTTCAGTCAGGTTCATACAATTGTTTTCAAAAGATTTCTTTGAACCTCAACCGATCTGAACCGGTTTGGGTCGACTTACCAGGCGGTGGTGGCGGCGGCAGCAGCAGAAGAGCGATCCTAGCCCTGGTGGCATGGGCTTTTTGAGGCGCTGGCCCCAAGCCAGCACCTCCTTTTTTTCTTTAAGCACCGACCACGCAGCCCCTGGAGCCGGGTCAGAGTTCATTCTTTTTTTCTTCTTCTTTATTTTACAGCACCGACCCACCCAACCCTGGTGTCGAGTCGGCACTCCTTTTTTAATTTTATTTTTAAAGTGCTGACTGTGCAGCCCCTGGGGCCAGGTTGGCACTTTTTTGTTTTGTTTTGTTTTGTTTTGTTTTACAGTGCTGACTGCATGGATCCTGGGGCCAGGTCGATGCTGGTTTATTTTTCCTTTGGGCACTGACCGGATGGCCCCTGGGGCCGGGTTGGTGCTGATTCTTTTTTTATTCTTTTTTTCTTTATTTTACAGCATCAACCTGGCCACCCCTGGGGCCAGGTCGGCGCTCCTTTTTTGATTTGGGGGGGGTTAAAGTAGGGGCTTTTGAGGCACCTCTAAAGGCCTACTTCCTATCGAAACAGAACGAAACAGAAATTTCTATTTTGTTTCATTTTGTTTTTCTTTGATGGGTTGGTTCATTAATATGTTTTGTTAGCTAATGAAATGAATTATGAATAACGAAACAAATTAAAACTTCATTTCCTGCCCATCTCTATGTCAAACTGATCTAGTAAAAACTGCAAGAGAGACAGCAAATTAAAACTTGCTGAATATTGACAAACTGACCTCTTTTTATTCCAATTTTTGAAAAGGAATATATAATTAATATTTGGTGCCACGGCTATTCTTACAATTGCTTTTTTGTTCAAAAGGGTATTTTTATTGTTGTTGTTGTTGTTGTTGTTGTTGTTGTTGTTGTATCATCATCATCATCATCATCATCATCACACAGCAGACAAGATAACTATGCTGGATTTTGTATTACAAATCACTAGTCGAACGCTTCCCAAATGTTTAGGACTACATGATGTATTGGCAAATTATGTAAGCAGATCCCAGCAAGGTGGCTTTCTGCAGCTGACTGATGGTGACTTTGTCAACTCCAATTTCTTCTAAATACTTGCTTAGCTCTTTAGGCACCACACCCAGCGTGCCGATTACCACTGGGACCACCTGTACCGGTTTATGCCAGAGTCTCTGAAGTTCAGTTTTCAGATCCTGATATCAGGCAATTTTTTCAAGTGATCCACACTTTTTTCTTCTCCACAATCACAATATCTGGGGTATTATGCTCCAAAACCCAGTCTGTCTGTATTCGGAAGTCCCAAAATAATTTTGCATGCTCATTTTCAATCACTTTTTCAGGCTTATGATCCCACCATTTCTTTGCTACAGGCAGATGATAGTTGTGACACAAATTCCAGTGCACCATTTGAGCAACTACATTATGAAGCTGTTTGTAATCACTCTGAGCAATTTTCTTGAAACAACTCAATATATAGTCAATAGTCTCATCTGCCTCTTTAAAGAGTCTAAATGTGGGATATTCAGCTGATTTTTATATTCTAACCTTAAATGCATTTGTTCTGATAGCTTTTTCTTGAGCTGCAAAATTAAGGGCTTCTTTTATTATTATTATTATTATTATTATTATTAGTAGTAGTAGTAGTAGTAGTAGTAGTAGTAGTAGTAGTAGTAGTAGTAGTAGTAGTAGTAGTAGTAGTAGCAGCAGTTCCTCCTTCCTGACTTTTTTATCCACCATTTCCTTCTGGCCTTTTCAAACATTCCTCCACTCATCCTTCTGTTATCATTTGTAATGCCTAAATTATATTTGTATTTTCTATATTTTCCAAAGTAATCTTAAAGTGAAATAAAAATAAGGACACTCTGTTGCAGTGTCTCAGCACTGCTCAGCTACAAACGGCTTCAGCATGTCTTTGCATTGTTTCTTTTAAAATAACTTTCCAAGCTCTGCATTTCCCTCCCGCAAACTTTCCCCTCTTGTGACACCCACACCCACCTACCCACACTCCTCCCTTTTATGCTTTCTAAATTTTTAAAAGCAGCACAGGGGGTCGGTGTAAGAACAGATGGATAAATAGCTTATGTTCTAGCTACCTCCTACACACAATGAAAGCATTTATCACCATTAAATAATAAATTATATTGATTAACATTTTGGTAGGGTTGGTGATAAGATATTTTAAAGTGAAATCACCAAGGTCATTCCCAGATTTCACTCAGTATTGCTACTGGATCCAGCCATATAGGTGGAAGAACAATTACTTTCCAATAACACCTTCCCAATACCAAACACACTAAGGGACCTCATTTCTCCCAAAATAATATGTGGCTCGATTGTATCAAAGAGCAAAACACAAAACACATTGAATTAATTACAAATCATACAGGGTTGCTTGTATTTCTATGAAAATAAGTAGGCACAATCTCTGGATTGGGTTAAATCTTTGTTCCCTAACAACTTCTCTCCTGAAATCTCCACCACACAATTGTCAGAAACTGAAAATTAGCCACTGTTGTTAGTAGAAGCCTTAATAGATAGGGAGGATCAATTACAGGAGAGAAAGAGCTGAATAGGCACAAGTATCCTCAAGCTGTTTTCATGCTCCATTGATTGGAGTCTTCTAGTGAGTGTGAAAGTTGAATCCTTGGAGCCAGAGAATGTTCTGCAGAACTTGGGTCCTCAGAAATGTTGCAGGCTGTCCCATCTTCAGGGAAAACCTGATTCCTGACTGAGAATAGTTCTGGGGGTGTCGTAATCCATATGAAAAAAAGGTGAGAGTGATGAAGGCAGGACAGTGTTGAGAACAATGTCACGACTCCTTTGTTTGTTACCAAGCCTTATGTTCCCTGCTCTTGTCATGACTACATTGTTATGTAATGTACTTGGACTGATAGTTATACTTTAAGGATGTGGATCTTGTTGCATCTCAATATGAACATTGATTGCACAGTTGCTGAGATTTTCTGCATAATGGACTCCCAATGGGATTACTTCTGTTTTGAAGCAGAGAAAAATTGCTGCCCATGGGTCAGTCAGTCCAACCTCCCCTGACACTACCTCATAGAATTAATTCTCATTGGACATTATGTTCAAGAAAAAAACCTCTTGTCTGTGAGGGAGAGACAAGTTGAGTGCCTTTTTTTTTCTTCTGTCTGGTAAATTTGAGAAAACTCAATCAATATTGCCAGACGTGATATTTAAAAGCAGTAGTCCTGGCTTGATTTTACAGCCCTCATTTTGAAAGTGAAATAAATATCTATCCTTGATTTTTGGGATGCTTGCATTTCTGTGTAGTGCCCAGCCTGATGAAGCCCTACATGGGCTTAATGCTAGCATTCATTTGTGATCTTTAGTGCTCTATAGAGGTATAACCCATACCATGGTCTTTGGTTCATGTGCGAGGACCACACAGCTTGACCCTCCTTTCTTAATTTCCCAAAGTCTCCCTCACTCTTATACTAAGCATTCTTATACTAAGAAGAAAGCAAGGCCCACTGAATGTCAGAGAATCCCACCCCTCAAAGACACACTCTCCAAAATAATTGTAATGCTTTGGGCTGATTTTGCATGAGCTTTTGTGCAACTGGTAGATTTTAATAATCTCTTCTCTTCAACTCCTGCATGTGTTTTGACCTTTTTGTGCATAAAGCTTGATGGGTATGAGTTATTCTGGTAAAGCAGAATAATCATTAATCAATCTTCAATAGGGATGGGCATGAAATGGAAAAATAACGTTTCATTTCATTTCATTTTGTGCTAACCCTCATTTTGTGTTATTTTGTTTTCGTACAAAATGTTTAAAAAATTTCGTACAAAATGAAATGAAACTAAACAAAATGGCTCCCCTTGGTTCTAGAGGAACCAGATTTGGTGCCTGGGACTCTGAGAGCCATTTCAAAGGGCTCCTGCCAAGCTGTAAATGGCTGGAGCCCTTTAAACCTGGCCCAGTCAGCACCAGAGGGACCCCTGGTGCTGACTGGGCCAGGTTTAAAGGGGTCCAGACATTGACAGCTCAGCAGGAAACCTCAGAAAATGGTTGGAAGGGCAGTTCCAGCAATTGTGCTGCCCTCCCAAGCATTTTCTGAGGGCTCCTGCTAAGCTGTCAATGGCTGGAGCGCATTAAACCTGGCCCAGTTGGTACCAGGGGGGCATGACAAACAGGCAGATATGCTATAGTTGAATGCTGCATAAATCATTGTAAGCAGATGTCGAACTTTCAGAAACATAACATACACACACATTGTAAGTTTTCGAAATGGTGTGTGGCCACCAGGAAAAGTGACTAGGCAACATAGAACTGCAAGATTGCATTTAATTTAACCGATGCTGAACCTGTCTGCTGGAGAAACATGTGATCTGAAGATCGCTACAGTTCTTCAACCAGCAGAGAATGGAACAATGGTGAATGCAGATATACTAGGATCAGATACAGACAAACCAGAGTCTTGGGAAAAATGAAATCAAACCATTGATGCATGAAGTGCCAGTGATACTTCAGAATAGGTTTGGAACACTGGGTGAGGTTCCACTATGTCAAGGAGTGATAAGAAAAGCTATTAGACACAGAGAATATACTTTCTCTTCTCTTCTTTCTTAAAAAGTAGGTCAAAGAGAGTGACAATAGGAACCAAAGTAATAGCAGCTCTGGTAAATAATGTTCCATGTTTTGTCCCTGTAATACCATTTTTCAACATCTATTTCTAAAAGCAAATATCATAGACACAGGCTGGGTTTTTGCCATCTACACTCTGTCTGACTCTCCTGGAATTTCATTAGTTGCAACTGCTCTGTAGATCAAGGGAATGTCTGGATGCACCACCACACCAGAGGGCATCAAAACAGATCTTGTTAATGGCCCAGTCAGATGCCTATTGCCGAGTTCCACCAAGCTCAGTGAATGGGGCTATAGCTGATCCTATGGCATATTTATTAGCCTTTCAGGTGCTACAGTACTGACTCTTTGTCCCTCATGCCAGAAGTAGGAAGCTTATAAAATGCCCAAGAGAATTCTGGAGTCCTACAGGAGAATTTAAAAGTCACCATGGAACCTCATCCACTATGGAAGCTGAAGCACAGCCCCATCCCAGGCTCAAAATATCTGAGGCAACCTATTACAGCCTATTTTGATGAAGTCAGAAGATCAGGTCCCTTCCTGTCTTCTCTGGCTGTTGCATGTATGTCTGAATGCTTGCTGCCAGCCTAACCTTTGACCATTTTACTGCCTAGCCCCCCCCCTTGTCTCCACCTATCTGTCCTGTGCCTCCCAGTCTACCAACCACAATAGGTACCAACTGACACCAGAGCAGATCCTCCTAGCAGGCTTCTCATGAGCTATGGATGGCAAGGACCAGGACATACAGTAACTGCATCCAAACCAAATCCATCTGGAAGACATCATTTCAAGCCCAATAAGCAAAGTCTGTGATCCACCCAGAATGACCAAATTAAATAAAATAAAGGTGCCAGAACAAATTTCCAAGCCTTGTAGTCAAAGTTCAAAAAGCTAATATCCTTAGTAAGCTATCACTTTATATCTGACTTCAGTCAACTAGCTACTACTATTGTTATCTTGCCCATGAATGCCTTTATTTTAATTCCTAGGCTTTTTGCATAAGAAACAAGAATTTTGAGAACAAAGCACAAAGTCATATAATCTAATATACTGAAGAACAGAAATGTTTCTGTTAGCTAAATATGTTCAAAATATTTGTACAGCAAATAGGTTGCAGTTATTGTGATTGCAGCCCATTCAAATGTAGCTTGCGTCTTCAGCTAACAGATGATGGGATCAGAGATTAAAGAGGGGGGAATATACTTCTTAATAAGCAATCCTTTTTGGTAAACTATTTGAATTGTTTTTAATTTTTTCTGAGCTTTGTTAAGTTTTCAAATGCTTCCTTCATTATTTAGTGATGTTACGAGGTTTTAATATGTTTACAGTGGTACTTTGATTTACAAGCATAATCTGTTATGGAAGCATGCTCGTAAACCAAAGCACTCATATATCAAAGCAAATTTCCTCATAGGAAATAATGAAAACTTAGATGATTTTTTCTGGAGCCCCACTTTCCATTATTTCCTATGGGAAAATATGAAGCCAGTGGCCCCAGTAGCCCCAGTGGCCAGGACTTGGCAGCAAGGAGCCAGCCAGAGGGCAAAGGGGCCAGCTGGTAGGAGTGAAGCTGGCCACCCCTTGCCACCACTGCCTGCCTGCTGCTCAGCACCAGGAATAAAACTTGGTGGCCAGCAGCGAGGGAGCCAGACAGAAGAAGTGAAGCCAATCAGAAGGAGAAGGGCAAGCTGATGATGAAGAAGCTGGCCAGTGGGTGAAGCCAGCCGGCAGGAGTGAAGCCACTGTCCCCCTTGCCACAGCAGGCCACTCACAACTCACCACCACCTTGGGGAGCAAAGCCAGGTGACCAGTGGCAAAGAAGCCAACTGGTAGAAGTTAAAGTGGCTGGCAAAAATGAAGCTGCTGGTCACTGCTCGCCACCGCCGCCCACCACTTGCCACCACCTTGGGAATCAAAGCTTGGTGGCTGGTGGCAAAGGAGCCAGGTAACAGAAGTTAAAACAGCCAGCTGGAGTGAGGCTGCTGGAAAGCAGGAGTAAAGCCGCTCGCCTGCCATTCACCACCACTACCTGACTGCAGTAGCAGCAGTAGCAAGGGTTGGGCAGGCTGCAGACGCCACGGATGGGCCTGAGGAGCACTGCTCAGGCCAAGGCTGGGCCTGGGGAGTACTGCAGAGGCTGAGGCCAGGCCCAGGGAGCTCTGTGCAGCACCAGGCAGCATCAACCCATGGCAAAGGCCTGAGCCTGGGCTTAGCCCCTTGGTATTGATGGGGTGCTGGGGGTCCCTCTGCTTCTTCCCTCCCTAAGAACCTGTCTCTCCTCCTCCTCCTCCTCCTCCTCCTCCTCCTCCTCCACTGCCACCTTGGGAGCCTGCCAGTCAACATCCAGGTGCCAGCCCAAGGTGGCAGAGGCAACTTTGAGGAGGAGGACAATGAGAAGGAAGAGGTAAGCTAGGCTATAAGGGTGGGAGGGACACCCCTGGCCACTGCTGTCATCAACCCCTCAACCTCTCCATCACCGTCACAACCTTTCCAGGGTGACAGCAGTGAGGAACTGATATATATCAAATTTTGCGCAAAACACAATTTTAGAAGTTTCAATTTGTTCCTGCTTAATAGCAGATCTATATATCTGAACTGATCACATGTAATAAATCTTTGTTTCCGCACAAAGGTTGCATTCCCTCTTACACCCACACAAGCATTCTTTGTGAGTACTAGAGGGTGCAAAATCAGAAGAGACAGGCACGGCGAGGCCAAAAAAGAAGAGAAAGAAAAAAATGACTACTATATTTTAGTGTGAGATTTCGTGTCATGTCCACTTCTTCGAAAATAAGAGTGGGACTACATGGCAAATATTTATACATTCATACATTGGAACTTGAGATAGGCAGAAATCTAAAAAGGATATTTGTCAAAATTCAGCAAAAATTCATTGTTCTGTATATGTTCAATTCAAAGAGCCTGACAAATACAAAGTGACATATTTTTATCTTTTTTTAAAAAAATCATTCATTTTTTTTAATTCAACCACCCCGTTTTGACAGATGGAAACCACTGTCAAGAGGTAGCTGACTCGCATCCTGCACCACCCTTGGTGTGGGACTCCCTGCCTTGCCCATCTCCAAGGCATCTGCTAGATTCTCAGGGACCAAGGCCTCGTTCCTGCCCCCACCCCACCCCGCTTCAATGGGATATAGCCAAAGATGAGTATGGCCTCCCTGTAACTGAAACATTTGGCATGTTTTTTAAAAAGGTTTTTCACATTTGTAATCTGTTTCTTCCAAGTTTAATAAACCACTTGTTTGATGCAGTACTATGGCATCTGCCCCATGGAAGGTCTAAAGGCACACAATCTGGTGGGATATTTAGGAGTAACTGGGGTTGTCACACATAGTTATGGCCTTGGGACCTGAAGCATGGACAGGAAGGCTTTGGTGTGTGAAGCGTGCTATTTTTGCATAGGACTTTCTTGTGTGACAAATATATCTTTTATTAACAGGTGAAAAGAAAAACTGTTTTGCTTACTTCAGTTTTATTTTTTTAACTAACATTTTGGGTTTATCTTAAATTTAAAGCATAAACTATTTTTTTTCTTCTTTAAAAGGAGGTTAGGTGTTAAGTTGTTAACTGGAAGAACTACTTTAAGGTTTGCACACAAAAGGGTCTGTGATTTGAACTTTTGTTTGGAAATCAATGAACACCACACACACACACACACACAAACATACACACAAAGAGAACTTTTTTCAATGTTGTGGTCTAGTTAGTAAACAACAATAGATGCTTCAGCAAACGAGCAGAGGAGCTGTCACCACCAGGGCTGGCGCTAGGGTTTTTTGCGCCCTAGGCGGGGTGGCTGGGTGGCAGGTGGGCAGCGGGGGGCGGGGGCGGGGGTAGCGGCAGCAACGCCAGGCAGGAGGCAGGGATGTGGGTGGGGGCGGGGGGTTGCAGACGGGTGGGGGCACGGGCGGGCGGTGCCCCCTCTCCATTTTGGCGCCCTAGGCAACTGCCTAGTTCACCTTAATGGACGCTCCGGCCCTGGTCACCACACATTTGAATGTGGCTGATCCTCAATGGGAATCACTATAAAATGGACGACAGACAAACCGGACTCCTGGGAATGTAGTTTTATTTCCAGAGGATCCTTTCCTAGTACCTTGTGCACAAGGGATGCCTGAACACAGGGACAACTTCCTGTATTGAATGTCCAGTCTTAAATACTCTTCAGCATACCAAAACAGACAAAGAACAAACTCAGGATTGGTTACATTTTGCCGCAGTGGAAAGCGTATGACTTCATTACATATATATTCATTTTCCCTAACGCAACCAAACTTAAAGATCAGTGATACTTTCCCATCTGTATTAGCAAGATTAAAGGTCATTCTCTCTATCTTGTAGTGAGTTTCAAAAGCTGGATACAAAGGTGCACAGCAAGATATTTTAAGATCTGAGATGTCTTAGCATGCGGTTTGACATTTGCTATACACTTTTTGTGGTTTGGACACATCCTATTGCCATTCAGTTTAGAAACCCATGTCTGCAGAGATGGGGGTGTTTTGCAGAAACACAAAGATGATGCTTTCAGGACAGAGTTTACAGAAATGATGGTTTTAGGATATCTATGAGGCTGAGGGCAGAATGAAGAATTGAAGATAAACTCAGAACTTGAACCTTACTCTCACAGAGCCTATATGTGTCATGAAATCAAATGACTCAAAAGAACTGGCCACTTTTGGGTCAAGCCCTTTTGTGCCTAAGTGTCTACACAATTTTTAATAGTAAATATAACTGATGGATTACCACTGGGATTGGAACTATTGTTGAAAATCTGGAAGTAATTTGGGGTTCTTAAAAGCTTCCCCCCATCTTGGGGCTCAGGCTTCCACAGGGATAAAAGGGAACCCCAGAAAGCTTTCAATATATTTGAATTCATTTTTACTGGCACCAATTACAACTTCACTGGGCTTCTGCAGTGTAAATTTATACCAACAGGATTTTGGCCATGATGCACGTCTTGGTTCTTTATTCTGTTTGTGGGTACATTTCTGTACTTTGCACATTAGGAGACAAGGTGGATGAATTATATTGTTTCCTATAACTGTAACTTTTGAACTACAGGAAGGTTGTGAATCAAGTCGCAGGCTGAATTATGTTGTTTCCTGTAAGCATAGCTTTCAAATTACAGGAAGGTTGTACATTAAGTGGCAGGAATGTACCTCACCCCAAAGTTCCAGGAAAGAGCTGCCCACCTGACCTGCCTCTTCTGCAGTGTTAAACATATATACCTGCAAGGAAAAGCAGCTCACGTCAGTACGGGACGTTGGGCAAGTATCTTCTGCTATGATCTCTGATCCAAGATTGGATAACAGAATTCAGAAGCTGTTGCATGGCCAGGAAGCTATTATATCCTACCTTTTCCCTAACTGGGATCCCTTTTCTTCCCACTTCATCACATGATGCAAGTCAGACAGAGAGAAAAGTGGCTAGTCCAAGAGTGCACAGGTAATTTTCATGGCTGTTGTACAGAACAAAGCAGTTGCTGGCACCCTGTTGCTGTGAGCCTTTACCCCTGTCCCACTTGGTGACTACTAAATCTGACCCTTCCCACTTTGTTTGAGCCTTGTCCTGTGCTCTTAGCCCTGATCCTTTCTGTATTGTTGTCCTGGAGATTTGGGATTTGGCATATGGGCTGAAGAAAGTTTCCTAACCAATGTACAGGATTATACTATAAGAACCCATTGCTAAGTTTTATAATTTGCACTATGTTAATTGTTTTAACCTGTATTGTATGTTATAGTTTAACAGCCATGTTGTTTCATAGTTTTATTGGTTTAACATATTGTTGTACGCTGCCCAGAGACCACCTGATTGTGGGGCGGCTAAAAAATCTTATAAATAAATAAATAAATAAATAAATAAATAAATAAATAAATAAATAAATAAATATGCATACATACATGGGCTAGAAATCCATAAAACACACAAATCAGCTACAGAATGCTAATCTATGCTAACGATGAATTAACAAAAAAGAAGATAATGAATATGCCTCTATTTCACTCAGCCTGCCATCCCAAACATAGATCAATGGAGGTAAGAGTCATTGCAGTGAACATGATTTACTTCTGCTTAGGATTGCGGTCTCACACTGCCAGTCCTATAGCTACTTAATTACTTGACAGTAACATCCACTGAATATGATATTTCAGAGAGATGCAACTTACTTCTGAGTTAACATGAATTAGACCAGCCTATATACATCCTAGAAAGTAGTGTCACCAATTCTGTCTAGCACCTATACAAAATAAGAAGGAATGCTATTGCACCAACAGCTATTGAACTAGTTTAAGACAGATTTGTTATATACTGTTGAAGAGGTGCTTACAGTTGCTGCAATGAAATGTAAGGCTCATTTTTTCTGTCAGAGAATTGCTGCTTACACTAAGTGATGCAGGAACAAGTTGAGTGAAGTGAAATCATATAATTCTTTTGAGTTCCACTATATCCTGTCTTGAAAGCACCAGACAGCAAATGAGAGAACCTTGGGGGGTGGGGAGTCTCAGTAAAGTCAACCAAAACCATAATCATTGTAGAAATGAAATTTGAAATGGTTTAGCTTGAAATGTGAAACCTCACCCAAAACAGCAGGCTACACATTACTCTAGAGTGCCGTGCTTTCTTTGTAGAAACAGCGATGAAAGCAGTACGGGGATTTAAACTGGAATCACAATGTGATAAGATTTCTCTTACACTTGGTCTGTGTTGGTTGTTATTAATCATAGATTTGACAAGTGAAGGACTACTTTTTTAAAGCTTCCATATTTTTTCCTCCGCAGCTAATGTTAATCCCAGAGGGATAGTGGGGCCAGGGAATCATGGAAGAAGAGTAGGACTTATCAGCCAACAGGGGTCTTGCTGTAGCTTTGCCCAATTATTAAGGTGTTCAGAAGAGACCCTGTGAAGACATTCTGAATTGTAAAAGCTGGACACACTTTGCTTGCAAATCGTTCAATTATTCCCCATTTAGCAATATGTGGAAGCAAATCTTTCCTGTGTCATTTGCTCCCAAATTGTTGAACATCCCCATATAGCATTATGCTTCACTTTCAGTTACCATGAAAAGTTCTCAAGGCATGCCATTTTTCATCCGGCACGTTAAAAAGTACTTTTAGTGTTTTATTGCGTTTTCTAACAATATTTTAAAATCATTTTGTTGCTATTAAGCATTGCATGGTTATTTTGTATACCTTCTTTTAGCAGAAAGGCTGAGCAGTACAAACAATATGTATATAGTGCATATTTCATTCTGCCCACTGTGGATAGGTGTGGGGAGGCAGATAGCACTGGAGATCCAATATAAAAATACTTTGGCCCAAACCTAAGCACTTCAAGTCCAAATTGTTTCAAACTCAGAGGAGTAAATAGAACGCCACTTCTGATATTAATTAGAGTGTTTATTTTGGGTTTTTGTTGTTGCTGCTGTTACCTTTGGTCTTTTGTCCTTGCAAGCCACACATGTCTTATTTAACCTAAGCATTATTAGACCCAGGCCCAGATGGGCCTACTTATTCAGAAGAACCAAACAGTGTTTGCACACATCTGCAGAGAAAGAGTACACCAGGAGATATACATGGCTTCCACTAGCTATCTCTGTAAGATATAGTCATTAAATTCAGACCCTCATTCAATTTTTTCTCAACAGCCTCAAAGGGTGCACTCTGTGCTGCATAGATGCATACAGAAAACTTCTAGTAGCTTCTGGCAATGATATATATTAGACATGGGTGTTTCATTTCAGAAGGGGACTAGTTCCAAAATGAAACATGCCTGCACAGCTGGCACTCGAAACGCAGTCCCTCTTTGTGGAACAAAATCAACCACTGTCTTACCTTGTTCTACCTCTTGAGGAGCAAAATTCCAACCAGGAAGAAGCCATCATACATCATCTTTCACTCTCCTTTATGCTGGCCAATCAGGAGCTGTGCAAGGACATGCATTATCCCACCTCCCTGTCTGATTGGCCAGCATAAGGGAGAGGGAAAATTGATGCATTGGTGGCTTCTTTCTGGTTGGAATTTTGCCCAGCATGAGATAAAGCAAGGTAAGACAGTGGTAGATTTTGTTCCAGAGAGTGGGACTGCATTCCGAGCGTCAGCTGTGCAGGCATGTTTCATTTTGGAACTAGTCCCCTTCTGAAACAAAATGCCTGTGTCTAGTATATATGTTAAACATAATGGGACTAGCATGCTGTCCTGCAGGATTCCATTTGTTTGGCTTCTCCATTGACTGCATTGTCCCTGAACGTTGACATAGGATCTATGTTTTTCCTGTAGGTAACATATGATGTTCATAAATTTAAAATTCTTTGTAATGTTCTATACTTTCTTCAGCAGGACTGCATGATTAATCATATCATAAGTTGCAGTAAAGACTACACCTGTGATTTCTTTCAATTCAAAACCATCCTTTATGTGTTGTGCTTTCTTTCAGTCACAGGAAGCATCAGATTAGCTTGGTGATGATTTTGCAGAAAAATCAGGTGGGTTCATTAGGGTCTGTATCTTGGACCCATGTTTTTGCACCACTGCAAAGCCATACTCTTGAGGACCCATAATTTCTATGGTGTAGTCTCTGGGCACAGATGGAACCTATGTTTGGAGAGTGGCTTGAGGGTGATCCTGTAGAGAAATAATGGGAATCTATGAGATTCCATGCTTCAGATGAATATTTGTGCCAGTGCAAAGCCATGTGCTTGGGAACCCATAATTTCTGTAGTGTAGTCTGTGGACTGTAGGATTGATGATCTAATATTGGCATAGGGAGGATAACATCTAAAAACCATATGAAATTTATTTCATATAAATTGGAAGTGGCCCTGCTGCCAGGCTGTATATGACTCAAATAAATAAATAAATAAAAGTGAATCCACATAGTAATGTGTAAGCTAGGTAAACAAACACATGAATAAACTGGCCCCAAAGTCCTTTGAGATCATTAAAAGCCAGAAAGGGAAAACACAGTAATGTGACTGGAGACATATTCTGATTGCCCAGGATGCTATGATAGGCAAATAGCTCCTTCAGAATTATCAGAAGTTGTTTTAAAAAGGAGCAATCTCAGAAGTTTCAGGAGTTAAAAACTGTAATTACATTTTCTGAATTAGTTCCATGATTGTTCTAAACTGCTATAGACATATATACTACAATTTTTTTAAAGGCCAGTTAAAATGAAAGGCTTTTTGCCCCAGGTATGCAATTTTTCTTCTATCTACATTTTTCCATATCTTTTCTAGGAGCCATAGAAAGAATTTGTTTGCAGTAGTAAAACAGTGGTGTTTTTTGTTTTTTAAATCAGACTTCGAAAACCTATGGCCAAACATCCCCAAATTTGGTACAGAGAAGTAGAGGGATTTCTGCTACATCTGTTCCAAATTTGGTTCTGATAGGTTTCATAGTTATAATTTTTACTTTGCACCATCTTTTGATTTTGCTTGTACAATCCTGTTCACTGTTCTTATGCAAAATATACAGTAGGATGTGTCAAACCAATATATAAATCTGCTTCAACATAAAAAGTCTAGAAATTTGAAAGTTGACTTATCATCCTAATTGTTCCCTGTGTGTACACACAAATACAAAGCACAACTGATTGCCACATGAAGCAAGAACATAATGAATAATTGTAGTCGGTAGAAAAAAATTCTTAAAGCAAAACACTTTATTTAGTTTTAATCATTGTATGTCAAGATGGCCAGATGGAAGGCTCATTTTATATTTTGCTTCATTTTTATGGGTTTATCAGATACTTCATTAAAAAAAGAGGTGCTACTTCACAGAGTGAGAAAATTTTCATATTCTACTCACAACTGTTTTTTTTATCTCTCTCTTTAAAAATGACAACTACAGCATGTTCACAGTTTGCATTCAACAGAGAGTTCTAATCAGTGATGTTTGTCTCTTGGGTTCTTTTATTTTTAGCCCTTCATAAAAGTTAGAAATTTATTTACCTCATCACGGTGAGCAGAATTTTCCAGTGTTCAAGGCACTGCTACCAAGGTTAATTGTGCTGTATATCAGTGCCTTACTTTGCTGCCATGGCAATGTTTCTCAGTGGCTTCACTTTTCAGTTAAACAAAAACCACCCCACCTGCTAATAAAATGAGTGTCCAAAGGAGCATGTTCTATCAAATCAGCATTCCGTTCTCATTTTCTCCCACAATGGCAGTTGGGAGGGGATTCAATAGTTTGGGATGTTTCCCTGCAGCCTAAGGAATTTCTAGAACTTACCACACCTTTCTGTTTGTTTCTGAGTAATCCATTTTTTAAGACGGTTGTTGAAAGAAGCAGAGACTGAGATGAGGTGGAAGTGCTGGCTGGAGTTAAGATTGTAAGTGGTCTGTAAGGACTAAGAATAAATATTGCCACTGCAAGATATTTATTTAGGACTTGCCATCTTGGTGGGGCAAGGTAACCTTTCAAAGGTTCTTTCATCTGCCAACATGAGTCCAAGATGCCTTCCCTCCACACACACTCCTTTGTACTTCTATTTTAAACCAATTAAACTGGCTGTAAATTAACATGTCAAAGGTATCTTTGATTTCTATGAGCTGTAGTGGATACAGTGATAGACAAGAAGTCAGGAGATCTGGGTCTGAGCCCCCCACCTGGGCCATGGAAACTGGGGTTGAGAAAAAATAAAACTACTCCATTTTATATCTCACTTACCTCAAAATCCCATTCATGGTTACCATAAGTTGGTTCCTATTTGAAAGAACATAAAACACTTTGACTCTTTGGAAGCTAAGTTCACACACATCACCAGCATGACAGGAGGCTGAAGGATTTATGTCACACAAGCTACCATTGGTGTTGTTTAGGCATGGGTGTTTTGTTTTGGAAGTGGTCCAGTTCCAAAACAAAATGCGGGAGCCCAGCTGGTGTTCAGAACTGGACCAAATCTCCAGAACAAATTCAGCCAACTCCTAATCTTGCTCTGGGATCATGTGGGCTAAACTACAACAAGGAATACGCCTCCAACATAATCTTTTGTTCTCCTTGGTGCTGGCCAATCAGATGGGGAGGCGGGATGATGCATTTCCATATACCACTCCTTGAAAAGGCATCAACAAACTAATTGCTTCCAAAAGAGAAGCCTGGACAGAGAGGTGGTGCTGCCTTTGGAATCAGAGTTGGGGGTGGACCTATTGGTTAGTAATGGATATACTAACAAAAATTCCAGCCCAGAAATGTCCCTCCCAGCCACACCTACTATAGAGGCAGCATGTGAGGTTGGGAAAAAAGCTCAGAAAAGTCTATGAGGTCAACTATGTCATATCTCCAAATGAAGAGTTGTTAGACTGTATCCTTACCGATCGTCACATGATGTTCAGGATTCTGTGATAGTTGTCATGGTTCTACTGGCAGAAATTGGCAGAAATCTATATGAATGTAAAATCACATTATTCAACAAAAATCAAGCCAACAATTCCATGCATAGTTGCTTAGGAGTAAGTCCTGTTGAGCTCCATAGGGCTTACTTCTGAGCAGCTGTGCCTGGAAGCGTGCTACAGAAAGATGTGTCAGCATGAGTACCAAACAGTCACTTCACCCATTCTCCAGATTCCATGAATCTGTTGGGACTGCATAGTTGTAGGTCTGGGTTTTACAAGACCTGATCACACAAGAGAACAACGATTATGATAATTCCTATTTATTATTATTATTATCAATTTCTATTTACCAATTAGATTTGTGAGTATAGTGAGTAAAAACTGATGAAGTGTGATTAAAAAGTGTTGGGTTTTTTTAACTACCAACATTTATTATACAAAGAGAAAGAGATAGAGAGAAAAATTATTCAGCTCTTAAAAAACACCATGTGATTTATGAATTGTGCTTCCTATATTCACTATTCAAATTATCAGGAAATAACATGATATTATTGCACAGTATTGTGCCTATGTTGCCAGCAGGAAAAAGAAGACTGAGATGGGAACAAATTGACAAAATGGCAGTTCTGCATGGTTCATGGTTCAACAAAACAGGTGAATCATGAATCCACCCATGAACCAATGAATTTTAAGCACCAAGGGAAACTTGCACATCATTTCAAAGCTGGCAGTGGTGGCTTCCCCTAGGGCAAAGGGAAGACATAGTCACCATTTGTTCAAAGATGTCATCAGTGGCTTCAGCAGAGTTCTGGCACCAGCAGTACCAAAGAAGAATAAGGTAGGGAGGTAAGCGGTGCTTTGGAGGGGGGCAGGCTGGGGATCTGCCGATGGGCCCACCCAGCAGATTTTAGTCAAGCCTGTAGGCAGAAACTGAGGGAAGGGGGAATCTATCCTATAGTGAAAAAGCAGCCTAATAAAAACAGGTAAATATTCATCCCTATTCATCGTGGTGTCTAGATCTCATGAATCTGAATGGACAAATGTTTAATGAATCAGTTATATTAGTTGAATATCATGACTTTTTTTAAAAAAAAACACCCCTATATCTAATACCACACTTTATATAGGAAACAGCAGGGTGAATGTTCACAACATCAGAGGCAGCAATCAAGGTGGTCTACGCCGGGATACATTTTTCTGCTTGTGTCTATTCATAGAATGATACTATGCAAGGAAAAACCCTAGAAACCGATGTCTTATTTAATTAAATAAGCACTTCTCACAGAGCATCAATCTCCAGGGCTATTTTTCAAAAATTGTGAATGGCAGTGAGCAGAAGAGGGCATTTCATAGACCATCTTGACTGCTGCCATTGGCATTATACTTTTGAGGGAAGTCCCCCTATTTTTTGAATTGTTTGGGGGAAAGTTGATTTAGCCTGCTGCACAATATCTGTTTCTGCACTCCCATACAGCAATAATTAATATATTCACTAACCAACACCTATATTCTCCTGTGCAGATAAGAGGAGTTTCTCAGAATGTTGTATCTTCTGCATTAACTTTGCTCTACATTTCAGTGTCATTCCTACATGAGAAGTCACCAAAGTTTACTTCAAGTGCATTTTGATGGACAAGTCAATCCATTTTGTCGTATAACTCCCTATATCAAAGTGACAGATGATTCAGTGGTTTAACACTTGGTGGAACATTCATTACATGTATGAGATTTAGATAACAATGTGTCCTCTAATAATAGCATCAGTGCTAAAACACACACTTTCCAAATGATAAGCTTACTTTTTTATTTTCCTTTTACAGCAAAAGAATAGACAAGCATAAAAATGTCCTAGCCTTTGCATTCATTTCTCTGAAATGTGCAATCACCTCTCAGAATATTGTATAAACAAGACAGTTGTTAATGATGGTGCAATGATAATTATTTGCCGCATTGGCCATTAAACTGCTCACATTGCCTTCTACCTCTTGATTAAGTGGCTTTGCATTCAAAATTGAAGATCCATAAATAGAAAATAACAATTCAATGCTGAAATAAGAGTACTACTTTTTTGAATGCATGGTTGGATTTCTTTAGGAGGCACAACAGAACATTATCCCATGTTGTGGTCTCAATATAATACACTGTTCCATAGCAAGGTGACTACTACAGATGAATTGTATGGTCTATTGTTCAACACTGATCACCTTTATCAGTTGATGACAAGGGAGTCTGAATGTAGGCATCCATTCTCTAGACCAGTGTTGGCGAACCTATGGCACGGGTTCCAAAGGTGGCACTCAGAGCCCTTTCTGTGGGCACCTGACATCGCCCCTTCACAGCCACCTGTATTCAGTTTAAATTGCTGTATTGGCACTTTGCGAAAAATTAGTGGGATTTCATTCACAGTTTGGGCACTCAGTCTCTAAAAGGTCTGTCATCACTGCTCTAGACCTTCCCTCATCTTCCTGCCTGGTAAAGGTAATCATTCATTATGGTAGAAGTCTTGAAATTCTACAGTGTAATCTTTAATTACATAAAGACCTGAGACAACAGATGCTGTTGTAGACCAATGGCAGCCCTACTGGCTGTTCTTCCCAAGTCCCCAGGTACCCCAGGATTTTTAAATCCTGGCTGAAATCACAGTACTTTTTAGAGGCATTTTGCCATAAATTAAGAAATCTCTATAGATGTTACTCGTTGTGTTCTAAGTCAGATAATTTGAATGGAGATTTCTTAACATGCCATTTCTCCTCTAAAGGTTACCCCTTTTGTGTAATCATGCAACAGGATTTCATCAGTGTTGCAAAAGTGTAGGAATGCCTAGATCTTCTGCCTTCACTGTCACCTTAGAACTGAAAATGTGTCCTAGAATAGCAGAATCAATGTTTGTGGGAAAGCATATGCAGAAAGTATGAATTAAGGCACTGATATTTTTCATTCTACCATTGACTAAGCATAATAATTAACCCAATTTCTAGTATTGTAACAGAAATCTCAGTAAATCTACATGGGATTTACTCTGCTTTGATCCCTAGCATGTATTGCTGCAGCTTCTGTTTTTGTACATTTACAAGACATCTGTACACTTCTGGACATGGGCCGGAGTGTAGAGAAAACATGTGAGCACATATGCCAGCCCTGTCTCCTCTTCCCACCCTGGGCTGAATTGAAAGATCAGAATAGACATTGTGTTCATCTTTAGCAGAGTGGAGCTGCCAGCCTCCATAAGCCTGGGAGCTCTGATCTTCTGAACATCTTATTCTGCCTGAGCCTCAAACCTTCAATTCATAATTTTACTGTTCCAGTAAACTAAGAAAGATATATTATCTAGATCTTGTAACTAGCCGGCCAATCAAATTGTTATGTTGTTGTTGTTGTTGTTGTTGCTGCTGCTGCTGCTGCTGCTGCTACTGTCAATGTCAATGTCGTTGTCAATGTCGATGTCATTGTTGTTACTGCTGCTGCTGCCTACAAGGACATAAAAGTGATTTTTAATTTATTTTTTGAGAAAATAAGGGGAAAGAACTGGCATGGTTCCAGAAGAAATAGCCGAACAAATGGAACTAATAAAAACTGTCCATTTTTTTCACCCTCTTCAAATCTCACACACAACAGGCGGAATTTGTTCAAGAGCATCTGGAAACATGATGAATGACATCTTAAGCAGCATGTTTTCAACTGCTAACACTTTATGCATATAAAATACCATCCAAGAATTCATATCTCATCATGATTAAGGAGGTCTGAAGATTGACAGATAAATATTACGACCTGTTCTTCTTCAGTACTATCATTTGGTTCCACTTATCCATAACATTATATCCTAAATATAAAGCATATATATTGAAGTGTCTGAGGTGTGAACTGCATTTATTATTCATTTCTTTATTCATTAAATTTTGTTCCACTCTTCCACCGAAACAGGGTTCATTGTTAAGGAACAGGAGATCCATTGATTCAACCATTAAGAATGCAAAACAACAAATCATCTTCTTCAAGGCTGTGCATCACGTTCTTGTAGTTAGTTCCAAAATTATGTATCATCAATGCCCCACAGTTGCATGGCTGTTCTTTAGGCCAGGTTAGCTTGTTAGCTGGAAATGAGTACAGTCTCCAAAAGGCCAATGGAGAGGGAGAGGGTAGTCTCAAGGCCCTCCTCAGCTAGAAGTTAGGGATGTATAACCATCTCTTTAAAAGTGGATAACCACAGACAGTAATTAATAATAATCATGTGCTGTCAAGTCAATTAGAAGGTAATGAGTAGTGGTTTCCCATTCCCTTCTCCAGGGGTGCCCTAGGACTGTGCGGCCTGCACAGGGCCACACAATCTGGCTTTATTTCCAGGAGGCATAGTGAATAGTCGAACTCCCAGCATCTGGCTCTGCAGCCAGATACCTCAACCACTGAGCTATCAGCTTGTTTCCACCCTAGAAAATACACCCTACTTAAAACACACTTCCAAATCAAATAAAAACCATAATCTAAACATAGCCAGTTAAAACTGCCAGCCAGCCAGCCAGCCCTCCAAAAAAAAAAAAAAGCTTAAATGCCAGTGTGAATAAAAATGACTTTGCCTATTAATATAAGGACAAAAAGGACCAAGCCAATTTAACCTTTCATGGTGGCTCTTCCAAGATGTGGGAATGACTATTAAAATTTCCCCTCTTTTATGCCTCACAAAAGCTTCCTCTAAAGGAGGCTGGACCAAAGAGAAATGCCATCCCAAAAATTTAAAGCAACAGCAGTTTTGCAGGAACTACTATGTTTCATTCTGAAGAGATTCTCAGCCATCCAGTTGAGGTTATCTGGGAGATGAGTCATGGCAACTGGAGGCACAGTTGCCATGATTCACCTCTCACATACTATACTGGATAAGGGCCTAATCCAAGTTATTGTACTTTTTTTGAAATTTGTACAGAATTCCCTTCAAAAAACTAGCTGCTTTTCCATCTTTAAAGCTAAATGTACAGAAACATTTGAAGCACAGATTAATCAAAAGGATGCAAACAACCCATCCAGTCCTATATATAACAAGGCAAAAACTGTTATGGTTTAGCTGTGTAACTGGAAATTTACATTTCAGTGATTTTCCCCATTCATGCAAATTGTGCACAAATCTGTCACAAATCAGAATATTCTCATCAAGACCAAGAGAAAATATTTCAGTAGCTTGCAGTTTCTTTTTCTTGTGCACAGGATGGATCAACATCCCTGCGTTAACACAATGTGCAGCTATTTTGAAGCACAAAACAAACCTGAGAGGGAAAGAAGCACACACACCCGTGATAGATCTTCTGATTTTAGGCTTAATGAAGTTGTCAGTCTTAATCCTAGACAATGTTTTAGGGAGGAGCAAGATTAGAACCTTAAGAAAGCAAAGTAGGAAATTCTAGAAGCAGAGAGAATGGTTTGAAAAAGTAAAACTGAACAGGATCAGAACACTTTCATTCAAACTTCTCAGCCTTCTATAAATACTGAACATTTATTCAGTCATAATATTAAAATACACACTCCCAGGGCTGTTCTTGGTCAATATGAAGAGGATTTCCTAGGTGAGAACAAGCTTATGCTGTTAAATGAAAAAATGCTGAGCTGAAACCTGAACACTCATGGGAGTGTGAATGCAATTTAATGCAATTTGTGCTCAGAACTGAAAGGTATTTTAAACTCATAAATTATTTTTCCTTCCTAAATGCAATAATGCTATTGCAAATAGGTGCTCAGGAACAGTTTTATCTGAATGACAGAAAAAGAGCTTGGTATTAACCAATTCTAGTAATTACAGTGGAGCTTCAAATTATTCACTGACAATTTGAGCAACAACTACATGAGCAAGCCTTACCATTCTGGTGGAAAACAAGATCTGTTTGAGGGTTGATTAAAGGTAAATACATTTGGATTTTTACAATTTCAAATCTCATTTAAATGAATAATGGCCGCCATGAGAGTTTGAAGCTTCCACTCATTTTATTTATTTATTCATTTATTTATTTTTATACTTTCCCTCAGGAACTCTGGGCGGTGTACAACAAATTGCAATGAAACAACCTATCCAAAAGAAAGCGCACCCCAACAATAAAAATCAAATAAAACACAATCATCATCATCATCATCATCAGGTATACCGCTAGCATTATAAACTGGACTCAGATGGAACTAGATAATCTGGATAGGAAAACAAGAAAAATTATGAGCATTCACTGTGCATTACATCCACACAGTTATGTTGACAGGCTGTATTTACCTAGAAAATTAGGTGTTAAAGGTATTTTACAAGTGAAGCAGACAGTTGAAGAAAAGAAGCATGCATTGGCAGATTATGTTAAAAATAGTACAGAGCCAGCACTATTGGAGGTTAAGAACAAGGAGGTGTTTAAAATCAAGCAAACGAAGGGTCAATACAGGAAAACAATGATGCAAATACAAGCTGAAAGCTGGCATAATAAAGCACTGCATGGGCAGTTACTAAAAAAACTCAAAGGAAAAGTAGATGAGGAAAAAAACTGGTTATTGCTCACCAATGGAACACTGAAAAAAGACACAGAAGTCTTGATTTTTGCAGCTCAAGAACAAGCTATCAGAACAAATGCAGTTAAAGCTAGAATAGAAAACTCAGCTGAATATCCCACATGCAGATTCTGTAAAGAGGTGGATGAAACTATCAATCATATATTGAGTTGTTACAAGAAAATTGCTCAGACTGATTACAAAACAGCATCATAATGTAGTTGCTACATAATGTAGACCACCAGGAGGCGTGGGGACTTCAATAGAGCCGCCGCAATGAACTCCGAGAGCTCTGGCAGGGATTGTACTGGGTTGCGGGGAGCACGGTAGCCCAGCACAATGCCAAATCTATCCCGCTGTCCCACCAACAGGTGAAGGCATTCTAACCCTTGACTTACCAATGCCGAGGCCCTGCTGACATGAAGAGTATCCCTGTACACAATGGCAACCCCTCCCCCTTCTGACCCTCCAACCTGCCCACTCCCTGAACCAGAAACCCAGGTGGGCACAGCTGGTCGAGCAAAGCCCCCCCTCTGCGCCCACCCAGGTCTCAGTAATGCAGGCCAGGTCGGCCTTCCCGTCAATGATGGAGTCTTAAATAACGGGGATCTTATTTTGGACTGACCTGGCATTCATGAGGAGACAGGACAGGTTGGGGGTGCTGGTGGGATGGCTCCGGGACACATGGCAGTGAGCCGAGGGGTCTGAACGTGGGACAGGCACAAGATGCTTGACCCACGTTCTTCTTACCTGACCAACCCCCCGGCTCCAAGCGTATCGTCCACGGTCCGACACAGTCAGTATATGAGTCCCTGTAAACATGGGGCAAAAACAACAACAGAACAAAAAAACAAGCAACACACTGAAAATAATAAACAGTAAGCAGCAGTAAAATAACAGCAACAACAATACTAAATAATAACAATAATAAACGGGTGTCTTTGCTGCTCCTTGTTTTTAACTCTACTACTATTATTTTAACAATAATAAGCTTAAAAGAGACTAGAAATAAAAATAAAACTGCTATGTTGATGTAAAGGGCAGACAAGCCGGGCAATGGATGGAGCAGGGGGGAGCCAGAGGGAGAGAGAGACAGGAAACCTTAGCAACGGACATGGGCATGTTTAACAGCAGGTGATAATTAGCAGCAGTCCAGCCAGACTAATCTTCAAGGACGTCCAGCTCAAAACGCTGCAATGCTTAGGCAGATGGTGATTAGCATTAGCCGGCCAGATAAGGCTTCAAGGACAAGTCAGTTCAGCAGCACAACAATGTTCAAAGAGAACTCAAGGAGGGTTCAGCAGGATGGTAACAGTCGTTAAGCATCCCAAAAACCACCCAAACCCCTGTCTGGGAACCAGTTTGACAGGGTTGGGCAACAGTAGGGTGGGGAAAGCGGAGAGCATCGTTTTGAGCAGCGGCAGACACAAATCCAGGTCCGGTGCAAACGGAGCAACATCTTGAGCACCCCACAGTCCACACGAAGCACAGCCACGCCGAACAGATGGTTAAGGGGCTGCCAGCCCCAAATGGTCGAGACAGGCACAGCACCAGGGCAGGTCCCAGGCAGGCGAGGGTCCAAAAACAGCCTCCGATTGCACTCAGGCAAAACACCAAGGAGGGAGCAAGGAGTCCAAGAAGTCCAAGGAGACCCAGTGCAGCAGGGGTGGAACAACAAGGTGTAGGCTCCAGCAGCAGGATAGTTCTAAGCAAAGGAGTTGAGCCCGATAGCCCCCACAGGCAGGGGGTAAGATGGTACAGTTGGAAGGGAGGGCGCCCTAAATCAGCACCGGCAACTCTCGAACCAAGCGGCAGCTTAAAGGAGGATGGAGAGACGCCACATGGCTGCCCCGACTAGCCGAAGATGACACATCAGCCGCAAGGCTCCAGGGCTCAAGCCGCGGGGAGCGATAGTCCACAGGAGATGGTGAGGACAGAGAAAAGCGGGCGTCTGCAGCCACCCAGCTCAGCCTAAGCACTGGCTCGCCACTCTCCACCCCATGCGATTGACGGGGGGAAGAGCCTGGGCCATTGCAACCCTCGATCTACTCGGGTCCGGCATGGTCGCTCTAGCTGGATGAGAGGCAACGCGGAGAGCAGGTGGCAAGGACGACAGAACACTGGCGGCAGATGCCCCCAAACAAATGGCTCCAATCCGGAGGTTCAGGCTGGGCAAAAGACTGGGCGCGGAAGGCAGGAAGCACCCGGTTCGCCTTGAACGGTCCTGCACTGCTCCACAGCCAGCTGTCGGATGGCTGGGGCAGGAGGCGGGCACCGACCCAAGCTCGCCCGTAGGCTTGAGGTGGAAAACCGAGCCGTGGACCGCGCGCACTGGCAGACCACACAAGCTGCGGTGGTACAGGGGGATAGGGGATGGGGGGACGCTTGAACCGACCTCAGAGTCAAAGCGATGAGCAAAAGGTAAGCACCTCTTCTTCCACGGTCACAGCGAGCTCCCCCTCAAGACCCCCTCAGAGCCCCGGCAGCCCATAGCAGATTAGGAGTGAAAAACAAGGCAGCACAGTGAAGAGAAATGATCAAAAGCAGCAAGATGCCACCGCCGCTTTGAAGTGCTGCTGCTGCCGCCTGCCAATTTTGATGTTTTAATTGTCTATTTTGATTGTGAGCCACCCAGAGACCTGTGGGTAGTAGGCGGCATACAAGCTATATAAATAAGTAAGTAAGTAAGTAAGTAAGTAAGTAAGTAAGTAAGTAAGTAAGTAAGTAAGTAAGTAAGTA
>JAHTLZ010000204.1:56519450-56561795 GCA_023846285.1 Phrynocephalus versicolor | reverse complement strand
GTAAGTAAGTAAGTAAGTAAGTAAGTAAGTAAGTAAGTAAGTAAGTAAGTAAGTATCTGGTCCACATTAAATCAGGTTTTGCTGCTATTAGGAGAGACAATAATATTTTGACAACACACAAGACAGAGGGTATTCTCACCAAAAAATGAACTGGCAGGTAGCTCTTTAGTAGATATGCAGTTCTTAAAAAAAAAAAAAACTCCAGTCAATGAATGTTGAATATGACACTTCTATATCCATTATTCAAACACAAGAAAATGGACCAACATTGATGTATGATATCATAAAACCATTGGCTTCCTTTGTCAGCAGAATATGAAGCACAAAATAAACCAGCTACACACGGAAACACTGTGAGAATACAACTAAAGTCCCAGCTGGCAACCCACCCACAGCTTAGTATATAAGAAATCATTCTACAACTAGCTTTAATTTGAAAGAATAAACATGTATTTGCTCAGATTCATGGTACTATACTTCCTTACTCTTTGAACATTCGGAAGAACTTCATGACAGTTAGAGCTGTTCGGCAGTGGAATATGCTGCCACGGAGGGTGGTAGAGTCTCCTTCTTTGATGGTATTTTAGCAGAGGCTGGATGGCCATCTGTCGGAAATATTGTGAAGGGGTTCCTGCTTGGCAGGGGGTTGGACTCGATGGCCCATGAGGTCTCTTCCAACTCTATAATTCTATGATTCTATGAATACTAAGGAAAATGCAAAAGAGATTACAGCCTTAAGCATGGGGCAGTCAGCTCAGTAGTCAGTCTGCCATTACAGCTGCATGGCAGAGATCAGGAGCAGAGTTTTACAAATCTGCTGTTGGGAATGTTGGTGGTGGGGAAGAAATAGTGATAAACAACCCAATGAAAGCAGAAGCATCAGGGAGAGGGGAGAGGGGAATAACCCCTGCTAATTGATTAGTGAGAAAAAGAGAGGAGAGAGCCCTTTTGGGTCTTAAAGAGAGTCTACTTTCCACCTATACTTAATTTTACAAAGCATGCAAGGTTGTTACTGTTCCATTTCATATACTAGAAACTAGCCAAGAAAGCAGAGGTCCGTATAGGCCAGGCATGTCCAAACTTCAGCCCTCCAGATGTTTTGGACCACAACTCCCGGAATTCCAAGCCTGTATTTCCAATGGCAAAGGACTGTGGGAGTTGCGGTCCAAAACATCTGGAGAGCTGAAGTTTGGACATGCCTGGTATAGGCTATGAACAAAACGACAATCCAGATCTTCAATTGACCACCTGTTAATGGATACTTAAAAGAAGGTCTGAGAGGTAACTGACACATTCTTGCTTATCTTTTGTCAGAGGGTATATCAAAGCAGCACCAAAAGGGATCTAACACTTCCACTTTTAACTCTTGACTTGAAAAGCTAATCTCCTCCCTTCCTTGTGTGTGTGTGTTGTGTCATTACAGTCGTGACCGACTCTTTGTGACCCCAAATCCATGGAGTTTTCTTGGCAGGATTACTGGAGTGGTTTGCCATTTCCTACTCCAGGCGCCTACAGCACCTGGTATTCCCTGGTGGTCTCCCATCCAAGTACTAACCAGGGCCAACCCTGCTTAGCTTCCGAAATCAGGCAAGATCAGATGTGCTTAGGGCAGATGTGCTTAGGGCAGTGCATCTGCTGTCTACTTGCTGTCCTATGAAGTCATGCATGTGTCAGAACTACTCTACCACTCTGCTAAACTATGAATCTAGTTCAGCTTTTGTTGTTCACTGGTGTTATTTCCCTCAAATTAACTGAGAATGCTGCTTTATTTTTCTACAAGTATCTTTTGCCAGCTTTTTGCAACATTCTAGAACTTTTGTTCTTTTAATTTTTTGTTCTGTCTTTTAATAAAATACAAACATCCTTTCAAGAAACTGTGTGGATTTTTGGTTGAGATGATTCGTGATACTAAAGCAAAGTCTTGCCTTGACCAGTCTACTGGGATTGTGGTGTTTGTATAGTTATGGTGGCAGTTCTACCCTTGCAAGGGAGGCACCTTGTTTCTCAGTGCCTAACCTTGTGGGTTCTGTTTTGATCTCCTTGGAAGCACTGCTGAGTCTCAGTGGGTGGTAATGCATGAGAGTAATGTGATTTCAGTCAAGCTCCATATATCCTCTCTAGCTAGCTCTTTCTTGGGCTTAGCCACTTCAGGACAAGAAGGGGAGTATGGGAGAATGGTAAAGAAATCTTGACCAGGGAACTGTCACAACATTTTATATTTATGACAGAGCAAGTAATTCCTTTAAAATGATTTGTGGGCAACATGTTGTTTTCTATTTAGAAAATAAATTATGCTTCAGCAGAAGACTTATTTCTCGTGCTGTGGTATATTATGCAAGAAAGGATACTTGGACCAAAGTTTGCTCATGTTTTTATTTTTAATATGCCACTCATATGGATTCTTTTTCATATAGAGCTTCCACATGTCTAGTATCTTTGAAGTACAGCAGTAATTTTGCATAAAACACTCCATTACATCACACTACTTATAATTTATTTACTTCAACTATTTGCTAAAAGACATTCATTTTCTAGAAATCATTGCACAACAGATGCTTCTAAAGCCTACACATACATCATTTAAATAAAATACCTTTGAGCTCAGAGAAGGTCATCAAAATGTGTTATTATAATAAAATGCATGAGTAGGTTGGGCTAATTTGCAATTTTCTTTTTTAAAAGTAGGTTATGGGATATGTAGTTTTTTTTTCATTTCAAACATTTCCTAACCTCTTCCTTTCATGTTTTGATAGCACATATCAAAGATCTAAAACATAATCTTAAAAGAATGTAGAGAGAATATAAATTAGAAAAGAGCAACTCCAGGGATTAAAAGAACTTTGAATGATTAATAGAATAAATATGGAAAACATTTTCAGTCCGCTTTAATCTAACATATATGGCATATCTGTCAGTATCCCTTGAACCTGCATGGGCATACTTGAATTAAGAACATGTACATAATATATTAACTTGCTTAATTGAAGGAAATAAGCTTTAATCAGTAACATGCTCATCCGGCCTTAGAAGCCTCAATGTTAAGTCACTGTTAACATAATCACAAAGCCATAATCACAACCATAAACCCCCGCTTAACTGAAAACAACTTATTTCAGAAGTATGTTATACTGTCCTGTTAGTTCAATCTATTTTAGGAATACTTGAGTATTCCTAAAATAGTACTTGAGTACTTTTTACACAAGATCCTACACACTGTTTGTTCTCCAAAGAGGGAGCAAAACCTTTGTTTTAAGTGGCAAAAAACAGGAATGGTTGCAGCTGTACATCCAAAAGTAAAGGAATTCAGACCATAAATGAATCTACTTCCTCACACAAAACATGGATATACTGATGTCCCCTTCCCGTACCCTATCTTCCATCCCAAGTGAATATAGGTAGTGATCTCCATTGCCTAGTTCTCTAAAGAGGGACAAAAAGTCTATCTGCATACATACAATTGAGCCTATTAAATACAATTGATTAAATGTACCAGATTGGTAAACATTATATAACTATGGAAAGGAGTGTACTATAAATCTGCTGTTTCTAGATGTTGCCAAGATCAAAAATTATGTTCCACATCAGCTGTGCCATGTTACTACTGATGTATTGGTGATGTATGGATGTAGGGCATAGAGTAGTTAATGGGATTCTGCTGTAGTTATTTGTGGTGGAAATAAAGATACAAGAAGGGTGGATTGAAGTGCCTATGTGTGATTGCATCTGAATGTTGTTACATATTATGGCATTGCTTCAACATAACCTTTTTCCTTTTAACAAAACCAAATATATAAAACTAAACATATTTTGCTTCCCACTTTTTAAAGTATAGTGACACAGACATTTCTGCTGGAGATCAAAAGTCGGTTTTTACAAAACTATTAAAATTAAAGCATTTTTAAGCCATCATATAAATAAACAAGGCAAACAGAGCAACATAACTCCATACAGACCACCTTCTCCCAATCAGTTGAAACTTGGATGGGTGAAAAATCAGTCTTACTCCAAATAGATTTTAGTTAGCATTTAAGCCTCTCTGTTTAAAAGGCCACTGCAAACATTGCTCGCTAATGTGACCCTTATGAGCAGCTGAAGTGTGGCTCAAATTTCTGCCTGGGAAGAAATTACATAATTAGACATAGCCTATCAACATGGGACATGCCTGATCGAGGAGAGGATATACAGCAACAATGCTCACAAATGCCATGTGAAGTCTACTTACCGCAGGCTTTCAGAAAGTGGTGGGCGGGTAAAACAGATCCTCAGGGGCAGAAAACACTGGTTATAATAAAAAGTTTGTCCAAAAGAAAAAAAATGGAGGTGGGGGTGGACATACTGTCTCTACCATTAGCTCATATTGAAGTGATAAATTCTTATCAACTTTGATTTAATGAGGAATTGCAACATTGTTTTCCATTGAGCATGATGAAGGATTTCCTAGCACTCTCAACTAGAGATGGGCACGACTAGGGAAAATGACATTTTCGAGTTGTCATGTGTCAGAGGAGGCCCGTGCCGGCTCGTTTCCGTTTTTCACGAAACTTCACAAAAAATAGTTGTTTCGTTTTTCATTTTTTCGTCTGTCATTAAACTGGTTTGGGGGGGTAGCGGGCTCCTGGAGGCACCTCTCTGGGGTGGGTGCCTCCGCTGGCCTGCTATAAAGGGAAGCGGGCTCCTGGAGGCACCCGTGGGTGCCTCCTATCCTTACCGGCTAGGAAGGGAAAGCAGGCTCCTGGAGACCCCTCATGGCATGGGGGTCTCCTCTCCTCACCTGCTACTGCAAAAGGGCATGCATAGCCATATGGATATGCATACCAGTTGCAGACTATGAGACCAGTCAGTGTGCACTGGCAGAACCCAGAGCCATAGGGTGATGCCTAAGGCTCTCACACCTGCTGTGTCTCACAAAGAAGGGAATCGTACTTGCGTACAGTGCAATGCAAGTAGATCTGGCTTAGGGGACAGCAGCTTAGCGCAAGGGCTAGGGTTAGGCTAGTTACTGGTGAGGTTAGGGTGGGGTAGTGGGGTGCACCTCTGGGTGCCTCTCTGACCCACTAAGAGGACAGTGTACTGTGGCATATGGGTAAGGAATCAAGGATTAGGGTTAGGGTTAGGGGGCTAGGGCAGGGTTTAGTGGGCTTTTTGGCACATCCCAGAAGTCTCAGTGGCCAAGTGGCCATGCGATTGGTGGGATGGCTCCAAAACTTTGCATGGTCCACTCCCACATGGCCACTTGGCCAGCCCATCATTGCGCAGGTGTAAATAAAATAAAATAAAATAAAATCAATGGAGAGAGGACAGAGGAGGAGACATTTTGTTGCAACAGAAAAACCCACTGCTACTGTAAAAATTCTGGCAGTTTTAGCAATAGCAATTAGCAAATTTCGCATGTTTCTGTGGTGCTTGTGTGTGTGTGTTTGGACCACGATTTCAAAAAAAAATATTGCAGTCGCCGTCCCATTTTGGATCCCCCGCCCGCACCGCATGGCATGGCGACTCGAGTCCGGCTGCCCAGGACAGGAGAGGGGGGGAGGCCGGGACCCCCCCCCAGAAACCACACCTCTGGTAGGTGCACTCTGCAGGCATATTTTCGCCTGCTTTTTGGCCCGGGAATGGGGGGGGAGTTTTAAAACTTTTTTCTGTGCCGCTTCCGCTTGAATTGCGGCCGGTGGCCGGCGGTGACTTTGGCGGGACGACGAGGATGCCCGCCCCCAGCGCAGCCCAGGGACAGGAGGGACAGGAGGAGAGGGGGGGAGGACGGGGACCCCCTTCTAGAAACCACCCCTCTGGTAGGTGCACTCTGCACTCTGCAGGCATATTTTCACCTGCTTTTTGGCCCGGGAATGGGGGGGGTTAAAACTTTTTTTCTGTGCCGCTTCCGCTTGAATTGCGGGCGGCGGGCGGCGGCGACTTTGGCGGGATAACGAGGATGCCCACCCCCAGCGCAGCCCAGGGCCAGGAGGGACAGGAGGAGGGGGAAGGCCGGGACCCCCCTCCAGAAACCACCCCTCTGGTAGGTGCCCTGAGCCCTCACTCAGGCAGGCATATTTTCGCCTGCTTTTTGGCCGGGAATTGGTTTTTTAAAATTTATTTTAAAAACTTTTTTTCTGTGCCGCTTGGCATTGCGGGATCGCTGCGATGCCAGGAACAACCATGACAAATCAGACCCAATTATTCTTTAGTCGGTTCGAGTTCGAGATCTGGCGGAGTAATTCCCGTTACCGTTTCCGTTCCGTAACGGAAACAAGTAACGGAAACGGGAATTCCGCTAAGTCGTGCCCATCTCTACTCTCAACAGAATCTTCACATGGATAAGGAGAATGTATTGCACACAAACTGCCAATTAAGATTACAATTTCTGCAAAATCCTGCAACTTTAATAATTACAGAATTTTAGGAATAGTACAGTTTGGATCCAAATAGGATGAATGGTCCTCTAATTTAATTCTTTGAAGCCCTAGATGGTTTGTGTACTTGCTCTCTCTGCCTTTGTGCATACGTTCTTTCTCAAACAGAGTGGACAGACAAGACAATTTATGCCAATTACAGACTAGGGGAGGAGGGAAATGCTCTACCTTGATGTAAGCTAGAAATGCAGAATCTCATTGGGCTTCAAAATTCCCTCTTAAGCTGTCTCATTGTGTGGAGGCAGTCTAAATCAATGAAAACTTAGCAAGTGTTCATTTCATCCTTTAGTTTGAAGCCCAAAGCACTGCAGGGTTTCATTCAGTACACTGAACTCTGGAAATGAAGGGTCTCATTCAGACTGAGATCAGTCTGAGAAATGTTCTCTATATATTTAAGGAGTTACCTCAGTGTGGAGATACTATACTTAACTGAAGTCACCCACGCCTATATGAAACATTAAGGCATGAAGCATACACTGAGGCTCATGCCATGGTTTTTCTTCGATGAAGAGAAAGAAAGGATTCTGAAATGAGCCCTGAGATAGGCTCTTTTTTTCTTTTCTTTTTCTTTTTTAAAAAATTTGCTTCTCCTAGACTATGTTGTCAGGCGTGCTTTCCTTTGGCAGCACAGAAAAGCCAGGAAAGAAGGGGCCACAAGAACCCAAGCACGAACACATTTTTCATTCAGTGTTACGGTCTAGAACTTGAGTGTGGCACAAAGACAACATAAGACAACAAAGACACAAAGACAACATAATATCATATTATAATTTAACTGACTAGAGGTTGAGTGTGCAAAGGGACTACACTATTTTGGAGAACACAGAGTCACAACCACTGAGATCTCAGGTTGCTGGAGGTTTTCATAAAGCCACACAATGGGCGTTTATACACGACCCCTAAACTCCGCCACAAATGGCTGCAAGCTCCGGAGCTTAAAAATGTTTCCCCACCAGCACCGGAGCTTACAGAAAATTAAGTGTGACCACGCACCCATAAGCGCGACCCAGCGCACCTTTCAAGTACCTGCTCTTTGATGGTGAAAATTTCCTTTATGCGGATCTGCCGGGCTCTCCTCCCTTCTTTTTGTTGTTGCTTTTTGCCTTCCGCCCCTTTAAGAGGAACCAGGAAGTGACTGGAGGCTCAACTTCCACCAGCATGGCACCGGGAGGTAAGCCAGTATTCTTTTGTTCCTTTTTTTCCTCCCTTCCTTCACGCAGACAGGAGAAGGAAGTGCGGAGGGGTGGGGACGCACAAACAGCAACGAACCCCCAAGATCTCTGGTCCGAATTTAAGGGACCAGCGGATCTTAGGGGTCATGTGAAAAGGCTCAATGTCACATTAACTTTATTCAATGGCCTATCTTATACACTGGTCTGTTATCTTACCATTTGATATTTTCCAGGCTGGTGCAATATATTCCCTCACTTGTTCCCTTCCTTTTTGTCCCAGGGTGCCCCTGGTGCGTGCTGGTCATCCTGCAGAGGCTAGGAAGAAATTTTCCTTCTCAACCATAGTGGTGTTTAATGGGTTGAGATAGTATTCATCTTTGATGGAACACTTGCTGTCTGGCCTCTTGGGCCTGGTAAGTCTCTTCTAGAACCAACCATGGCCGGGAAAGATGGAGCTGAATGGTGGCCATTAGCCATAGCCTGCTTTTTAGTCTTATGTGGGGTTCACCCACGTTATACAAGTATAGTAGAGATGGGCACAAAATGATTTTTTTATTTTGTTTTTGTTTTTCATTTCATACCCTAACGAAATAAAAAACAAAATGACCCATCAACGAAAAATGAAACCAAACAAAATGAAAATTTTTGGTTTGTTTGCTTTCATTTTTCACTCTCCCCAATCGGGCATGTCCTCCCCTACCTGAGGCCAGGGAGGCCTCCCACCACCCAGCGTAGCTGCTGCTGCCGACGATCCCCCAGTCATCATATGTCTTTTCTTCTTCATGCTGTTCCACAAAACACCCAACCAAATGCAAATTTTTAGAACAAGGTTTCATAGAATTCAGTGAAAGGGACCCCAATTTCAACATCTTCTTCTGCTGCTATAGGTATGTCCAATTAAGTGGTCTTGATCCACAAAAGCTTATATAGAAATATAATAGTTTTAAGTGCCACATGTTTGTCTTTTGTTTTGTTTTGTTTATTTGATTTTTGCCCAGTGTGAACTGAACTTTGTTTGGATTGTTCCACTGTTCATTAATTAACTAAAGTAAAGCTGTATTGTCGAATCCCTTTGGTCTCCAACTTCTTTTGGCTTGTCTGAAGCTTATTCCAAATGTGAAACTGCCCAGACATACTTTGCCTGAATCATCCCATTGTCTAGCAAGTGTGACTCTGTAATTGAAAATGCTTGATCTGTAATGATTTTTTAATAAAGCATCTGAATGCTTCATGCAGTCCTTCTGATCTCAGCAGCTGCAGAGAAAACATTAAGTAGAAATAGAGAAAATATTAAGTAGAAATATTTAAAATACTGCTTTGCAACAGTAGGTTTGTCAAGTGCAAACATGTTTTTCTTGTTGCAAAAGAGATGGCCTCAATGAAACAACCTCCTATTTATTTGAATTTGACAATTATTTGGGATATCAAAAATGACCACATAAAAGAACTAGGAAATTGTTTGAGGAATTGAATTTATTTTAACTTTGGGATCAAAGCTTTCTAATGAAGTTTTAAATGTAACATTGCCATACTCCCAAATTGGGAGTTATCCATATTGTGCTAGCTGTGTGGTGGCTGTATTTCTGGCAGAGTTATTATGGTCAATGACAGGTTCTGAATTATTCTCCTGAAACAAATGCTCAAGATTGTACTTCCTCCTTCTTTGGCAAACTTTTTTTTACAACAGCTATCATTCTCTGACACTGCAGGTCTGTCTGCAATCCAGCCACCTTCAGAAAACCTGAGGCCTCTAGCTGTTATCCAAGTGGTTAATGTCGAGTTTTCTACTCCTCTCCTTTGGCAGAACTAGCTATTGGTATAAAAATTTTAATAATGGAACTTACTTCCCCAGAGAAAATGTCAAGGAAATGAGTAACAAGCAAGGTCTCCAGTGATGTACTAGTGACAAATACTTGATATGGATCAATATGAGTGATGTAATAAGATGTATCTTTGGACTAATATTTTTAAGCTTTTTAATACTGTATAAACCTTTACTTCAGTCAGAAACAATTTTCTGCTTCACATTTTTTAAAAAAATGTGGGTTCGATCTATTTCTTTATTCAGCAGATAACTACTCTAGGCAGCTGTACAAGATTACTACACCCAAGGAACAAATTAAAACAATAATTATAAGATTAAGTGAAGTAACATCTAACTCTACAATATGTTCTTAGCCACTGACCAAATGAGATTTTACAAAAGTAATACTGTGATATTGTATACTGTAACTGTACTAAGTGTACTGTGCACATGTTAACCTCTATACGTCTGCTAGGAACACAATTGCTGTCAGTTTTAAAGCCTCTCAAAACCATTCAGGAAAAAATGAAATCAATGGAATACAGTTCATTTTTGCAGATAGGCTTTCCGTTAATATAATTCATGGATTCAGCTGACTCCACAACAAAGGTTTGTCCCAATTACCTTTCTGTTTATTAGAACTGTAGGTATGCTATGTCTCTAAAGTGCACACAAATTTTCTATAGAAATTTTAGTTATTTTTTTCAATGAGAACTCTCCCCACCACCACCACCTCCATTATAGCAGCAAGGATATGATTTTAAAAGATCTGTGTCTGCAATGCAAACAGACCTCATGGCATGGCGGGTGTTTTTAAAAGCCAAGCAGCCAGGAGTGGTGGCAGGGGTTTGGAGAAGAGAGAAGTGCCCGGGCAGGTTTGGTGGGCTGGTGTCCTTTTTGGGGCAGAGCAGAGAAAGGAAGGACAGGAAGCCTCAGGTGGAAGGAAGCCCAAACACAGGCAGAAGGAAACTGTGGGGCTCTGATTTTAAAAAATCCCACTTGCATAACCTGCTTTTTTCAGGGCGTACACACCTCTGCCACCCAGCTGGTTTTGATAGATTGGGCTGTGGCAAGGGGTAGTGGCTCTACTCCAACGAGCTGCAGCAAGATCTGATGGCTGGATTAAAGCAACCACATTCCCCTCACCACCAGCCACCAGATCTCACTCCAGCCCATTGGTCTCAGCCAGGTGAGGGTCATACATCCACCTGCCCGATCCTTGCCTGGCTGAGAATGGGAGAGCAGAGCAGGGTTTTGAATTTCTCACTGAAGCAGCAAAAGAGCTGCTGGCTGAGAAATAGCTGCCAAAATCAGCTGTATGGCTGTGGAAAGGGAGGGCAACTCTTCACTCCTGCCCTCTGGTCTGGGTTCAGCCAAATTACTGCATCAAGAGCGGGCAGCAGAAGTAAATTGGCTGGCCTCCTCTCACCACTGCCACACAGCTGATGTAGACTGCTCATTGAGGGGGGTTCCTGGCAACCCAGCAAAGCAGGGGAAGCTCTTCCCCTGCTTTGTTGGGTTGAGACATGCTTTCCATAGGTTCCCTTTCCAATCGGTTCCCTTCAGAATGGATTAATCGGTTTTGATACATTCCTATGGGAAACTGCGTTTTAAACTATGAAAAATTTTGAATTTCAAAAGATCAGTTGAAACTGATTAATTTTGTAATTCAAGACATCATTATATACTGATACTATTTATCAGTATACACATATTACTGTATTCTTTAACTAATATTTATGTCTAATTTTCTAACCATAGACACTGATTTTAATTTCAATATTCATATCCTTTTTAAAGTGACTATTGTTTGGTACAGTGGCATTAGTTATATAATTTGCCCAATTATCAATACAGGAATGTAGGAATTCCTGTATAAATAGGGTAATTGCCACTGTAGAGGAATGAGGAGAATGTTGCATAATGTTCATTATACAACATAAAACATGAAAAAAGGGAGTACTGCCTAAATGATAAGTGTTTTTATAAATCCACAGCTTTTCATATGGACAAAATACAAGGCACATCTCAACGTGAAAATATCTGCTGTGACTCCTCCGATTGGTTCCCATGCCTCCATAGAATCCATGGAACTCGAACAGAAAGCAAATAAATACAGGCAAAACTGCTATCAAAGCCTGCCCCAAATAAACATTACAAGATTATAAATATATTCCTCGGCGTCACTTCCGGCTGCTTGATGAGCGGCTGAAAAAAGCTGAGCTCCGTACGATCGAAATGTAAACAGCTTTAAAAGTCTTGTTCTCCCTTCAAAAAACTTGTGAGTAACCTTCCTATGTAGTTTTAAAGTGATTAATTGCAGACTGGAGCAGTCTGGAATGTTAATTATTTGATAACTCGCCGGTACAAAGTACTTTCGTTTTTGACTCCTCAAGCGCTTTCAATTTTAAGCTACCATGAGTTAATAAGATGATTTTCCTGTCTTATAACCTGGGTCTATATTTTAAAAAATCTGCTTAATGAGAAGGAAAAAATCTAAACCTCCGCAGGAAGCTAAGTGGACCCGTCCAGTACCATCGGATCGTAGCCTTGAAAGATTACGGCGTGTTGAAGCCTCATCTGCCCTTCAGGGCGAGGATCCGAGCTATATTATGGAAAAAAAATAGAACAACAACTCTCCGTTCTCACGGAAGGCTTGGAAGCGCTGGGGGGGTTACCTAAGGAGATCAAACAGATCAGTGAGGACTGTAAATTTTTTAAAAAAGAATTCCAAGCTCTCAATACTAAAGTAGAAAAGATACAAGCAGATTTTAAGAATTTTGATCAGAGAGTGACTCAGGTTGAAAAGCTGGCTAAGCAAAATGAGGATGTGATACAAAAACAACAGAAAGGTTTGGAGGAAATAAACAAGAAAGTAATCTACCTTGAAGATAGCTCCAGGCGCTCCAATATCAAGATTATGAACTTTGCATTAAAGAAAAGAGACAATCTTAAAGCAGAAGTGATTTCCTGGATAAATACAATTATGAAGTCACAGTTTGTAAGAGAGGAAGATGTTGAGAGAATTCATTTTCTGGGCAGCCCTCAAATTCAGCATAGGCCTATAATACTGAAATTTCTTAACTATGCAAAAAAAGAAGAATTCATGAGGGTGGTAAGATCCAAGCCAGAACTTCTCTCTTACAATGGCACTTCTGTACGAGTGTTTCAAGATTTTTCCTATGCAACATCTCAGTGGAGGAAAAAAATGCGACCTGTGACTGCAGTTCTTATAAAAAACAATTTGAAGTATAGCTGGGGCTTTCCAGTATTTATCAAGATTTGGAAGGATGGGATCCTTCATAAAATTTATTCCCCAGAAGAAGGAGAACACTTACTAGCTGCATGGGGCCTCTCAGAGGAAGATCCAGGAGCAACAACGTCGAGTGGTTGAGTGAAGAAACCACATGGGAAGAAAGTGGATTCCTGTTTTAATTTTTTTTCATATTTCTCCTTTTGTTTTTTTGGGTCTTTTTTTTCTAATTTCTCCATTTTTTCCCTATTTTTATTTTTTTTTCCCCATTTTTTGATTTCCATATTTTTTTTTCTCATTTGGGAAGAAAGTAGGCTTTATTATTAATTTTTTACCTAGTGTTTCCTTTGGTTTTTTTCCTGGTTTTTGGACCTTGGGTTTTTTTTCCCCTTCTCTTCTCATTTTTCTATTTTTCATTTTTCCATTTTTTTATTTTTTATTTTACTTTTCAATTTTATTTTTATATGTTTATTTTCCCTTTATTTCTTTTTGGATTTTTAGTCATTGTCCTTTTTCCTTCCTTCTTTTCCCTTCTCCCTTCTCCCTTCCCCCCTCCCAATCTTCCTGTTCCCTCCCTTCTTTTTCCTTTCCTTTTTTTTCTTTCTTCTCTCTCTTTGACAGTAGGGGAAATGGGTAGTGGGAGAATTGCAGAATCTAGTAGAATTGATAAATGTTTAAGGGGGAAAACAAGAGGGTAATTAACTTTAGATTGTGCGGATGTGGGAGATCTGGCTGTGACTCAAGTTGCTGGGAATGGCGCCCCCCTTCCCCTTAGAGTCGCACTGGAGTACAATGCAGTGTGGATAAAGGAGGGGGAGGTAAGATTGATAATTGTAGGGTGGTTGGATATGGTTGGGGATAGGTTTAGATTACTTTATGTTATTGTTATTTTATTGGGTTTTTTATTAAGTTTTTTTGTTACATGTAACACAACAGGATCAAGACAAATATGTGATTTAAAGGGGGCATGGGGACCAACATAAAAGTAGCTACTTTAAATGTGAAAGGCCTAGGATCTGTTATAAAGAGAAGAAGAATAGAAGCTCTATTGAAGAAGAGTAAAGTGGACATCATTTTCTTACAAGAGACTCATCAATCAAGAGATGGGACCAATGAACTCAAACTACAGAATATCAACATTTACGAGAAAGGATATGGGACTTCAAAATCCAAAGGAGTTGCCATTTTAATTTCTAAACATTGCGAATTTGTAGTACAAGAAGTAATAAAGGATCAGAATGGTAGATATTTAATAATTCAGGGTTTATTGGGAGAAGAAGACTATACTCTAGTAAATGTTTACGCACCCAATGTACAGCAAGGAGTTTTTTATGAATCTGTTCTAGAAGAATTGGAAAAGGTGAAAAAAGGGTATGTCATTATGGCAGGAGACTTTAATATGGTATTGGACAAAGTAAAGGATAAATCTGATATTAAAAGGGATGATATGATTAACAGAACTACTGTTTTGAATAAAGTAATGAAAACTGCAGGTCTAAAGGATATTTGGAGAGAATTAAAGGGTGATGAGAGAAGATATACATATTATTCTTCGGTCCATAAAAGTTATTCTAGAATAGACTTTATATTTGTATCCCATAATTTGCTTTCCAAAATAATTGAAACAGAAATTAATACTATAAAAGTAACGGACCATGCTCTAATGGAAATGGAATTGAAGGTTAAAAAAGATTATAAAGAGGCAAGAAGATGGAGAATGAATTCTAGTATTTTTCAAAATGTAGATGCAATTGAAAGGGTAAAAAATGAATGGTTAGAAATATGGTCTATAAATGAAGCAGCTGGGAGTGGAATGGGATTGATATGGGACACTATGAAGTCAGTTATGAGGGGACTAATTATAAAGGAAACGTGTAAATTTAAAAGATTGAAAGAGGAGAATATTAAGAAATTAGAAGATGTAATTAAAAACCTGGAGCATAAGTATCTTTTAAATAGAGATAATAGAACATTTCTAGAACTTCAAGCTAAAAGAAAAGAATTAGATAGCATAGAATTAGACAAAGTTCAGAGAGATTTAATGTATATGAAGAGAAATTATTTTGAATTTAGTAATAAAAACTCTAGATTTTTGGCACGGTTATGTCAAGCTAGAAGAGCAAAAAACGCAATAGGCGTGATTAGAGATAAATCAGGAAAGAAGTGTAGCCTGATGAAAGAAAAATTGCAAATATTTCAAGAATTTTATGAAGATTTATATAAGGGAGGCAATGTCCCGAAAGTAGACATAGAAGACTATGTTAAAGAAATTGTTAAAGATAAGATTTTAGAGACAGACATGAGGGAATTAGAAAAACCAATTCAAGAGGAAGAGATTGGAGCAATTATTGATAAGTTAAAAAATGGTAAAACCCCGGGTTGTGATGGATTAGATTCAGATTTTTATAAATTGTTTAAATCAGTTTTAGTTCCAAGATTAAAAATACTTTTCAATAGAATCTTACAAGGAGATAAAATCCCATTATCTTGGAAACATTCATTAACAATTCTTATTCCAAAACCTAATAAGGATATGATGGACCCTAGTTCATATAGACCTATCTCATTAATAAATCAAGACGCTAAGATTTTTACCGCAATATTAGCAAATAGAATGAATGAGTTTATTACAAAATATATCAAGGAGGATCAAAATGGGTTTTTAAAGGGAAGACAAATGTCTAATTTAACTAGAAGAGTGTTGAATATTATATATGATACAGAAACGAATAAACAGAAGGCTGGTATTTTATCATTGGATATATTTAAGGCTTTTGATTGTGTGGAATGGCCAACACTAAAAATATTGATTGAAAATTGGGGGTTTGGAATGAAATTTAGAGGGGTGATAGATCAATTATATTCTGAAAATACATCTGAGATAATAATTAATGATGGGATTTCAGATCGGATATCTCTAGGCCGAGGTACTAGACAAGGTTGCCCCCTCTCCCCAGTTCTATTTTGTTTAATGATTGAAATGTTTGCGGACAAAATAAGGAATGATGAGTTAATTAGCGGATTAGGTATTGATAATAAAGTAAAGATTAATTTATTTGCAGATGATTCCTTATTGACAATTAAAAATCCACTAGAGAGTATGGATAGAGTTAAATATCATCTGGAGAAATTTGGGTCAGTATCTGGATTGAGGGTTAACTGGCAGAAATCTCAGGTGATGCTGTTTAATCACAACAAGGAAGAACAAGAAGTGTTTACCCATAATTACGGATGTAAGATAAGTAACTCAATTAAGTATTTAGGTATAGAATTAGTAAAGGATACACAGAAACTAAAGGAATTTAATTATAGTAAACTAAAGAAAGAAATTAAGAATAAAATGTTAGAATATTCAAGTTTAAAACTTTCTTGGTTTGGGAAGATTGCATTGATGAAAATGAAAATTTTACCAAAGTTAAATTTTCTCTTTATGATGCTTCCGATACAGTTAAGTAAGGATGACTTTAAATATTGGCAAGATTTAATTAATAACTATTGTAATAGTGGTAAAAAGGCTAGAATAAACAAAAAATATTGGTATATGGCCCAAAATAAAGGTGGTATAGGTTTACCAAATGTTAAAAATTATTATTTAGCAAATCAAATAAGGTTTATTGGGGATATTGTGTTTAGTCCAGAAAGACTAATATGGTGGAAAATGGAATCATCAGAAATAAAGGAGGATATTGAAAAATATTTATTTGGCACTATTAAGAAAATAAAGTTAAATGAGATTGATAACCCCTTTCTTAGATCTATGTTGAATGCATGGTATCTACATAAGAAAAAAATATGTCCCTCAGACTCACCATTGAGATCCATAACTGAAATGGAGAATTTCCCTACAAATTTGAAAGTTTTCAAAAAAGTATTTAGGGATAAACAAGTGATTAGATTGAAAGACTGGATAGGTAAAATGAGAGGGAAAGTACAAATGAAGGAAATTCTCCAATGTAGGGATATATCTTGGTTTAATTTTATACAATTAAAGAAATGGACTGATACTTGGATAAAGAAAAATAATAAATGCAGAGAATACACAAAATATGAAGAACTTTTATTGTTGTATGAGGATACTCAGAAGGAAACAGTAGTAAAAGGTATTGTTAGTAAACTATATAAAATTATTTCGGATTTAGATGAAAATACGGGAAAATCTGGAGTGAAATTATTGTGGGAACAAGATTTTAAAAAAGAAATAAGAGAAGAAGACTGGGCTAAAATATGGAGAATGAGAATACTTAGATCTATGTCTGTTAGAATAAAGGAAAATTTCTTTAAAATAAGTTTAAGATGGTATCTGACACCAGTGAAATTGAATAAAATGAATGCAAATTCTTCCAAGCTTTGTTGGAAATGTGATAATGAGATTGGTACCTTTTATCATCTGTGGTGGGAATGTAAAAAGACACAGAAATTTTGGAAAAGTATTTTTAAAGAACTAAGTGAAATATTAGAAATGACTATAGAGCCCAAATCTGATATTGCTTTGTTATCAATATTTGTGGATCAAAATTATGATGTTAAAACTAAAGAGTTGATTACGAATTTGTTGACAGCAGCTAGATTAATAATTGCTAGAAATTGGAAATCTAAATATGAACTATGTTTAGAAGAATGGTATAATGAAGTATGGAATATTGCTTTAAATGATAAATTGACTTGTTCTCTCAAGATTAAAAAAGGAGAGTTAAAAAAAGATATTTTCTATGATATATGGGGTAGATTTATTGAATATGTGCTTGTACGGGATAAGGGTAAGGTTTCCGCGCAACAATCGATTTTGTTCTGGAGGGGAGGATTATGAATGTAAATATCAAAAGTGATCCTGTTGGTGAAGGGGTGCACTGTTGTTGTTTGTCTTTTTCATGTAATTTCTATATGTTTTTTAAAAAATAAAATAAAATTAAGAAAAAAAAAATAAAAAAAAATAAATATATTCCTCTCCCCTCCACCACACGATGCCCCCCTCTCTCTCTCTTGTATAGGTAGCTGGAAAATATAAACCAAAGATAGAAAATACCAACAAAAAGCAGAATGAAACAAAAGGGGGGGGGGGAATTCTCTAAAGAACTCACAGGGGATCCAAAAATATTCTCAAGGAGGCACATTAGGCTGCAGAAAGAGTAATCAAAAGAAATGGAGGGAAATCTCTCTCTGCTCCCATAAACAAAACACAAAGGAAAAGGGTAAGAAAAAAAAAGATTCAAAATGGTGGCATGATAGGGAGACAGGCAAGCAAGCACATCAGCAAAATTCCAAGATTTCAGCCATGCCACGCCAGGCACCGGAGTCAATCCCGGGTGCCCAGCGGGCTCTGCGGTTACGGGCATCCGGGCACTGGCCAGCACGCACAGGTTCAAAGGACCCACCGGCGCCAGCCCTCAGCATGCTGCCATTTGGACCCAGCGGCAGCAGCGTTCCCCACCCACCCTCCCTATCGAGCGTGATGTCAGTTTACTGTTATGTTGGTGTTAATTTGTATTGTTCCTGTCATTTTGTCACAGCTTTGGTGGTTTGGAGGCATTGGGACAGGATCCAGGCTGAGGTGGCTGCAGAATGGAACCTGCGTGGCATGGAATCTTCAGGGTGGTAACGGCAGACCCAGGAGGGAGCTGTGAGTGTCCCGGCTTGTGTGGGACATCAGACGGCCTCTCCGCTCAGCTTGGGCAAGGAAATCTCGAAGGAGTCTGCGCCCACAGGGGTTTCCGGAAGCTGAGTAACAAAGGGTGCTGCCACCTGGTGGCGCCACCATGTACATCGGGGGACAGGCGGGTTCCCCAATGGTATTGGATCCGACCCAATGCCTGGCCAGATTACTGCAGTATCTCACCAATACCAATAAAGCTGTGGCCTCCACAATTTTCCCATAAGTTCAAGAGTGTCAGTGTGGTTTATGGGTCTAACAATCACCAGGGTTGGCACTGGACCACAACAAATGGAAGAAAAGCACTCATCACTATGTAAACCAATTCTTTTACATATTCAAAATACCCCCACCTTGCCAGACATTCAGATTCACTGCAGGCAATTTTATTTGCAAAGGGTATAAGGCCTGCATTTTCATCACCATCAAAGCAAGTAGGACATAGAGTGGTGAAGTTTGCTGATAGCGTCTTCTGTTTCAGTTAGCCTTATGTCAAAAAGCTGTGGAAATCTTATTTATTAATCCTATCTTTCAGACTCTGAGTGACTGGAATATATTTGTCATGACTCTCTCCTTCCCCTAACTGGTTCAACCAAACATGACTTTACTATTAACTCTCCACACAGTGTTCAGCTAATTGTATAGAACTGCAGCATTACTCAAGACAACAGACTTTGAGGCTAGGCTAGGATATGCAGGTAGTTTACAACCATGTCCAAACTGTAAGAAGAGTCATCCTACCACAGATTCATTATACCATGAGTCACAGTTGATAACCACCATCAACCAATCAAATGCAAGGTGTTCCTTAAATAGTGCATGCAGTGGAATCTCAGGAATCTTATACTGAGAACGGGCTAATTTCCAGCCTCTGCTGGCTCTCCCCTGCCATGACTCAACCTCAGGTGATTTATGCAGGAGTCAGGAGAGTTTCAAAAAAACCCCATGAGTTCATATATTTGACTTCCTCAGCCTTTCTAAGTTTGCTGTGAGCTCAGACATACCAAAAATACTTCCAATGCACCTTATGAATAATTAAAAGCATTTATTGAAGCTATTGGAGGTTGCAAAGAACATTGCTTTTAACTAGAATACAACAAAAATGATTCCTACTCTAACTTTAATGAGGCCATGAGGTAAAGGCCTCCCCCTAATTCCTAAACTACCTTTCTTAAGCTTGTCTTGCTTTCATGTGCTGTCTCTCCCAAAGCACAAGGAAGACTGCTAGCATAGTAAACATCAGTCACATTGTATTCATAGACCAATCAGATTCTTCTTGCTTCTTTACTGAACTTTGTTTACATCTTCAGCAACCTCATGTTTATACATACACTGACATAAGGATTAGCATCACATTCCTAATCTCACTCATTCTATATCCCAGAGCACAGAGAGAACTCCTAGTTTCCTGAACACATTGCCCTCTGAAGATGCCAGCCACAGAGTCTGGTGAAATGTCAGGGAGAGAAACTTCCAGAATATGGCGAAATAGCCCAAAAGCTTACAGCAAGTATCAGATCCTGGCCGTGAGCGCCTTCGAGAATAAACTGCCTTTTTTTTAATCTATAGAAATGAGTATTAAGATACGTTTGGAATACTTCTGGTGGAACATTTGTCAGTTCCTTATTTTTAAAAATAGTATTTTAATTGAGAATTTCTCTGCATAATATTTGCTTACTCCTTGTTTCCTACAGTGTGATCAAACTTTGGAAAATATTTTTATATGACTCCATTGCTCATTTTCTATAAAGGTTTTTTTTTAACTCACCTTGCCCAAAACGATCATGGTAATATCATAACTCCCCTGTGTCTCACCTGTTCCACTCCCCAAAGAGTGAGGGTGAAACTGGTCTCATGAAATTAGGGAGTGAGAAACAGGATTGTGCTGATGGAGTGTTGAATATGTGAAATATGAACAAAGAGCAAAAAGCTTTACAGGGCACACTGACTTTTTTCACATGCAAAGCTATTCATAAGTTAGTTTAAAATGAGATTTTGAATTGCACTATGTTTATGTCAGCTATAAAAACAAACATGAAATAGACATTAGTCTTTGCTAATAAGACACGCTGAATGATGGGTCCTTAGGAACGCAAATAATAGTCTCTAAATAGTTACAGAATCACATAATTTGGAAAATATCGTTAGCCCATGACTTCCAAACAGAAATAGCTCTTTCGCATGAGTTTTGTAGAGCTAATAGGTTTGAAAATAATTTAAATAATGGAAGCATCTCATTTTTTTTCATTTCTCTCCAGTTTGTGTAAATAATCATCACCCCGTATGAGAAGTGTTCTCTTTGATAAGATACAATGGTATGTATAATAAGTGTCATTTTTGTTTGCAAAGGATAAATTATTCAAAGAGCTTTTTCTTACAATTGTGGGGCTGTTTCACGTATCACCATTCCAAGGTACAAATACAACAAATGAGAGGTACATAAAACGTTTGGCACTCTTGGCTAATACAAAAGGAAAAGAGAGATAATAGGAAGTAAGTGTTTACGAAGCAGATGAGCATAGCAGAAAAATGCATATTGGATTCCAAGACTTCTTATTCTCTTAAACCCGCCCACACACACACACCAACTTCGTTATAATAAATAAGCCCTCCCACTCACAGTCTCCATTTTTTTCATACATCATGATAGCTATGCAGAAAGCATGCCTAAGATAGAAGATTCAATTAAAATAGAACTTAGACAAACATTACTGTTGGATGCATTTCACCTCTCCTAACCAAAGGTCTCAGCTATGCTAGCACGAAAAAATGCATCAACTGCACAAACATGCCTTTTGACATTTTTGCAAGAAATCTGCCCCCTTTCAAATAATCAGATTTGGCTCTAAGATGATATTTATTAATAATAAGAGTCTAATACATTCTTCTAATGACCATATATTGCATTTGGTATGTTGAATGTAGCTATCTCCCCCCCCCAGTAAAGATGGGGACAATAAGTGTTTCTGAGTAACTACGCATTTGATAAGTGCAATAAAAGTTCCATTAGATCAGCATTATTGTGTATGTATGTGCATATGTTCATATCACAAATGGCATTCTGAAACATGTTCCACAGTATCTAAATCAAAAGTGTAACAAATGCAAACCAAAGCATTTGTCACAGATTTGCACCAGGACCAAACGTATGATTGTGAAAGTTCAACAAAAGAAGGCATTTAAAAAGGAAAGATGGGTCTGTCCATTTCTCTTTCTCCCACATTAAAAAAAACAAAGTTCTTGCCACCAAATTTATTGAAAGTCTGGACAACTTGGTGATTATTGTGATTTGCAACTCTTTAATTTGAGCATAGGTGGGTGGGCTTATCATCAAGAATCTCAGTGTCTTTTAATTAAGGTTTCAATAAAACAGTTACCAGTTGTTGCTAATATACTTCCTGAAATTGGAAAATGAGTCATTTTGCAATCATATAATCCCTCCTGCAAAGTTTTAGGACATGGCTCCTACCTTTTAGATTTAACCCTTTGGTTCACTTTCAAATGAAAACAATCCTGAAAAATGAATGGTACAATATAATATTAAAACAAACTAAAATCACAAACCATAAGACAAATGTAATAGACACATCTATTCCCAGTAAGGAAAACATTGTATACCTGGCCACTATCTAGCGGTTAAAGGGGGGGGGAGTGAAAAACATGATTCATTCAGCACTACGAACATATTTCAAAATACAGAAATATCAAGTAAGTTTATTAAGAAATAAGCAGATTCCTCACACACACCCAACCAGATAGAAAAATAATTCAAGTTTTGCTTTCTGCCCCAGTTTTATTCTTTAAATCTGAAGTTCTTTCTCTGACATTTATGAATTTACTGCAAATCTTGTACACCTCTTTAAAAAAACAAAAGCAAACATAATTTTCACCATCCATTTTGGTGTTCTAATAACACCATGGTGTTCTTTCTTGATTAGTTGCTCTTTGACAACAGGCAAAAGCAGTAGATCTAGGAAACTTATCTTCCTGAAAAAACTACTCCTCTCACTGAGTTTCTTTTGAACTTCAGACATGAAATTCCTTTGTTTGCTTTAAATGACACAAACACAAAGTCGATTATAACTTCCAGAGGAAATACAAGCTTCTGATTGTTTACATTTATCTCCAAGTTCTCAAGGGGTGCAGAAACTCTATACTGGAGAAGCAGGTCTGTTTTCTTTTACGTACGTTTGTACAGTAAAACAGTTTGGCGTGGTCTTTGTGAGGGATCTTTCATTAGCTTGCTCTGCACAGCATCATGACAATGGTAAAATTGGGAGGGGAAGGCTTGGTGATAGAATTTTTGAACTTGTCAACCATTAAAAAATAATTTCAGGGTGTTTGAGGAAAGCACAGCATGATCCACAACGAATGGTTTTCAAAATCCATGGAATTCTTTAAATAGCTCAGAGACCTCCTACTGTTCATGTTTTATTTGTGAACAGTGAGATAGACTTTGTTCATTTCAACCCACTTGTTGTTGTTATTTGAGCTGGCAAAAACATATAAGGTGCAGAAACTAAAAACATACCTGCATCAAATACATGGAGATATTGCTTTAAAATGTCAGCATGCAGCCTGATAGCCATTAATATATTTTAACTACGTTGGCATGTATTATGCCAGCAGGACTTCACAGTCCACAAAATATCTGTTGAGTATCTTTTCCAGATTCAGTATTCAAATTTCAGGAGTAATTAAACGAACTGTTACAGAAGGTGTTGCATAATACAGCACTTCCTCACCATCTGTATTCTGATTTCATATTGGTATCACTTCTTTTCTAGTTGGCCCTCAGACTGCAGTAGAGATGAACCTAAACATGTTTCTGTGCATTTGATTCTTCTCTCACACTTGTAGTACAGGCCATTCAAAAATGTTTCCTTAGGCAATATTTGTTTATCACTTGCAGATTGTTGGAGAGGACTGGCCTCCAAATCAATGTGCGGGATTAGCTGTTGACCCTACAGCTAAAGTTTCATCATCAAATAACAATGAATAGTTCATATTCTGAAGGCTATTTCACACACTAGGTAAGAACCAATTCAAGTTTGCCACTGTATTCCTACTTTCTGACGAGCTGCAACGAATTTCAGCATCTGACAAGCAATCTGTTTTTACCTTCATGTTTCCAAATACCTGTTAGACATAATCCCTATTGTCGTGTTTTAAGGTACTTAAATTCTACAGGTTTTGAGATGAGCCCTACCACCCCATCATAACTTTAAAACAGAAATACTATACAATTGTCTGACGTGGGGAGGATGTGGCATCCAGGCAGAATCCCCATGTTAGTCAGAACCCAGATGTAAGAAGAAGAGTGTGCCCCCTCTCCCCAAGGACCTGCATGCAGCCTAAGCCCACACTCATTGGGAGAATCCATAGTCTCCATGAGAGGGGGAGACGAGGAGAATGGAAGTTGTGGGGGTGAAAGAGGGGTGATGGGAGTGAGGTTGAGGGGATGAAAGTTGAGGAAGAGAGAAAGGTAAGAGGAGAGATGGTATTAGGAGGCTGGGTTAGCAGGGAAGAAGGTACGGTTGCTGAGGAATTGGTTGACATAGTGAAGGAGGACCCCTGGAAAGGGGAGTGGGTGACTTACCAGCTCCCACAAGAGGTGGCAGAATGGGAGTGGTGGGAGAAAAAGGCAGTGAAAAAGCTTTCCCTGTTAAAAGGTGGAGTGTTCAACCTAATGTTTTAATGGGACAATCGGCGGAGGGGAGGTTTGAAGCACAGCCCTTACTGGGAGAAGGGAGGGTGAATACACATGAAGACACCGAGCCAATAGCATTGTTTAATAAAAGTTTATTCAAGCAAATGGCTGTGACATCTCCTGTTCTATTGCCCAAGTCACTGGTGAAGGAGGGAAGGGACAAGGGAGGCCCTCACACGAGATTTGAGGGGATTTTGATTCACTTAGAGAGGTAACCCAGGTGCAGTGGTCTCCCCTTCATACACTCACATTTTCATGCTAACAGATGAGGTGGAGCTAATACACTCCCCTCAGAATATCAGGGCACCACGAGGGCTTCAGAATCAAAACACATTAGTATATGTGGGCAATCAGAATGAACACACAGCATTTGTTTACATGCGGAGGAATAACTGTTACTATATATATAGTGTTAATGGCTGTGTACACACACACACACACACACACACACACACACACACACACACACACACACACACAGTGTTTTACAGAGAGAGAGAGAGAGAGGAGAGTTATTAACTATATATAAATTTACAGTTATTCCTCCATGGATAAACAAACACTGTGTTTTCATTCTGATTACCCATACCCACATATACTAATGTGTTTTTAGATAGATAATAGATACTCTCTCTCTCTCTCTCTCTCTCTCTCTCTCTCTCTTTGTGTGTGTGTGTGTGTTTTCTTGGATTATAATTCTCAGAAGCCTTTAAAACTAGTTTTGGTTCACCATCTTCACTACCTAAATTTCAGTCTCTCAACCTCTCCAATTGCTTCTTTATTTCAAACATTCCCTATACACTCCAGCATGAGTATGGAATCTGTAGTCTTCCAAATCTACAACTCTCGTTAATGCAACAACACATGGAACAGCCCAGCATCTCCCTCCCTATCCTAGAAATAGGTGAACATGTCCTGCTCCCCCTAGAGACAGAGTCTATTGAAGCACTAAAGTTAAAAAGAATCCATCTTTTTTCATCTATTGAGCTTTGGCATGAACCTAGCAAGGACCTTTGGACCCAGGAAAAACATTCCAGAAGGATTATTTCAAAAAAAAAAACTATTCAACAGGAGGGCAACATGGCCCACTAGATCGGGGTCACAAAGTATGCCTCTTTTCCTCTGATTCTGCCTTCCCAAGAGAAAATCACAGTTACTGGTAAAGAGGCTGCAAGACTTTGTGATCAAGACCTGGCAGCCAGTACAGCCAAAACAATATTGTGTTCATTGTTCTTTAATAAGCAGTTTGCTGGCTATGACAATAAGCAAGCAACCATTGGTGCCATGGCCTGGACTGTAAGCTTTCAAACCAATGGGAGGTATTTTACACCAATCCCGCTTTCCATCTATAGGTTCCACCTTATATTCGGCAACATTCCCAAAGGTTTCCAAGCTTCTATAAAGATAAGGTGTAAAGAATCCATGGGACTGCAGAGGTAGTACTGTGAAGGTAGTACTGTCCTGTTCAATGAATATAAATTCTGTTCTATTAATAGAAGAAGGTTAATTGCTAGGTAGGCTTTCTGAGGTGGAGATTGGAGGATCAGCCTTGAGCTGGCTCCTTTCCTTCCTTGGAAGTTGTCCCCAGTGTGTGAAGCTGGGGAAAGTGTTGTCGGACCCTTGGACAATCTCCTGTGGAATGCCGCAGGGATCAGGGATCTCCCCCATTCTATTTAACATCTATATGAGGCCACTGACTGAGGTCACTTGGGATTTGGGGCTAGCTGTCACCAGTATGCTGGTGGCACATAGCTCTAGCTCTCCTTTTCCACTTCTGCAGCAGAGGCAGTTCAGACCCTTGATTGCTGCCTAGATGCAGTCATGGAATGGACTAGGACAAACAGGCACAGGCTCAACCTGGAGAAGACCGAGCTTCTCTTCCCTGGGGCATCCTCTGCTGGGTATAGTGACCCTCTCCTCAGTCTGGGTGGTTCCTCCCTTGAGCTGGTGGAGAAAATTAGGAGTCTGGGTGTGATCTTGGATCTGGCTCTGTCCCTGAAAATCCAGGTGGCAGCTTTTTCCAAGTTGGCCTTTTTTCATCTCCAGCTGAGATCCGTCTGTACCTGGACAAGGACTTCTTGAGGACAGTTGTGGAGACACTGGTGATCTCAAGGATAGATTATTGCAATGCTCTTTATGTGGGGCTTCCTGTGACCCTTGTTCAGAGATCATAGCAGGTACGAAATGCAGCAGCCATTGGTGCAGGCAGGTATGACTGCATCACCCCTATCTTGGACCACCTGAATTGGTTACCTGTTGCCTCCAGAATAAGGTTCAAGGTATTGGTTTTGATTTTCAAAACCATCCACAGCTTGGGATTTAAATACCTAGCAAAGCTAATCTCCTTAAGGTCAGCTGTGGCTGAGCCCACCAGAGCTTTGCAGGCCTTCTCTCTTTGGGCGGCCATTCTCAGGGAGGCCAGGAAAATTGTTACCCAAATCAGGCCTTCTCAGTGGTTGCCCCTATCTTATGGAATAAACTACCTAGTGAGATATGCCTGGCACTGTCCCTGACTGCCTTTAAGAGATCACTTAAGACCTTGCCCTTCAAAGAGGCATATAGCGACTGCTAATACGTCTGTGTTGTTTTGGTTTTGGTTTTGCTTTTTACTGTTTCTGCCCCTGGAACTTGTTTACAGCTGCCCTTGCTGGTTAATTTTTAATTTTAGTTTTAATTTCTATTTGTTTATCTCAGCATTTAATATTTTATTCTCTTTTATGATTGTAAACCGCGTGGAGTTCCTTTGGAAGACTGGTGGTATATAAATGTATTAAATAAATAAATAAATAAATAAATAAATAAATAAATAAATAAATAAATAAATAAAAGGGTATCCAACAGTGTGTAGAGTAAAGGTTAGATTCCCTGACTGTGCCATGGAAATGTTCTAGAGCAGTGTTGGCAAACCTCTGACATGGGTGCTGAAGATGGCACTTGGAGCCCTTTCTGTGGGCATCCAACATTACCTTTTCACAGCCTCCTGTATTCAGGTTAAATTGCTGTATTGACACTTTGCGAAAAAATTAGCAGGTTTTGAATCGCAGTTAGGGCACTCGGCCTCTAAAAGGTTCACCATCACTGTTCTAGAGGGAGGAACTGGTGAAACCACTCCTTAAATACCTTGCATATTTGTAGGTTCTTGAAGTGCTGTCAAGTCAGTTAGGACTTGACAACACCTAACAACAAGTTAAGCTCAAAGCCAGTAACTAGGAGTAGAGACTTGATTCTTCCTTGGAGACTTTCACTTTTTCAGCAGCCTAGTTTACATTATTTGGATCACTTCTATTTTGCATTCCTTCAGTGCCTGCCATTTTAAAGAGCTGTAATAATGGCCCACCAGTTTTATGAATATTCTTTGGGGTGCTTAAAACCTGAAATTTTTGCTCCATGATCACAGGTATCAAATATGCACCAACTTTTATCTCATTTATCATTTATACTATATTTCTTTGGGAATGGGTCCAAAACTATCTCATTCCTTCCTGATTGCTCAGCAAATTTGGAAGGAAATAACTCTATTTTACCTCCCCAAATAACCTTTGCTATTCATTTCATAAGTCAGTGCCAGTGTAATTGAAGTCTTCATGATTAATGATCTGTCTTTCCTCGAGTCTCTCCTCTGCATATAAACATTACTCTGACTTGTTGCTGTCATACTGTGCTGCATGCTTATGTATATTTCTTTATAAAAAATTTCCTGCATCTTTCCTGCCATTTCCACCCAAACATCCACATTTATTTCCATCTGGCACAGCACACTGCTGTACAGAAAGATTATATCTTTTAATTTAGAAATACATTGTTATTTTCTAATGCAGCCTGTATCTCAATTCTAAGCTCTGTTTTAAAGCCACAAATTGAAACAGTATCTCTCTATCTCTACGTTTTTTTGTTAGAAATATTGAGCCGCAGGGCAGAGCAGTTGCATCTTCCACTTATAGTATTGCATTGTTTAACATGAGCCTTCTATGCTTTTATCTCCTTGAAAACCATGCTGAGAATGGGATGGGTGAACAGATACAATCTTCAAAAGGGTAGGTTTCCCCTGCAACACTGTCTTATGTTAATCAGATTTTCTGCACAACGGTGCACTGTTGGCCATGTTGTGCCTTCCATCTATTTGTCACTTTCAGTTTTGAGGTACTAATTCAGAACAATGCAACTTTTAAGATCATAAGGCTTTCACATGCCCAGCATAGACTGTGAATGCATGCACTCATGCACTAGGAAACTCCTACAATCAGTATACCATGGACAGTGCTGGCTCTCCGGGATGTGTAAACATCTATACAGTAGCTGGATGAATCTGGGATTTGATTATTTTCCTTTTTAGCATGGGGAAAAGCATAGAGGGATCTGCCTAGTCTCTTCTGTAGGTGAAATAAATAACTCCGGATGTTTGTCAGTGAAACAAAATGGAAAAGTTTTACTTAAAACTCTACAGAAGAAAGAAAATGACTATAAACAGAGGAAAAAGTGTGAGTCTGAAGAATCATCATTCTTTTGTGCATGTAGTATGAAACTAAAACTCTAAATGTTTGTCTCCAGAAAGGAGAAAATAGTGGACAAATGGCAGGTAGCAAACAAAGAAAGCAATAGGAAGGAAGGTAGGAAGGAAGGAAGTCTCAAACATTCTGAGACATTAAAAAGCAAAAACCTTAGGTTTATTGGCAGATACACAGCAAGTTCTGACATATATCCAATGTTAAAGGAAAAGCATGCAAGACTGTATTTTTACAAGTAATCAGTTTCAACTAGTTCCATGCAATTCTGCTGTCACATATTTGCTGTATACTTAATGAATGGAAACATCTTGTTTTGAGTGGACTAACTATGGGTCTGTAAGCATGTAACCCAACACCAGTTTAGATCCCTATTTTTAAAATCAGAAATGGAAGGGTAGCATTCCTGCAAACATTCAGGAATGATAATACACTTCTCAAACAGGCCATGAGTTAAACATCAAAGTCAGTTTGAGATTTAAAATTAAAAACATGTGCCAATTAAAACATAGTAAGCATCAATGTTTTTTCTTGAAAAATCCTAAGTCAAATTCCTGTTCATTTCTACACAATACTGCTTATGTAATTTGATTTCCCTTCCATATGCATGAAGGGGAAGTTATTATCTATTGAGCAAGTGGAAGCCCATTACTTCTAATAGGGCAATATTCAGGTGCAATCAGATGGAGATTTGTCAATGAGTTTGGTCCACTGTGGAAACTGGCTAGTTCACTCTTTTTTCCAGCAGCCATATATCTATATATAACTACTTGGGAGGGGCATGAAATGGGAAAATATTGTTTCATTTCATTTTGTTTGATTTCATTTCTACTAGTAGTTATTTTGTTCAGTTTTTAAACAATTTTTCGTAGAAAAATCATAATGAAATGAAACAATAACAAAATATTTTGTTACTCTATAAAGTGGCTCCCCTGGGTCCCAGAGACACCAAATTTGGTTCGTAGCTTTTTACAAGGGATCCATTTTACAGAGTAATTAAACATTTTATTTTCAAAGGAAAAAATAAGCATTTTGTTTCATTTCATAACAAAACGCTGTTTCCCATTTTGTTTCATTTTTAACATTTTTAAAGCTTACGAAATGACAAAACAGCATGTCTTTTTCATAAGGTGCCCATTTCTAATAACCACACCTTTTTGCTTCCTCGTCAGGGGCTGTGTGTGTGCATCTTTAGAAATTGAAACCTTCCTCCTACTCTCCAATAGAAGGGGAGAGGGAGGGAGGAATGGTTTGTATATTTTAAAGGCTCTTCTAATGCTTCAATGTGCTGGGGGGAAGCATATAGGATCTCTTGAGGTACAATGTGGTTGATCCTTCCATATGGATGCAAGGATTGCCCCAAATAACATAATGCCATTAAAAATGATCCTGTTTAGCTCTATCCAAGCTGGGGCAATTTGGATACTTGCACTCTGTCTCACACAACTGTAAGTGGGAAATTCAGTGGTGAGCTCACACCAAAGCCACAATACTGTTCCATTGTGTTGGCTAACAGGATTCTTCCTCAAACATTTTGTATTGGTATCTGTTGTGATTACCTGTTTAAATCTTTATTATGGGAATCCTATATCCATCTTAGAACTTTCACACTTAAAGGGCTACACACACACACACACACACACACACATGGTTTGGAAATGGATGCTTTAGATGAACAACGGTTATGGTAAATCCCACATTTCATTACACAAAAAGAATATTCAGAGGATATGTTTACACATTCAGAAAGGTTCTCTTATAGAGATGGGCATGACTCAAAAAAAATAATTTTTCGTTTCTCGTTTGTCATTTAGGGGTCCGTTTCGGATCGTTTTCGTTTTTCGGGGGGTTGCACATTTTTCGTTTTCGTTTTCGTTATGAAACGAAACAAAAAAACAAAAATGAAAACGAAAATTTTTCATTTCGTTAGCATTCTTTTCAATGCAATGTGTCTGCCGTAACGAAAATGAAAAACACGGCAAAATTTTTCGTTTCGTTTCCGTTGTAGTTTTGCTTCTGAAAAAATTTTTGTTTTCATTTTCGTTACGAAACAAAACGAAAAAAGAAAACAAAAACAAAAATTTCGCTGAGTCGTACCCATCTCTATTCTCTTAAAATTTCATCATTTCCACTGCATGGAGAAATTACACCACTCAGAATTTCATGGAGAGCATGACCAGTCAGTTTCCATGAAACTTATGGAACAACTCCCCTCTCATAATTAAAGTACATGTAACTGGAATAATTAGACATTATTCTCCCCCTGATACTGTACTGATGCCTTAATTTTCATCCTCTATCTTGTTGTTTACCTTCTGTTTGGTTTCATTGCATAAAGTCTTGGGCTGAGGATATTCTGTTTGTTTTACCCTTGTACTCTAAAGATGCAAAATAATTAATGGGGGAGATATTATTACATGAAAGGTTGACATGGGAGGTTGCCAAAATACTCACACAAGATCAAATGAGCTGCAGAATCCCCACTGCCTGATATGGTTGATAGCATGAAGCAGATTCAAGAAAAAGAGAGAAAGGGACCTGAAATCCTTTAATATCCAAAATATTCAGGAAGCGGTACTTGGATGACATGTAGCATCTTCTGGAGAAATACTATCTGCATCTTCGCATCTCTCTGATACCAAATTGGTAAATAAATGTCTGGAGAAAAAAGATCATATTGCTCTGCTTTGCTGGAACCTTCCAATGCAGACCTCACTCCAATACCCCTGAACTAGCCCAATTTTATTTTCGATGTAGAATGCATCCATATGCAAAGCACATAGCTATGGCCCTGTAAGGGTAGTTAAAAGTAATACGAATTACTTAGAAGGCAATATATGATTAAACTGTCCTAGAAAAGCACCCTATACATTTTTGCTTAGGAGTATGGCTCATTGAACCCAATGAGACTGATAAATGAATAGACTTGTATAGGACCATATTGTTATTGTCATCAGCACATATACTTTGTGAGAAAGGCTGTGTCAAGAGAATGAGAAATAATTTATTGGCCAGAGAGTTAGTGATATATTCAGCTGATTCTTATGTAATCTGGCAGCAGTTTACCAAAGATCAGCTCAGGATGTGGTTGATTTCTTTTTAAGAAAAGGACAAGTGCTGGAACTAAAGTTTGATTCAATGAATCTAACCTGGAAACCCTGGCCTCTAATATTAGATGCATGTTGTGCTAAATTAGTAGTAAATTAAACATGCTGCACATGCTCAGCTTCATGCTTCTGTGTTGCTTCATATGTTCTACGATTGGGCTCAGGGTTCAATTAAGCCCTGCAATCAATAAATACTTGGTGAGACTCTGTGAACTTTGAAGGAACTCTTATCTGTAGATTGCCAATGACCTGTAGCCCAGCCATTGTGAAATTAAGCTTTCATTTCACTAGTCTGCTATTTAATTATCCTACCTCCCCAAGCCTAAAGGGAGGCGTAATGGAGCATATGCTAGTGTATAGCTACATAGTGATTTTAGCCTCTGCATCAGAAGTAGACAAAATCATTCTGCTCAGCTGTGCATTGATCCTAATAAAACTCCTGGTACATATCAGGAAGACGGGATTACACTGAGGCAATTAGTCCTTTTATGCCTGATTATGTATGTATTATAACCAAAGTGAACAACTTTTTCAGCACTGAAGGCAGCATCGAAGGTTGACTGGAGGACCAGTGTTGTATTTGCATTAATACAGAGGTAATAGCACAGTGGAGTCTCTCTTAAATCTTTCTGTACACTATGATCACTAAAATCTGAGGACTGTGTTGTCTTTCCAGGTGCCATCTACAGTATCAGTAGCCACAAACAGGATGGTGGAAATACATACAGACTTCTGAAAAGTCAGGAACAGAAGCTTTCAAGGATATTTGACAAGATTCTTAAGTATTGCAGGAAGGCATGGACCAGGAACAAAACCAAAGTGTGCAACAGAGAAAAGTCCTATCATCATTCAGGTTAAGAGGCTAGAAAAGAGTCCATTTTCAAATCATGATTCAATACCAGCAGACTCAAGGAATGCCTGGAAGGTGCAGAGTAAAAATAATAGTATTGGATCTGTTGTCTCCAACAACACAGGCATTGCTTTTATAGTTACATAGATGCTGTCAACCATGTCTTCATCTGAATGGTATCATTTATTTATTTATTTATTTATTTATTTATTTATTTATTTATTTATTTATTTATTTATTCTTACAACTTATATGCCGCCCACTACCCAAAGGTCTCTAGGCGGTTCAGAAGCTGCTAATACTAGGTCTCATCTGGGGAGGTTCTTTACTCTCAAGAAGCCTTCTGTTGTATCTTCCTAGATAGGCCCACTCTGTTTTGCCTCATCAAATATCTCTGCTTTGGAGGGCTAAAGACTACTATGGTCATAGGGATGGGAGGGATAGAACATATCTTCTATTTAAATGTGAAATTAAAAGTGACTATTATTTTCTGCTATCTACAGCTAGGTTGGGGGTCTTGCAGGCTGTAGCCAAAGGATGGAGGTCATCCACCCATGATGTAGGACAAGGGTTCATCTTTCTGCTAGATTGACCTTTCTCTATCAAGAAGGAAGAAGAGGAGGATGAAAGTATTTTGTAGAGCCCATTTCATGTCGGTCCTGGCAACATCTGCAAAAAAGGGGGTGCTCTTCTCTAATGTGTGTCCCTGTCTCATCTTGTTACATCCACACTATACTAAAGGATGACTTATGAGCAAGCATTTATTAACTCATAAGAAGAAAACTCACATGGTCTGTCCATTGCATCCAATGGTACCAACCCATTTCTGGGCTATATCATTTTTGCAATGTACATACTACCACTATATATCATGTCCAATTCCATCTGTGAATAAATTAATCAAAAGACCTTGATTGAAAATTCACCGACAAATATATATTCAAAATGAAATTCATTTTTAAAGCAACCCCTTCAAAACTCACATTACTGAGTGTATTTGCTGTCTTCCACACATTTTAAAACTGCCACAACTCTTTGTCGTTTTTGTTTTTTTTCCTGTTGGTTTTGCCTGATATTTTAAAACTAACTTTGATATATTTTATAAGCCAAGAATTGTCTTAGAACATTTGAGAAAGGCAAATCTTAGTGTGGAAATAAATTTTGATCCATGTCTCAGTCAAGCTAGGTACAGATCAGGATGCCTCAGAATTCACAACATTCAAGGTATATCCTATTGGGGATTTTTGTGGGTTCAACTAACATGGAACAAGTGGTTGCATTAATTGGTCAAGTAACCCCCCACCAGAATACTGGCTCAAATGCGTATAGCCTTCCTGGTCAGTACTGTGTCTTAATAATGTTTGTTGGTAGACATTACGTTTTCATGGCATGCATAGTAGAACAAGTTACCTCTAAAGTGCATGTGTGAGCTTGTCCTCCTCTGTGGGTCTGCAGTGAGTCTGCAGTTTTGTATTGATAGCAACAGAACCCTCTCAGCAGGGTTCTCACATGTGTGAGAGGCCAGGACTGCCCCATCTCTGCTGTCTTTCTGGAAACAGGCTCTTCAGGCAATTTCCATGAATGATGGACTAACTGTGTGTATGAATCTATTTACCACACATGGCTACACAGACTTTGTGTTTATAAGCACTTATGACTTTGTGTTTATATCTCTCCTTGTGTGATTGCATTGACACTGTGTTATCAATTGTTAGTTTTAATGTTGCCTTCTAATGCTGTAAGATACCCCCTCAATTCCATGTTGCTCAAACTGAATATATCTTAATCGTAATGGACGTATTCTCTCCTTGCTATAAGCCGCCTTGGGTCATTTTCCAAGGAGAAAGGCAGGGTAAAAATACTCTAAATAAATAAATAAATAAATAAATAAATAAATAAATAAATAAATAACACAGGTGAAGGCATATGTGCAATGAAAACAGCCGTGCCCAGAAGGACTGAAAGTTACCAGAGAACAGCCATCACAGGGTAACTTCCCCATTACTTTTCCCAAGGGGAAGAAGAGTCTGAGGCACCGCCTTATAGGTGTAAAGAAATATTCACAACCTGTGACACATGTTAAAGCCCAAGACAGGGCATGGATCAAATGTAAATTGGAGTCTGTCTGAGTATCACTCACTAATTTCATTTGCTAATCTTTACTTATTCATCTTCCTGTTTCAGCAGAGCATTCCACCTTTGACTTGCAATTAACCTGAAAGCATCACTTCACATCCACTTTGCTTCAGTGCTCACAGAAGATAGGGAAAACCATATTTAAAAGCTTTAGTCCTTTTCCTGTGTCATTAATTCTAACCACAAACTCACTTCCCTTGCATTTAAAGTAAATCCATATTCCCTTCTACTTTGTGCTTTTAACCTCCTCTCAAAAAATAAAATAAATAAATCATTGTCCTATTGCTTGTGTCCTTTGGGCAGAGAATTCTGTCTGTTAAGTTGAACCACTCACATATTGCTGAATTAGCTTTATACACTACAAGTGCATTTGTAATTGACCCTGTACAACACACTGCTGGAAAGACATGCCACCTCAAATGCTCACAAGAGACCTTGCCATTTGGTTGACTCATATTATTAGGATGGGTAATGAAACGTAACCACATAATGAATGTAAATATAATGTCATCTCTCAGCCAAAAGGAAAATGGAATGGAAGAGGTACCTTCTGGAGAGAAAGACACTTCCATAATATTTCCCCAACTAAAATAATCAGATAAACAAGCTTCATAAACTTTATGGCCAGCAGTTGATTTGCTGACATTGTGAAAGATGGTACCCAAGGATGATGGCTGTTTCATTTGGCTTTATGGAACATTGATATTCCATGTATTGAACAATGTAAATACAACCCAGGGAATGACTTGCGGTTTATGGAACAGGGAGAGTACAGAAGAGGGAAGAGATGAATACAAGGAAGAATAAGTATATGCTTCTGAAAACAAGCTTTGATGAGATTTCCCATGATGACCTGAAGGTAACATAAATGAGGCGATAGATAAACATTGTAGGGGAACTAGACGAAAGAAAGATATTTCTGACTTTCCATGCTATGAAGTCTGATTAATTAAAATTAAACCAGTTTAATTTGGAACAGTTAAGTCCTAGATATAAGAAAAAGGGAAAAAACTATTTGCAATCACAGTTGTTAAGACTTCATTGTGACTTGCAATGAGTCAAAAGCCAGCAGCCATGCAGCACTAGAGAAACTAAAAGTCAAATAAGCCTGACTTAGGACATGACGGTGTTCCTGTTTATTAATTCTACCACAAACTTTCACCTTCTTTGCCACTGTTAATTACTTGTGGATTATTGCCTATTGGCAACCTATGGTTTAGGCAGACCAAAGTTGGCCAGGATTGTATGTAAAGGTCCATTTTTCTTTTCTGAGATTATCAAGGCAAGGGATGGACTATTAAAAGTGTGACACAAGATGGAAAGAGAAAAGGAAAAATGGTTAAAAATCCACGAGTATCCAGAGAATGGATTTGTTTTATTTGAACACTGCAAGGGACCTTGTAACTTTCTGAAAAGCAGTGCTCCCAGAAGCTTCCAGAAGCCCCACTTCGCCTTTTGTGCTAAGTTAAACCCTCAGCCCTTTTTATGGTGAGCATGAATATCTCTTCCTCAAGGGCTTCTCTTTAACTATCTTCACATATAAAGCTTGAGAGCAAGACATAGAGCAAGAGATATTCATGTCACTCTTTCTTCTTTCATTTTATTTCCTCTCATTTTGCTTATGCAACTGCCCTCTTCCTGACCTTTCCATTAGTCTTGACAACAAATATTCAGAACGTTCTTTGTAATTCGCTGTCACACTTTTGCATCTGAAGCTCATTACACTGAAAGCTAAATGCTGCACCCTAATGCAAACACAGGGCTCAAGTAGATATCACAGGGCAGTGTTTGGCAGGGGGAGATTTATCACCAGTTCTTGGCTCCATTTGACACTACTGGATTTTTGTTAAATTCTAGCATTCAAGATTTGAATTGGAGAGAGAGAGAGAGAGAGAAAGAGAGAGAGAGAGAGAGAGTAGATGCACACACATGCGTGCATGTCAAAAGCATGGGAAAGGATTCTTTGTGTGATCTATATTACATTCAGAATAAAACCCGAAGAGAAATCATTGAAAACAAAAAAGGTAGGTGACATGGAATGCAAGCCATTGTAGACAACATGATGTTTTCTGAAGAGAAGCCCCTCTATAATGCTTTTAGAAATAATATGTGAGAAATAGTTCCCTAAATCCAGAGTAAAGAAAGAGAAGATAAACCAACATAGCTGTTAGAAGGTTTTGTGGAAAACTAAATATAGCCTTACTTCAGCCCTGACATTTACCTTTCCAGGAATTCTAAGTCATCAGCCTCCTATTTGGCATTTGAAAGAAACTGGAGAATGGAAGTAAACTTTCTTCAAGGAACCTCTTTGTTTTAATGGTGCTCCTCAATGCTTTAATGTTTGCATTTTGTGAACTACTGAAGACTAGCTCTTTCTCATGAAGGATTACATACCACAAATGGCAAGCTGGCCTTTTGGAATATACAGTGGACCCTCGTATAACAAGTGGTTTGTTTAACAGAAAATCCGCTTAAAGGAAAAAAAATTCCAGAGATAGGGGAAAATCACCCAACAGACTCTCCTATGGGGTGAATCCGTACAACAGAAAAACAGTCATGATTAGGGATTAATTGTTTTCAATGCATTCCTAAATTTGTACAAAAGAAAATTTGTACATTGTTTTCAATGCATTCCTAAATTTGTACAAAGGAAAATTTGCTTAACAGAATTTCAATTGGAATGAATTAATTTCTTTATACAAGGTACCACTGTATACATCATAGGCAGCCAGACGCCAACTGGCAGAAATATGGATATGATCCAAAATAACTAGGTGAGAACGATGTAGAACTGAAGATGGTCATTCACAATATCCCTTTCCCAAATGGTGAGAAGGCTGGAAAAACTTGTTTGACAACTGTGGACGTCTTGGTGTCAGGCATGGCAATGAGTACCCCATTCCCCAGAGGACCACACTGCCCTTCATGTAGCAAAAACTGGGTGAATTCAGCAGCAGCTGAAGAATTTTCTCCCATTTCATGAGTATGTCCACATAGCTGAGTGAGTAGTACTGGACAACCAGAGCTTTGATCCACGGTACTAAAATTTAGTAGGTTGAAAAAAATTCTGCTGGAAGGATGTCAACCTGCCAATTTATAATTAGGGCACTGCCACATGACCTCCAGCTACTCTTATTTTTTTAAAAAAGAAAGTATATCTACAGTATATATAACAGACAGGCTGAGCATGAAGCCAATATGACTATCAAGCACTCAGACATTGGCAGCCTCTGCCCTCATTTTTCTGGCTTCTTCCCACACTTGCCAATCTCAGGCGATCCCAGCTAAGAGGTATAAATATTGCTAGTTCCAGCTCTGACCAAAGTACCTTTCCACATTTTAGAACATCCCCTACCGGCATGGCAGCCCATTGCTTTTTTTTTTTTTCCTAAGCAGGAGAAAGAGGGCTCAATAGGCATGTTAATAATGGTGCCAAGTTTCCAGCACTAGTACCCTTCTTCATACCCCTGTGACAGCAGGTGCTTATATTTATTTTGAGTAGATCTCCGTAGGACACAGTTGTTTGTGAATCCTGTTACACTGAATTCTGCCTCTCAGGTACCACTGACTCATTAGCACATTCCTTTGTGTGTGTCTTATTAGTTTTAGGGTGACTTGTGGCCTCACAAGAGTTTTACGACTGTACTTAATCAAAGAGTCTTCTTCAAAGGTTTGCAGTCAATACACAAAAATCTGGCATGAGTCTAGTTATGCCACAGGGTTTGTGTGTGTGTGTGTGTGTGTGTGTGTGTGTGTGTGATTGGAGTACAGTCTACCCAGTGTGTGGCAGCGGTGAAGAAGGCCAATTGCATGCTAGGGATTATCAAAAAGGGGATTGAAAATAAAACAGCCAACATTATAATGCCATTGTACAAAACAATAGTAAGGCTGCACCTGGGGTATTGTGTACAATTCTGGTCACCGCATCTCAAGAAAGACATAGTGGAACTGGAAAAGGTGCAGAAGAGAGTGACTAAAATGATTACTGGGCTGGTGGACCTCCCTTATGAGCAAAGGCTAAAACATTTGGGGCTCTTTAGTCTGGAAAAAAGGCGCCTGAGGGAGGATATGATTGAGACGTACAAAATAATGCAGGGCATGAGTAAAGTGGATAGAGGGAAGCTCTTCTCCCTCTCCCAAAATACCTAAACTAGGGGACATCCACTCAAATTGAGGGCTGGGAGAGTAAGAACAGACAAAAGAAAATATTATTTCACCCAGTGTGTTGTTAGTCTGCGGAACTCCCTACCACAGGATGTGGTGATGGATGGCATATGGCCTGGATGCCTTCAAAAGGGGATTGGACAGATTCCTGGAGGAAAAGTCCATCACAGGTTACAAGACATGATGGAGATGTATAATCTCCAGGCTTAAAACCAGGGTACTTCAAGGAGCAGGTGCATGGGAGTGGTATCAGGAAACAGTTCTCTAGTCTCGTGCACTCCCAGACACATTTGGTGGGACCACTGCGAGATACAGGAAGCTGGACTAGATGGGCCTTTGGCCTGATCCAGCATGGCTCTTCTTATGTTCTTATGTTCTTAAGTTCTTATGGTCTTACAGTGTTCTGGAAATATGTGGAATACTGTATATATAATAAGTATATATACATGGAATATAGTAAATTCCAAACTTTCTCGCTGTGGCAGGATTCTCAAATCTGACAGCATAGTTGCGTGGTTTAGATATCTGAGAGTGGATCCACAGATTGGGAGTTTGATCCTCCATTGTGCCTCTAGGAGAAAACCCAGGCTGTATTGCCTAGAACAAGCTGCACTGTTCCAGGGCACGTCCAGAAGAAGAGAATAGTACAGTATACAATTTCTGAGTACTCTTGGTCTAGAAAACCCTGAAAAGAGTTACCATACAGTACGTCAGAATGGTGATGTTGCTTGGTGGATCCTGGGAGTGGCAGTCCAAAAGATGGGGAAATTTCAAAACCTCTGCTTTATATCTTATTCGTGTCTCTGCACAATTAAGAAAAAAGAAAACATTTCTAACGGGATAATCTCATATTGCTTTTTTGTAATCCAGAAGGGTTGCCTTCCCTGTTTGAAACCCTGCTCACTATCAACTACGTGCTACTTGCAGCCTGCAAAATCATAGTTCTGTTTTCAAATGTTTTTAAAGGCTCTCTGCCCTTTCAATATAGTAATATTTGGTTATTGACTGAAATCTTGCACATTTGTGGTAAATGAGGCTTCAAGAACACTTTGTCAAATACACAGTTTGGAAATGTACTGTGCTGACATATGCAATCTAAGATGAAGCCTGATTACCTTTGCCACTTTGCTATAGACTGTCACAGAGCTGTGTTCTGAAGCATAATCAATACCATTGACTCCAAGTTGATTCTAAGGCCTACAGAGGCCACTTACTGTAAATAAAAGTTGGAGAAGAGAAAGATTTAACACTTGTTGCCTATAGCTAAGTTTCTCTTAATTTAGTGAGTTTATAAAGATGTGGCAAGACCATCATAATTTGGGTATAACTAGGCCACAACTTTATTGAATACAGCAGATAGTACTCTGGCTAAGCAATTGGGTTGGATTTGGCACATCAAAGGATCTCGCCTACCCCTTTGATGTTCCTGTGCACTTTCTTTGTTTCTGTAATCCCTCTTCTTAGGTTACAGGACCCCTGGGGTATCCACCCCATAGGTATCCCATCTCCCCATTAAAATAGTGTGTTCCTGACAGGCGTCAACCCCATTGGGTTGAACCATAAATCATCATCGAGGAATTTTAGCTAGGTTATTGTTAAAAGCCATGTAGCCATTTTTAATATTTCAGTGCCTCATGTCTGTCTCTAATATGCCACCCTGTTATTCTGACTTTTACTCTTCTACTTCTGATAGCTCTAATTCTGGAGAGAGAAACAACAGGTGTTTTATAGTTGAACCTTCATTTATGTAACCCACTAACAAGCCTGTATTCTTACTGATCAGTGGGGTTGTTTATTTTGACCACTTGCTATTGCTTATAAGCCAAAAGAAATGCAATCTGATGTCACACCTATCTAGAAGAAATACAAAATGAATTTATGCCATTTCTCCATTAGTTGCCAACATTTACAATTTCCATATCTTGTTATGTTACAAATGGAAAGCAAAATACAATAGTCAGTTGGCCAAAAGTGTTATTCTTGCAATTACCATGTTACTGCCAGTTATAAAAAATTTCATTATGTAAAAATATTTCATTATTTTTAAGCAGTTTTAGGAGTAATTCCTACATGTCTAATTCCTATACATATGGTTCTAATTCTCAAACCATCAAGTAGGAAATCCATAAAACCCTGACATCCCCTTTTCCTTGTTTTCTTTTTCATTTGTATGTGGCAAAGAAAGAATTTTCCAAACATTTTCCAGTTTTTTTATTACAAAGTTGGGGAAATTGTACTTTAATATCCTGGTCTGTTACCTATCTATCAAGTTAGAATAAAGTACATTTTGCACACTTTGTAATAAGAACCCGTCAAAAGTGATCAATGGAACATTTATTTAAAATATTATTTGACATCATAGTATTTCCTATCTATGGAGTTAGAATAAACCATATTTTTATTCTGGTTTGTTTGACTTATCTGACAGAGACAGAGAGATAAGCCAGCAAAGAATTTTTCTCCCTTTTACATGAGGGAGGAACAGGGTAAACTAAATAGCTTCTAATAAAAGGGCATGAGATGTAACTCCAAGACCACAAAACCTAGCTGCCTCAAATTTTGTATACATTGACTATGGTCATTGGGCTATTTGAGTATGGCATTGGGCTATTTTGTTTTTGAAATTGCCACATGAATTTTCTCTCTCCTTAGTGCAGTGAGGCAGTTTTGAGCAAGCAACCGACTATAAAATTTTATGTGGAGATTTGTTTCACAAAGCTGCAAGTAATCCAAATTCTTGCACTACCTGCTGTTGTGACCAAATAACCATGAAAAGCCCTGATTAAGCAAGGTAAGAGAATGGGATGGGTGAAAAGACATTATCAATCACAAGCCAATCAGGATGATAAGTCAAATATTCCCACCTGGCCCCTGAGTGACCAGCTGCGCTCATTCTTGTTGCCTCTAGGGTAGATGGTCGGGGTGCTTTGCAAACAAGCTGAGAGGCAGAGGGCTCAGCAGCTCCTGCTTTTAAAGACTCCTGAGCCTGAACACTTTGGCCAGCCACGTGAGTGCCTTTTGGCGCCAATTGTGCAGGATGGGTTGCAAAGCGTCCTCAAATTGGACAAGCCTTCTGAAGCCACCATTCATGTTAACATGAACATCTCACCCCATTACTATGAACAGGTGTGAGCTACAGGCAAGAAAGCTGAGGGGGAAAATAGTTCATTGCTTTCCATTTGCCATCACTTTTTTGTTATTTCACTTAGGCACATTACAAAGCCAACATAATTTTTTCTAAAGAATTTACAGTAGTTATTTAGGTTCTGGCCTGAAAACATCTATCTTCCATTTGCCAACTACAAAGGAAGTACAGTAACCCCCCACCATTTCCCGGTTCATGTACTGGGGCCGCGCTATATCGCCACCCCAGCACCAATCTGTTGGAGCACGTCACCACCGCTTCCCGGGCTGCTGGAAGACTTTTTTAAAAGCCTTCCAGCAGCCCATGCAAATGCACCACCCCCTTGCTGCAGGTGCCATTCCTCCCCCAACCAGTGCCAATCAGCTGCTTGGTGCTGGCTTGGGGCCAGCGCTGCCCCACAATCTCCATTAAAATGTATTGTCTCAATGCATTTCAATGGAGAAATTTT
>JAHTLZ010000204.1:56508063-56519410 GCA_023846285.1 Phrynocephalus versicolor | reverse complement strand
TAGTCTCCAGGCTTTAAACCAGGGTACTTCAAGGGCCAGATGCAGGAGAGTGGTATCAGGAGACAGATATCTAGTCTCATGCGCTCCCAAACACATCTGGTGGGGCCTCTGTGAGATACAGGAAGCTGGACTAGATGGGCCTTTGGCCTGATCCAGCATGGCTATTCTTATGTTCTTATGTTCTTATGTACTCTTTTTGAATACTTACTGATATTTTGACTAAGATCTAAATAAAACAAATTCCCCCTTGTCAACTCTCCACATTTAAAATATTGTGACCTTTGTCATGTCCTCCCTTGTCATCTCCTTTCTAAACAAGGGGGAAAAATCTTTATTTATGGGGAACAAGTTCTGCATCTCTCCATCTCTGGAGAGTCTACCAAAAAGTACAATCAATGTTTTCAATATTTTGCCAAGCAATAATGGACCTTTCCTATGGAGAAGATAACAGAAACACAACAATTATACAAATGACACAAATGACCCCACACCCTGGATTTCTATACCATTTTCAATCTTTTCCCCAATACTTCCAGACATTAAATCCACTTTTTATTGTTAACAGCCTACATCCATACCCTTTAATAGGCGACGGCAGCCAATTTAAAATCAATCAGCATGAATATGAAATGTGGAAATTAATAAAGAAATGTTCCAAATGGCATCACTTAACTCAGACTGCCCTTTCACTCAGTTTAGAGATAATATTGTAGAGGTCTACACAATTTATGTGGGGTTTCACCATTCTGAATCTTTTGGCAAGCCTGTCTTGCATATTACATTTAGGATTGCCAGCTTCAAGGGAGCCAGCTGACATTTCCAGGAATTTCTAAGCTTTTCAAAGTCTTCAGGCAGAGAGAAAAAGCTCAGAGCAAATGGCACTGGAGGAAAAGGAAGTTTGATTTTTGTTTGAGAGGAGGTTTCAAAGCCTAGGCACGTGTCTCTGCCCAATCCTTGCTGGCACTAAGTCTCAATGACTCAGGGCTTTTTTATGTCTTACATTTGTGTAATGAGGGCAAACGAAAAGCCAGACGGTAGAGGAGGGGATTGGGAAGGAGGCATGGATGCCTTTCCTTGTACCTCAAGGCTCACATGTTTTGGCAGCCATTCTGCACATACACCCCAAATCTCCGCATGTGACTATTTCACAAGTTCCGGAAATAGCAGACGGTCAAGAAAATCTCCCAGTGTGCCACATGTGGTTGTAGGTTATGCCACACAGGATGGGAGAACTTGTGGGAATGACAAGTGTACTTTTATCCTGTAAAATATCTTTAAAAATGCACACCTAAGCAATGCTTGGTTCTTTGGGCACACTAAAATGAATACATATGTATATTCATTCAACTATCACTAGTATTAATCTGGTGGTACTAGGCTCTCTGTCTATGTACGTGGTCTAGGAAATCCACATTCTTTGCATGTCTGTTTGTCATCCTTACTCTCTCCCTCTTTCCGCCACTTACACATATACATACATTATAGTGCAATTGTTATGCAAGAAACTACCCTGCCATGGGGCACCCCATGATACTGCTAAGCCCCATCCTTTTGTTATCAAAAGGTCCTATCTCCTGATCTCAGAATTTGGGCTTGGGAGTCTCAGGGAATGTGATGCTGCTAACCTGGTAAACTGAAATCTTCTTTGGCATTTATACTGAGGAAATGCAAGTGGCATAACTTTTAGAGGCATGTGTCCCCAATAGAGATGGGCACGACTTAGCGCAATTTTCGTTTTCGTTTTCGTTTTTTCATTTTCGTTATGTAACGAAACAAAAACGAAAAACGGTTCAAAAATGGACCGAAAACGGAAACGAAACGACTAATTTTGAGCCAGTTTTCGTTTTTCGTTACTGGAAAAGCACTCAATGGAGCTAAATGGGGAGAAACGAAAATTTTTTCGTTTTTGTTTTCGTTACGTAACGAAACGAAAATGAAAAATTTTGAAAATTAGCTCACGAAAACGGAAACGAAACGAAACGGACCCTAGCCGAAAATGAAAACGAAAACGAAAAATTTTTTCTGAGTCGTGCCCATCTCTAGTCCCCAAACTAAGAAGTCATTTAGAGGTTATCTGTTATGCACAACTCAATATTGAACAGATAATTCCTGGGATGGTTTAATAACGCTTGCCTCCAAAAAGTTACACTATTTGTTTTATTCTGGCATAACTACATAGGATTTGGACAAAATTCCCTATTCTGGGAGCACAGTCTGAAGTGTGCAAAATCATATCTTAAAAAAGGTAAAAGTTCCCAACGCACGTGCATGCTGGTCGTGTCTGACACTAGGGGCAGTGCTTATCTCCATATTCAAGCCGAAGAGTCAGTGTTGTGCAAGTCCATGGCCACATGGACAGCATGGCTGCAAGGAAACACTGTTTTTACCTTCCCAATTTTTACGGCGGTACCTATTTATATACTTGCATTTATATGCTTTCGAACTGCTAGGTTGGCAGGAGCTGGGGTTAACAGCGGGAGCTCACTCCACTGCGTGGCACCCAGGATTCGAACTGCTGAGCTGCTGACTTCGTAGCTGACAGTTTTCAGTGCTCTAGGCCGCTTAGATAATGACTCAGGTCATTTAGGAAGAAGACCAAAGACATACTAACTATTCTGTCCCATCAGCGGGAGCTCACTCTGCTGTGTGGCACCCAGGATTTGAACTGGCAAGCTGCTGACATTGCAGCCAACAGTTTTTGGAAGCCTTAGTCCACTGAGCCATCACACCCTTCTAAATCAAATCTACATAAATGCAATTTTCCACTTCCAATTGAATAAAATAATCACTTAAGTCCAAATATCTCAGTCTATTTCTATGAATATTATGTGTGAGAGCACGGAAAGAGAGATAGATACTAAGCAAACCAGAGGCAAAATCTTAACAATGGCGAATATCTTTAAACTTCCACGGAAATGAAACTTTGGCTAATATGGGTTCCTAAAGTTTCTCCCGAAGGGAAAGTAACACGCTAATAAAAATACACACTTCTAGACTTTAACAAGCATTCCCCACATGCTGCACCCTTAAGGTTTGGTCTAACATCGTTGTAAATAATTCAAATAATAAATACAAGCTGTTGGCTACCTGTGTAGATTTCCTTCCGAGACTAATAGGCAAACAGCAGGGGATGAGCTTTTCCTGGTAAGCAGTGGGAGGGTTTGTTCAGTGAAGTTTAAATCTCCACCTGCACTGCCAGATTGCCACACATCCTGCGTTTTAGGATAGCATAGCGTCGCTCGCAATAACTTGAAGCCACTCCATGGTCACTTTCTTTCTTCTTTTGGGCACAGTTTCCATGTATCCTCTTGCTTGCTCCCTTCCCCAGTTTCTCTTCTCTTCTTCTCACCTCCACTAGCATCAAAGTCTTTTACCACAAGGAAGGAGATTGTTTGATCTTGTTTGGAACTCTTCTTGTCATGATACACTATATTATCTTCCAAGATAAATGCCAGGGGAGGACTGTGGGGAGGCAGCTGAAAAATTGAAAAATAATCACATATGAAAAGGATTTCATTTTGGCTACATAACTTTTAAGCAAATGTAAAGAGCTCTGGCAACACAGGGAAACTTTGGGGAAAAAATTGCTGTTGCGTGGAAACCATTCTTCTAATATACATCATGTTTGTAGGCTATTTCTCTTCCCTGGCTTTTCTGCAGGAAATACATTTGCATGAAATCATAATAGGGCACCACATCTCCAGCTGTTTATTCTACAGTATAAGGAGTGAAATGATGCTAGTTTAACAAAGGATAAGTTCTGACTGGGTGACTCTTGTGCTTCTTTGTCTATTTCTCTTTCATGCCAAATCATTTTTAAAACTTATTTTAAAGATGGTTCTCTTCAGCTTGACTAGGGATTGGGAGACGCTTCTTCAAGATTTTTTAAAAAAACCCACTGGATTAAAGTTGGCTATTTCTAGGCCTGCCTCAGGCATGGCTTCTTAATCTGGCTTGGCTTTTAGAAAACAGATCCTACAAAGAGGCTATCCTATCCTTTGCAAGGAAGGTGGTATTATAGAAGTAGTACCTATCCCCAAATTCAAGAACAGCAGTCCCCAAATTGAAGAGTACCAAGGAAATGAAAGTATGGGACAGCTGTCTAGAAAAATAGGAAAAGGAAAGACAGGATGCTATGTCACCAAAATTGGAAAGAAAATTTGGCAGGAAGAGTTCTGAGAGCCAGTAGAAAGAGTATCTACATATGAAGCACTGAAACAAGAACAGTTCATCTTAGCAGGTCCCTGCACATCATTTGAAGAGTTCATCCATGGATCCATCTAGAACAGCACTGTGTTTTAAATTGGTGGCATGAGCAAATCATATCCTCGCATTGAAAATTGTCAGTAAACCTCTTTATATAACTTTGGTGAAGATCTAAAACTCTATGACAGAAATTGATGAAATGGAAAGACAATGACAAGTGGAACTGAGTGTATTATAGTTCTCTAAATTCAGCCCATGTATAAAGGGAGCGGGGTGTTTCGTTTTTGCTTGTTACCAGAAAACCACAGCTATTCCCACCCTCTACTCTTTTGGATGTAATGTTCAAGACATGGCTTAAACTGGGCATGATGGGAATGGTGAACCAATATATCTGCAAGGCAGATCTAAATTGACTGAAAGATCTCTTGCACAAACTCTGCTCAAATGAAAGGGGATGACTATACAAACCCATACAGTGGAAGTATTATAGCTCTACTGACACTCCTTTCAGTAGAATTGGACCACATAGATTTCTTCTTCTCTTGCATATATTTGATATCCAAATCCAGTTTCTGGTATGTGTGTGTGTGTGTGTGTATATATATATATATATATATATATATATATATATAATTTTAACTCCCCTTTATTGAAACAAATGGCAATAGCAAAATACGTTTTGGCAGTAGTAAAAAACAAATACCAAATTCAGTGTTTAAACTTCTTATGTTTGATTTACCTTTCTCCAGAGAAGCTTGCAATGAAGTGGAGCATTTATTAGGTTCCCTTTTGATGGGAACAACTATAACATAAACCCAGGAGCTTTAAGTTTTATTTTATTATACCCTTACACTTTAGAGCCTGTGCTATATAAGAAGCTGCTATTTTCTACTTACTTGATAAAAGAAATGCATTTGCTTTAAGATGTATTCCTGTATTTTACATTCACTGGCTCGTAAGGTACCTGGAATGCCTAAAGATGAAAGCATAAATTGAATCACTGAACAAGGTCACAATGCTGGCAGACCTACCAAATCCGAAGCTCAGGAGCAACTTACATTACTGTGAAAATAACAGCGATTTTAGAATAAAACAAAGTGATGTTTTGCACCCTATTTTCTCAGTTCTCTTTCATTTATCCATTATTCCTTTGAAATACTCAGCAACACTTGCTAACATTTCCGAAACAACAGGTACTGCAATGTTATAATCTGTAAAACTTGCTATTTAAAACAGACATGGCTCAGTGAATTGGAGCATGTGGCTGTGAAACCAGGGACTGGGAGTCTGAGACCTCACTGTGTCCCTTAGGAGAGAAGTAGGCCAAGGTCATCCAGAATGAGGGACTGGTAAACAATTAACCACTGAGTATGATACACTCAATAAACCCTAGGACAGGGATGGAGAACCTATGGCACACATGCCAAAGGTGGCACTCGGAGAGCTTTTGCCTGGCACGCGACCTGCCCCCTGCCCCCTCACCTCACCCTCCAGCCATGAGGAATTTGAGGAGGAACAGAATAAGGGAAGAAGCAGGGATGGGAAGAGGACAAGGCAGGGGACCAGGAGTAAGGCGGGCAAGAGGGGGGAAGAGGAGGGGGAGGAGGGAGTTTGAAAGGGAGTTTCCCCCCCCAATCAGTCGTGTAAGCCAGGGGGAGGGGTTTCAAACTGCCTTTGAGCCACTGAAACAAGTGGCAGTCGCACCACGTCAAATTCAAAAAGGTCAAACAGTCTTCCTCCTCTTCCCCTTTCCCAAATGAAGAGGAGGAGGAAGGCTGCTTGATCCTTTTGAATTTGGTGTGGCACCACTGAGGGTGCTTGCATGGTGTCAAATTCAAAAAGACCAAGCAGGCTTCTTCCTCCTCCCCTTTGCTCAGGGAAGGGGGGGGGGGTAACGGGTGGCTCCGCTGCCTCTTCTCCACCCAATGCACCACAGCGATTATCCTCTGGCTGGGGAGGGGGGAAACGGGGGACTCTGTTCCCACTTCTCTCCCCCCCTCGCATGTATTAATTAGACAACACTTGCACTGTTATTTAGATAACAGTGGTATAGACCTTAGAATGAGTGTAAGGATAATTTTCTGTCAACATCATGTTGTTTTTCTGATTACCCATCCAAGTTTCAAGTTGCTTCTAAAAAATAAAGAATTTGAACATGTTTGGTGTAACATGAGCAAGACAGTGGCAATTGTGTGTTGTTTTGTTTTGCTCTGTTTTACATAACCAGTCTCAGCTGGCTACAGTTGCACTTCCAAGGACCACTCAATTGTTGGGTCTTGTTACCCTTTAAAGTCTTCATCTCACAAAATATGGAACAGTGGGACCCTGCAGTTGGTTTGTTCCATCATAGGGATTTCTGAAAAGTGGCTAGATCCAGCTACTTCATGCTGCTTAAATTGCCAGGGCAGATTTTTTTAAGAAGTTTGCGGGTGGGGAGAGAGAGAGATTGAAAATGAACTTTGCAAGGATGCAGTGACATTTGCCGACAGATATGTGCTGACTTATGATAATGGATATGAAACTCTTTCAGCTTTGTTTCATTTCTCTGAATCTTTCCTCAGTTTGCTGATTATTCTTTTTTAACACTGAATTGTTACACAGGTGGTGGGATGTTACAGAAACCCATGCACATTTTAATTCATTCTTTCAAATGTGTGAATTTTACTTAATTTTGATTCCCCCCCCCCACTATTCACTAAAGTTTGTGTTTGTTCTTCCCAGTTATCTGTATTTTAAAATATGTATGCCTTTTTTCTAAAAAGCCATCTATACCTCACAAATCTGCACATTCTCAAGGCAATGCAATTTTCTGTGCAGCTAAGGGCGTTTATACACAACCCCTAAACTCCGCAGCAAATGGCTGCAAGCTCCGGAGCTTAAAAATGTTTCCCCACCAGCTCCGGAGTTTACAGGCAGCAAGTGCAACCACACCCACTTTAGCGTGTCCCAGCACACCTTTCAAGTACCTTCTCTCTGGAGGTGAAAATTCTTTGATGCGGTGCAACGGTAGTCAGTGCGGGGCTCTCCTCGCTTCTGTTTGCTGTTTTTTGGCTCCTGCCCCTTTAAGAGCTACTGGAATGTTGAACCGGCAAGAGCCAGCAAGAGCAAGAGGCAGAACGAGGCAAAACGGGAGGTGAGCCACGATATTTTCTTCCTTTTTTTTCTCCCTCCCCTCACCCAGCCAGCAGCCAGGGTGGGAACACAGGAACAGCGACAAGCCCCTAAGATCTCTGGTCCGAATTTAAGGGACCAGCGGATCTTAGGGGTCGTGTAAAAGCGCCCTAAGTCTCAAGAGAAATGAAAAAAAGAATTTACTCAAACTGTCAAATTCAACAGACTTAGTTTTCATCGCTACTTGGAGATGAATCATCCACCCAAAACCTTCCTGCATATCCTCATTGTGCACTCATCCCCTAAATTTAGAAAAAAAAAGTCAAAATATTTGATGAGGTAAGGCAGCCAATTATGGACAGCCTATGACCTTCAGATGTACTTGGACAGAAATTCCCATCAGCCTCATAGAGCATAGCCAATATTTGGGGCTCTGGAGCTGGGACCCAAAAGAATCCAAAGGGTCATAGTTGCCCCTAGCACACTGTAGTCCAACTAAGATATAATACTATACTACTATGCACAATTTTAACACAAAGGCTCCAAAGTAGAGTACAAAAGGAAATGTGATTATTTATTTATTTATTTATTTGATTTATATACCACAACTGTCTAGCAGAAACATAAACAGTTTACAAACATAAACAAAATACAATAAAACACATTATACAACTTAAAATAGTAAATAAACAAACTAGTCAATCAAAACCAACCTGACATAAATAATCATAGAAAAGGACAAGTAAGCACAAATAAAACAAAACTGTTCAGCAGTTCAAAATAAAATACAAATAAAAAGAGAGAGATGGTAAAGAATTATCATAAGGCAGAAAAGAAGAGTAGTGTCCTATTTAAATTAGGAAGTTGGAACTGAATGATTGGGGAAGGCCAACCTATAAAGCCAGGTTTTCAGTAATTTCTTAAAAGCTTGTAGCAAGGACGCAAGGCAAATCTCTTGCAGTACCTGGTTCCACAAGTAGGGTGCATCCATCAAGAAAAACTCTTAATTTTAGACTTTGCTGGTCTGGTAAACAAAAACAAAGAGACTCTAAATGAGTGGTTCTCAACCTTGGGTAACCCAGGAGTTACCCTTGTTCTCCATGAACTTGTCCAATCCTTTCTTAAAGCTGTCAAGGCTGACAGCTGTCACCAGTTCTTCTGGCAGGGAGTTCAACAGACCAGTGATCCTCTGGGTGAAAAAGTTCTTCTTATTTGTTTGAGATCTAGCACCCAAAAGTTTCATGGAGTGCCCCCTAGTTATAGTGCTGTGCAATAGGGAAAAGAGCTTTTCATTATCTACTTTGTCCACACACCATGTATGATTTTATAAACTTCAATCAGGCCGCCTCTTAGGTGCCGTCGTTCAAGATTGAAGAGGCCCAGCCTTTGCATCCTCTTGTTAAGGCAGTTGAGTGCCAGGGAAGCTAACAGCATTTCCATCAAAGGGCTAGGCTTCATTTTGGCTCTAGACTCCTTGCAGGGCCACCCAGTCTCAAATGAGCAAAGTCCTAAAGTAGACACAAGGCTAATCTTGCACCAGAAAATGGAATTCACTCAGGTTCCAGAACATATAATGGCAAAGTTACTTTAATATTGTAAGTACTATAAATATTCCCCAACTTTGTTTTAGTTGTACGTATATGCTACTATATATCCTGCATCTTCATTCCTTGCCAACCTTACAAAATGATAGAGTTCTAGAAAAGGATCAATTGCAGGGGGTAGGGGAGGGATGGAATGCCCATTCTTTTCTCAGGATAGGGTCAAATCAAATGTCACTCTCACTAGAGGCTGAAATAACTAAAACAAGGATATGATACTTCTAACTTATAAGATAACAAGACTCACTGGAAAAGGCTATAATGCTAGAGAAAATGGAAGGCAGTAGGAAAGAGAAAGATAAATTAAGTCATGTTTGCTGTTGTGAATTTTTCGGGCTGTTTGGCAGTGTTCTGGAAGTTTTTCTTTCTGACGTTTTGCCAGACTCTGTGGCTAGCATCTTCAGAGAGCAAGGAGCTCAGAGAACTAGCACAGACTCCTAGTTCCTTGAGATCCTTGCCCTATGAAGATGCTGGTCACAGATCTGGCAAAAATTCAGGAAGAAATGCCTCCACAACACAACCAAACAGCCTGAAAAAAAACTCACAACAGCTATCAGATTCCGGCCATGAAAGCCTTCGAGAATACATTAAGTCATGTTTACTTTTTCTTTGCAAGATCTGACCAATGCTGTTATTGACAGGACCATCTAGAAGACCACCGAATTGCCATAGGTCAGAAGTACCATATTTTTTGCCCTATAGGATGCACCAGGCCATAATACATACATAGTTTTTTAGAGGAGAAAAACAAGAAAGACGTTTAGCCTAAGGTTTTATGGTGGGGAAGGGGAGGCTTGCAAATGAGGTAACTGGAGCTGTGGAATCCATGCTGCAAAAGGGGAGGCTGGCTGACCAGGTAATGGGAGCTGTGGGTTCCAAACTGCAAAAGGGGAGGCTTTGAAATGAGTTAATTGGAGCTTTGGAATCCAAGCTGCAAAAGGGGAGGTTTGCAAATGAGGTAAATGGGGCTGTGAAATCCAAGCTGCAAAGGGGGAGGATTGCAAACCAAGTAATTGGAGCTGTGGGATCCACACTGCAAAAGGGGGGGGGCTTGCAAATGAGGTCATTGGAGCTGTTGAATCCAGGCTTAAGAACGGGAGGAAAGGTGATTTTTGACTGGGGAATCTTGGCAGCATAAGGGGAAGGGTGGCGAGAGGCTCCCTGGAAGAAGCTTCTTTACAAAGCTGTGATTGGAACTGTGGAATCCCAGCTGCAACATAAGATGGGAGAGGCTCTCTGAAGGTATCTTATCTCTAAAAGAAAATCTGTGATATATATGTAGGGGGACTGCTGTATTCCCACAGACATTTCCCCTTACTTTTGAGGGTGGGAAAAGTGCGTCTTATAGGGCAAAAATACAGGAATTTGACAGCACACAGCAACAATTATTCACAGTGTTGATAACTGCATCAATTTATTCAAGCTTCAGCTTTAGGCCTGAGCAGTAAAGTACTATGCAGCTATGCTATGACATACTTGATCAACAACAGCCCAGTTTACCTTAATTATGGATTCAATAAATCCTGTATTTAACTCTAGAACCAATACCAAGATCAGAATGTAGCTATCGATTGGTTTCATAGTCTCCAAATATTGCTTTAAAAGATCTATCTATCTATCTGTCAAGAATATATGTTTTTGTAACGTTAATATCTGGATGTAAGTAGTACTTTTAACTTGAAAAACTGACACACACCATGTTCAATCCCTGCCCAGTCCAGGACTGAGTCTGTATGCCCAGCAGGGCATAGAGAAAAGAACTAAGGAGTTTTAGTGCTGCAAGTATGAGGTGCTGGGTCTAAAGAAGATGGCGCCTAGACATATGTGGTGTGGTTCTTTGAAGCATTTAGGCATACAGATGGCTATATAGTTTTCAGAACAATCCACCAAGACCTTTTCTTAGGTTTAAGACTTTTTTCTGTGTTATATTGCTTATACAGTACCCAACTCTCATATATGTCATATAATGTCCGCTTTCAGCAATGGCAACCAGAAACCTTTTTTTTTGCAGTTCCTCTATTTGTCTTTGTTATGGCAGAAGACTATGAGCAGAGTGCAGTTTACTTGTTGGGAATAGCTGATCTTCCATCTGAGAGTGACATTAAGTGTCCCTCAGAAAACACTTTTCTAGACAGAGTAGTATATTCAGGAAACAGAAATCTCCCAAGGTCAAATTTTCTATTAAAACCTTCAGGAACTTCATTTTGTCATATGTGACTCTCAGGTCTTCCTTGTGCCTCTTGACAGTGGGACATTGGCCTGGGATTCATTGTTGTAGTAACAGCCTTAGTGAAAGCCATTTTTCTATATCACTTATATTCTGGAATGATCTAGTAGTCTATATTGTAAAAATCCAAGAACACAGATAGACACTAGATGCCTGAAAGAAAGAAAGAAAGAAAGAAAGAAAGAAAGAAAGAAAGAAAGAA
>JAHTLZ010000204.1:56492727-56508053 GCA_023846285.1 Phrynocephalus versicolor | reverse complement strand
GAAAGAAAGAAAGAAAGAAAGAAAGAAAGAAAGAAAGAAAGAAAGAAAGAAAGAAATGATTGCCTGAAATCCTGCACACATAAAATTATGCCATTCAAACCACATGATAGGAATATTTTGATTAAATTATTTGAATAGTTCCTATCCTACTTTCAGGTTGCTAGAGTCCCTAAGGATTTCCATTTTCCCTGGGAAAACAAGTACAGTTCAATATAAAAATGCCAAATCTCTATGCTACTATTGTGACTGCTTCCTTAAAAACACCAGTTTTGCAGTGATGGTGGAAAGCACTGTCCCAGTTGTCCAACTCTCTCTGCATAATCCTGGACATGTGTTAAGATTGTGTTCAGTTTTGTTTATTCTTAAGTGTCTCCAGAGCAGAAATAATGATTTATATGTTTAACCCTGAGTGGCCAGATGGTAACTACCTGATACTATAATTGCAAGTTAACTGAACACCACTTCATTCCGTTTTGTGCAGTGTTACTCTACTTAATTTTAGTCATAGTATTACATCATATCATCTCACTAAATCCTGGTAAAGACTATCATACTTCTCAGGTTCTATGTCAAAGCAGACAGGAGAAATAATGCATTTTGAACGATTAGATTTTTTTTTAAAAAAAATAATAATAATCTAACTTTAATCTAACTGGCGAAGCTGCTTCAATGAGCAATGAAACATTTCGATCTCACAAGAAAAGAAGTCCAATTGTCATGACTCAACTTTCAGACTCACAACTTTCATGACTCAACTTTCAGACTCACATCCTGATAGGCATGTCTCTGTGTTGCTTCGTTTTCCATTTCCTTGAGCTAACTTGCCTCAGGCAGCTTTGCCCTATGAATACCTACATTATGGCTGTGGATTATTATGAGGAGCTTCTCAAATATTATGAACTACATGAAACTATTGGTACAGGTATGCTCCAAGTGTCATTCATTCTAAGACAGGATGGTTCAGTTTGCACACAGCTGATGTTGCTATGTAGCCTAGATAAATATTAAATTTAAACCAATCTGATAAATTCAGTTATTGATTTTAATAGTTTTTCCCCTACCAATTACATTCCACTATGTGGCATCACACCACTGCAATCATAGACTTCACTGCCACAAGAACAATGTAATATAGATTTGCAAGTGTGGAATAAAGTTATTTTTAAAAATATTTAGTCCAAGATTCAGGCAAATAATCATCATCTTTTTTTCATCAAAGATGGGGAATAATTAGGGTAGCTGTTAAAGATACCAAAGGGTCATAGCTCTGTGTTAATTTTGTTGCTTTGCTTGTTTCAGATACCAGCCTTATTCTCTGATGACTCCCTTTAAGGATCAGATCAAGCAATAAATGAAGATTTGACCTCCCTCAGCCTGCATAAGAATCCTAGGATTGCTAAAGGTAAGCAAGAGTAAGCCAGGTTAAGGATTGAATGGGGAACTACTAGGGAATTTCAAAGATCTCCAGAAAATTCTGGACAGATGCTGCCAGTCAGAGCTGACAATGACGGCCTAGATGAAAGAATGATCTGACTCAGGATATCCTAGGTTCATCCGTTCCTGTATTTAGCTACTCTTTTTCATTCTTTTGGAGGAAGGGGACATGGCTTAGAGGCCAAGTATATGCTTTTCCCTATCCAGAAAGATTTGGAAAACCCCAAAGGCACCAACCAGTTGCCAGTCAGTGTCAACAAAACTGGACTAAATGGACCAATGGTCTGACTAAGTACCAGGTAGCTTCTGAGGCTCCTCTGAGGCTCCTGAGCGCATATTTTACATTGCCACAATGAATCAATGAAAGTGAATATACCTACCTACCTGATGTTAAGGTGATGCTCCTAGTTTGATTCATAACAATGAAAGGAAACAAGGTGTCCTCAAATAGACATTGTTACATGAGGACATTGGTTCACATCAACAGTAGGTTGCACATGGACCTAGACTTACTGGAAACCTTGAAAGGCCTATGCACTCATTTTTACCAGTACGTGGATAAGGGCTTATCCTTTCATACATACGATATAAAATGACACTAACCGTCAGCTGCCTGTTCTTGAGGAGTTTCCAGTTCACCATGGACATCATATAATTGAAGGCTCCAATGAAGAGCGTAGTCCAGGGGAGTTTTTAGTAGTTTTCCCCTGAACTACAAAATGGATTTATATAGAAACAGTGTCAGGACAATTAAAAATGGATCAGTTTGCTTCTCTATAGTACCTCTTCCAACCACCCAGTTGTAAACCACCCAGAGTGGCTTTCTGCCAAATGGGTGGTATATAAATAAAATAAAAATAAATAAAATAAACTGTTCAAAAATATTTCTAGCATTGGGAAAAACCTGGCAGGTATAGGGAGTCAGATTGATATGGGTTGTGGTGGGAGAAGTGATTCACAAAAAATATTTTGCTATGGGAAATGATAGAGGGGAATCATCATGTCATGACTTTCCCCCCTTCACAAATAAAGGTAGCACGGCTTCCTTTGCATAATGTAACAGATTACCAGCAGCAAGAGGGCTTGGTTTTCCTTTGTTGGATATTCCTTATGGAATTGTCTCCTGTGCAGAGTTCTAAAATGGTCGTGCTTGTTAGAGCACAATGATGCTTCATATTATGGGCCATGGATCAAACTTGGAAAGGTCACTTTTAGAATACTGTCCTGAGAATTCCTCATGGCCATGCTACCTTATGGCCATGATATGAATGGGGAAATCGCTTGAACCTATTAACTATCTTTGCAACATTTGGAAGAAAACAAGAGTCTAATTAGGAGAGACAATGCTCATGTTGCTATTGTTAAAGCACTGGCCCGAGGCCTATCTATATAGGGCCGGGGGAATTGTTCTGTTTCCTGGTACATATTTTTGTCATACCTTTATGCCCATCCACAAAGGAGGCATGGAAAATAAATAGCACATAATTTTGCATTTTTATAATAAGTTCAAGACTAAACACTAGGAAACCTTGTCAGCCTCAGCTAAGCTGATTCCAATTAAAGCTCCTGGCAGAGTTCCAGCTGTTTTACTACCTCAAATAGCACTGAACATAACAAGGTTTATGAAGCATTCAAAAGTCAAATACCCTATTAACATAAACATGGAGTGAAATCAACTCGGCGACCAATTTTCGGCTTTCTTTCTTTCATTCATTTACGTTGAGCTAATCTAAGATGATGTCTGTTTCCTTGGTTCAGTTTCCCTTTTTATGCTCGCTGGAATGCGAAACAAGATTTAGTATTGAGTAGTTCCATAATTTGCCCTGCACACCTACCCTGGGGGCAAGATGATGACAATGCTTCCATTCATTTTCACAGCACATATTTGTGTGTGTGTGTGTCTGTGTGTGTCTGTGTGTCTGTGTGTGTGTAGCAGCAAGAGTAATAAAATGGGAAATGATGTATGTGTTCTCCTGTTTCCATCCTATATGATTCAGAAATCAGTTTGCAAAGTTATATAAGTCTTATAACTTCTCAAATGGACAAGACTTTGTGGACAATTCTATTGAAAATACAAGCAAAAAAGAATGAAAGAAAAAGAAAATCTTTAAATATCTAAGATATGAGGTGATAATGCTATGTTTCCATTTGGTGAAATGCTGTTTATTTTTGTTTGTTTTCTTTTTGAGCAGAATTGAGTCATTCTATGATTATATTGCAAAATTAGGTTTTTACTGCAGCACTTGGGTTGATCCTTTGTGAACAGAGTAGCATAAAGGCAATGGCACATATCCTACTAATGTTAGCTAATTGCAGCTAATTCATAAGGTGCCAGGACATGCTTCAATAGCATGCCTGATTATGTGTCCAACTACACAAGTGAGATATACCCTTGTTGTTGTTGTTCAGTCATCCAGTCGTATCTGACTCTTTGTGACTCCATGGACCATCGATTCTGTAGTGACTAGTCTTCTTTATAGTCCAGCTCTCACTTTCATATATCACTACAGGAAAAACCATAGCTTTGACTATACGGACCTTAGTCAGCAAAGTGATGTCTCTGTTCTTTAAGATGCTGCTTAGGTTTGCCATCACTTTCCTCCCAAGAAGCAATTTCACTGCTGCAGTTGCCATCTGCAGTGATCAAGGAGCCCAAGAAAATAAACTCTGTCATTGCCTCCATTTCTTCCCCTTTTATTTGCCAGGAGGTGATGGGACCAGTGGCCATGATCTTCATTTTTTTATGTTAAGCTTCAGCCCATTTTTTCACTCTCCTCTTTCACCCTCATTAAGAGGTTTTTTTAATTCCTCCTCACTTTCAGCTATCAGAATAGTATCATCTGCGTATCTGAGGTTGTTGATATTTCTTCTGGCAGTCTTAATTCCGGCTTGTGATTCATCCTGATCTGCCTTTAGCATGATGTACTCTGCATATGTTAAATAGGCAAGGTGACAGTATACAGCCTTGTCGTACTCCTTTCCCAATTTTAAACCAGTCAGTTGTTCCATATCCAGTTCTGACTGTTGCTCCTTGTCCCACATACAGATTTCTTAGGAGATAGATAAGGTGATCAGACACTCCCATTCCTTTAAGAATTTGCCATAGTTTGTTGTGGTCCACACAGGCAAAGGCTTTGGCATAGTCAATGAAGTAGAAGTAGATGTTTTTCTGGAACTCTCTGGCTCTCTCCATAATCCAGCACACGTTGGCAATTTGATCTCTAGGTCCTCTGCCCCTTTGAAATCCAGCTTGCACTTCTGGGAGTTTTCTTTCCATTTACTACTGAAGCTTCCCTTGCAGAATTTTTATATGCCCTAGCCATCATCAATTGGCTGCACTTAGTCACAACAACTTGCACCAGCTTACACACACTTCATGTTAACACTTCATTTCTTCTTCACTTCAGCTCCTGTCAAAACATTATTGTTTAAACTGAAAAAGTATGGTATGCCTACAACAGAGCTTCAATCACTATTGGTGTCATATTCATTAATAAAATTAAAAATCCAGAAGTAGATGAGATGGAACATATGAAATATATCTGTTCTCATTATTTTTGTACCATAGGATGTCTCGTGCCTGTGATAGGTAGCAATATATAAAACACAGGAAGTAGCTTCATCATGAGTTAGATCACCTAATAGAGCTGCCTACATTATTGATTTAGGTTTCAGACAAAGGATCACAGGAGCTTGTTTCAGGACTCAGAAGACCTGCATTTGAATCCTTGCAACTTGCAAGTCATGGCGAGAGTGATAAAGCCACTGCTTAAGTATGTCACTTACCTTGAAACTCTATGAAAATCAATATAAGTTGATTCCAACTAGACTACATATGACATGGGGTGGGGAGAGGGGGGAAATGGCCAAATAACTAATTATGCTTAGTGGTCACAGGGTGCTGGCTGCATGTTGGAGGGTGTAAGTAATGAAGAGGTGGAATAGTATGAAGTCTCTTGAAAGAAGCATACAGTGGTACACCAAATTAAGAGCAGCTCAACTTAAGAGCAATTCGACTTAAGAGTGGAAAACTTCTGGTGTTTTAACTGCAGCCTTACAAATTTTAGATATGGCCTGCTCGAGTTACAATTTTTTCATTTTTTTTAATTTTTAACGTATTTTTTTCAATTTTTAGATAGGTACCCTGACTTAGGAGTAGTTCAATTTAAGAGCATGCATTCAGAATGGTTTAAATTTGTAGGTTAAGGTACCACTGTAGTTGGCTGGCTGGCTAGCTGTTTGGCTGGAACTCTGAACAAGAGTACACCACAAGGCATCATTGTTTTGCTATTTTCCCTTGTAGGAGCTGTATTTGCCACTCTAAAATGCATATTTTATGCATGTCACATGTGCCCTATAAAGTTTAATCAACTTCACTCGATACTATTTTATACACCATGACTTCAGAGCAGGAAAAAAATCAAGCCATGCACACAAGGCATTTTCTAGATTGAATGATAATGTAATTATATTTGTAATTATTCTGATTGTATCCAAAATTATGAAATAGTCATGCTGCCTACATGGGTTTTACTAGACCTCTCACCTGCTTTGGACATTATAGACCACAGCATCCTCCTGACTCGTTTCTCTGAAATGGGAATTGGGGGCACTACATTAAAGTGGCTTCGGTCCTTCCTGCAGGAAAGAACACAGAAAGTAGTGTTAGGTGATTCAAGTTCAACACCAATGAACTGTGGAGTTCTCCAGGGTCCTGTTTAGGGATGGGCATGAAACGAAAAATGAAATGCTGTTTCATCGCTTCGTTATGTAACAAAACATAACAAAATGAAACAAAACAAGGAAGCAGCATTTTATTACAGACAAAATGCAACAGTCATTTTTTCCATTAAAATGAATCGTTTAGTTCCATCTGTAAAATCCCTCCCTTACCTGATGGGCTTGGATGCCCTGTCGCCTCTGCCACCACCAGCTCTGCCATGAGCAAGGCCTCTGAGAGGGCGCGCTGGCACTGCCGCTGCAGCAGCTGCCACCGAGGTGGAGTAAGGCCTCCGGGAGGCCGCATAGGTGCCGCTGCCACTTCTGCCACTGAGGCCCCAGGCCTGGAAGAGCAACCAAGGCCTCTGGGAGGCTGTACAGGCACCGCTGCCGCCGCCGCCACTGAGGACCCCCACTGACGAGGGCAAGCGAGGCTGCCAGGAGCACCCACAGCCACCGTCACTGCCCCTGATGCCACCGATGAGGGCAAGCAAGTCCACCTGGAGCACCCGCCGCTGCCACCACTGCTGGAACCCAGAAGGAGGAGGAAGAGGGTGAGTACAAGCCACCAGAGGAACAAAACATTTCATTATTGTTTCATTTTGTATGATTTTCTTTCAAAAATTCCTATGAAATGGAACAAAATGAAATGCGGGGGGTGGGAGTGGACAAAAGTAGAATGAAACAAAACACTGTTTTTCCATTTGGTGCCCATCCCTAATTCTGTTCTGTCTCCTAAGTTATTTAACATCTACATGAAACCACTGCGGGAGATCATCAAGAACTTTGAGGTTACGTTCCACCAGTATGCTGACACCCAACTCTATCTCTCATCACCTATGGACTCTAAGGGAGCAACTATTTTGACTTTACATGATTGTTTAGCTGCAGTAATGAACTGGATGAGGAGCAACAAATTGAAATTAAACCCATATAAGACAGAGGTCCTGCTGGTCAGTCAAAAGGAAAACAAGGGATAGAGATGCAACCTATACTGGATGGGATCACCCTCCAATTGAAAAAGGAAGTTCAATGCATGTGGGTGCTCTTGGGTGCATCCTTGAGCCTAGATGTCCACGTCACAGTGGTGGCCAGAAGCACATTTGCACAATTACAGCAAATATGCCAGTTAATTAATTAATTAATTAATTGTCTGCACAGTTTTTACACACAATGCTAAACCTGCATTGGCGATAAACTGGTACTGGAAAATTCCTTCCTCTGCAAGCAATGGAAGAGACAACAGTTGGTTTAGATAAAACATCATAAATCTGGGCTGTGAGCCAGTAAAATCAATATACAAATTTTCTCCTACTATATTCTTCGGCTTTTTAATTACATGCATAATCAGTTTAATCCAAATGGTTTTGGCACTGGCATATAAGAAGCATAACAAGCAAGGAATTCTCCCCCAAAGTTTAACATATAAAATGTATTTTCTTTTACCTGAAATAATTGTATTCTGTTGTTTGGGGCTACATTGAACCTTATTCCCTCCCACTGCTGCAACTGTTTTTGCTTTCGCTTTTGTTGTGAGAACATTCAAATTGGATTGTTTCCCCATTTCCTTTTGCTATGAACAAGCAGATTCAAACTTTTATAAGTTGTTTTGCATATGCAGTTACCTAGTATGCCATGTAGATACAAAGTAATTACTAATATTTTAAAATGTCAGTACAATGGCATTGACATGACGGAAACTTCTTGCATTGTATTCTCTACACCAGCCCTGCCCAAAGTACACTCCGGAGGCCAAATCTGGCCCATCAGACCATTCTGAGTGGCCCGCAGCTGGCTCCCTCCCCCTCCTTCACCCCATTTAAAAAAAAAACTTCCGCCAACACTGACACCATCGGGAAGCTTGAAGGGCTGGGCGGGCCAGCCGGTGAGCAGAAGCTTGTGGGGCTGGGTGGGTGGGTGACAGGGCGGGCCACCAGCAGCAGCAGCACTGCTGGGAAACTTGTGGGGCTGGGCGTGCCGGCCGGCCAGCCATCTCACGGGCTCCTGACACCGCCACTGCCGGCAACCATGTGAGGCGGGCCGCCGCCACCGGCATCACCACGAACCTTGTGAAGCTAGGCATGTGCGCAGTGTGGTGCGTGGGTGGGCTGCCCCACCGCTGGGAACCTTGTGAAGCTTGGTGCATGCACAGGGCGGTGCACGGGCGGGCTGCCGCCACTGGCATTACCAGGTACATTGTGAGGTTGGGTGCAAGCACGGGCCATGCCACTGGAACCGCTGGGAAACTTGGGTGGATGGGCGGTCTGCCGCCACCGGCACTGCAGGGGAATGTGTGGGGGTGGGCAGGCCAGTGGGCCTCTGCCACTGTCAAGGAGCTTTGGGGTGGGCTGGCGGGCCAGCCATCGCTTGGAGGGGGGTGCAAGGTTGGACAGATCGCCTCTTCCAAGGGGCGACCTGTGGCCACAGCTCCCTGTGCTTCCTTTGGTTCCCACCTTCCTTCTTTCCTCTCTCCCTTGTTCCCCACCTTCCTTCCTTCCTCCCTCGGTCCCCACCTCCCTCCCTTCCTTGTTCCCCACCTTCCTTCCTTCCTCTCTTGGTTTCCACCTTCATCCCTCCCTCCCTTGGTCCCCACCTTCCTTCCTGCGGGTGGGGTTGTAAGGGGTCAGTGGGCGGGGCTTATGGGTCAGTGGGTGGGGTTTGCAGTGGGGTGGCAGGGTCGGGGAGCAACAGGCCCTTACACATTCTCAGCCACCAAATCTGGCCCTCCTTACAAAAAGATTGGGCACCCCTGCTCTAGACTCTTATCTTACTATGCTACAGATCAAGTGTTTGATTCTCAAAATCCTTATCTTCTTTCATTTCACACACTCCTTAGATCTTGTTAAACAAGTAAAATGGCATCTGTTTAAATAAATTGTACCAATAAATTCTGCCCCATTTTGTTCATCAATGAGATAGCATAGAGAGTTAAATTATGATAGATGTAGATAGGCATTTCTTATCTTGCTATACAAGTGAATGTATGTGGAGATAACCTTATAACAGAAGGCAGACAATCTTTTGGGGATTTTTTTAATTGATGGATGTCTATTTCCAAAGCAAATCTCATTTTGAAGTGCTCATATTTCATAGACTCATAGTATCATAGTAAGCAATTGATTGAGAAGGAGCAAGAAAAAATAAGAGATACTATGTCCAGGAAGTTCAAGACGTTGAATATATCCTACAAAATGGTTGATACACAGCGGGTCCCAGACCAACAACTGGTGGCCTACTAAGAGTGGACTTCTGCAAAAGGCTGACAGTGGTCTTTCAGGATGATGTTGAAAGTGAGAGAGATGTGGACTAACATTTCTGTCTTCAGCATAACAATCCATAAAATGGAGATGCGCTCTTCAAGCCCTTTTGTGTGTGTCACGTTAAACTCAAACAAGAAACCACTTACATAAAATTATGTAAGCAGTTCCTGGCCAGGGGTCTTCTGTTACTTCTGCATTAATAGGAAGCACCAGTAGATTATTACAATGTATTCTCAAAGGGTTTCGTGGCTGGGATCTGATTAAATTAAATTATTAAATTATTGCAAGTTTGAGCAGCAATCAGGTAAGTGATTTCTAGATTTTTAATAGTTACAGTCTCACACTGAGGTTCAACTCTAGATTCTTTTTGCAAACCATATTGCAATGTTCATGCACACACATGTGCATGTGTGCACAAAAACTATGAAACATAACTTTATTTCATTAGGCTTTGTAAATTAGCACAAACCACACAAATGCAAAACTAAACTTTGAGAATAGAGGGGCCCTAGAAGGACGCCTCATTAAGGAGTTTATTGCTCTTGGGCCGGTCTTCATTTCATACTTCCTTCATGCAATTTACTTCTTGTGCATCTCTCCAAATTTAAACTGGAATAAATGTGTTGTCTTTGGCTCTTCCTCCTGATGAATCATCTTGATTAGGATGGCATTGTCCCTCTTCAGGCTTAGGAAAGTAAGATGGGGATGGTACCTCCAATCAGTGCCTGGCACCAGCACTTCAGCAAGTATATGAAAGGGGCCTGGCATCAATATTAATATTAATATTAATGGTATTAATCAATATTAATACCATTTGGAAATGATCACTTGGCTATTTATTTTGTCATCCATTCACATAACAGGAGCCGCTGAATGGCAGCTGGTTGCTTCAGAACAGATTTTCATCAGGCTCCTTTCCTTTCTTGCAGACTAACATCCAACATCTCACAGTTTTATTTGTGTTTTCTTTTTGACCAGATTGCTGATTTTCTATTAATTGGGTCTGGAACTGGCTAGTGCATCAGTGTAGATGTTCACCATGCTTGCTGCATACTGAATTTATTTTGGGCTTTTAGTCACATCTGCTCAATTGTTCAGTCTGCTAAGCCTAATGCTTTTCTGCAGACACAAAGTCATCTAGAGAGAAAGGCAATGAGACAAGAGAGCTAGAGGAAGGATAAGAAAGACTTAAAAAGAACAATTACAGAGTGCCAATTTGTAAAGGATCATTTGGTTTACTCTATTTTTAGATTAAGCAAAAATGTTTCCTTTACGGATAGGATAGGATAAGTTAACTATCATAATGTAAAAAAGCAACTCCAAAATGTTAACCATACTCAAGCCAACATGACTTCTTTTTGGAGAAAACCATTGTAGTAAGAAGTACCTTTATCTAAAAGTTCCAATCAGGTAAGGCTATTTTCACTTTAATGATCTAAATGCAGCAATGTAATGTTTGTCATTTTATGATTAATAGACTGAGGAAGCCAAGAGATGCAACATTCAGAGCATGAAGAATCATTAACTAGCAACCATATCTGATGGATGCTTCTGCATTTCAAATGCCTCTTTCAATCACGAGCACAGCAATTCCCTTTCAGGCAGATGAGCACTTATACCACAAAGCCTGGAGAACAATACTGGAAAAGTAGCTAAAAGCATGGGCAAGGAGGGAAAAATAAGAAATAGGAGAATGAGCATGTCTGTTGCTCTCATAAAATATGGATTCCATCAGCCTATTTGGCATTCAGTGGACTTAAACATCATGGCTTTCTTCACATAGTGTGTGACCATCTGAAGAGAAGAGTCTTCCCTATGGAAAAGGGTTCACCAGGCAATTGGACAGCTTTGAAAATCAGGCACCTCTTGTATATACTCTCCACCTAGTTGCTCTCTGTGTGTCCACAGCAGTGAAAGACTAGCCCACACCTCTTCATTACTCATTTGGGTTAACTCCAATGAATGCCTGAATAGGTCTGACATATATGCTTTACTCCAGTTTGGGGCAAAAAAACTAAAACCATAAAACAATTTTTAAAATACTATTAGAACTGAAACAAAAAATAACATTTTCTGAATTTTATCACGTCAGTCTTCAAATCTAAATGGTTAAATTGTAGACATTTCCAAAATCTGGCTCTCTGTTTTGACTTTACAGTTTAGCATGCCCAAATTAAGTCTGCCATCCTAAACCATAAAGATGAATGTTAAGACAAAAATACTATTGATTAACCTCCTAGTTACAGCTTGTGTTTTTGTTTTCTGCAAATACTCAAAATCCACCAAGACCCATATTTCCAAGTATTAACCTAGTTACCAATATTTAAAATGAAATAAATATATAGTTTAAAGACAGCAAAAGGAATTATTGAAAAAGATAGTTGCATCCCAATAACCATCTTTAGAATTATGAGTTATTCATGTGTTCTCATTAACAGCTTTGTTAAGAATATAGCACACATTCATCAATGTTTTACTGGGAAGATTTTCAACGAAGAGTGATCATGAAAATATCTAAGAAGATTGTAACTCTTCATGCCATGTTATTTTGGTCCTTTGACTTAATGTAATTATATTTGGCTGGGTTCAAAATCAACCCTTCTCTCTCCTGACAAAATTGCTTTTTAATTGATGAATTGAACAGAGATCCATTGAAGGATTCCTGTTGGAAGAAGGTAGTGAAGTGGCATTTTGGGACAATTCTGACTTCCTTCTTGCAGTCCTTTGCACCAGCCTGCACATGTTTCTTGAATCATCCCCCAACTCTAGAGGACACAGGGGACTACATGGGGAAGGGGAAGGGATAAAAATCCCTGGATCGTGTCCTTGGGGTAAAAATGTTTTCTGAGTTTCACTCCATTTAGTCAAAAGTGTTACTTCAATCTGGATTCTTCTAACAATACATAAGAGGAAAAATCTATTCAGAATGTACAACACTAGTGTGTTAAAACTGTAAATTTCAATTTCATACATTCAATTGTTTTAAATTAATTTCTTCAGTTGTGTTAATAGAGAGCCTTGTGGCGCAGTGATTAAATGTCTGTACTGCAGCTAAAACTATGCTCACAACCTGGGGTTCAATCCCAGGTAGCTGGCTCATGGCTGACTCAGCCATATGGCCTTCTGAGTAGTGATGGGCACATTTCATTTTGCTTTTTTTTTGTTTCATTTTGTTTTCTATGAAATGATTTTTTTTAAAAAAATAATTCATTTTTCATTTGTCGTATTTTATTATTTTGTTTTTTTTACTGTTTTTTTACAGCCAACTGGCCCAGCCGATTGGCACTTTAAAAAAACAACAACTGCCGATCAGCTTTAATGTGTGCCTGTCTGATTGCTGATTTTTTTTTAAAAAGTGCCAATCAGCTGTAGCCATAACAGACTCTTTGTGAACTCATGTCCATGGTGTTTTCTTGGCAGGAATACTGGAGTGGTTTGCCAGTTCCTACTCCAGGCGCCTACAGCACCTGGTATTCCCTGGTGGTCTCCCATCTAAGTACTAACCAAGGCCGACCCTGCTTAGCTTCCGAAATCAGGTGAGATCGGATGTGCTTAGGGTATCTAGGCAGTGCTTTAATATATTGCTTTCTAATATTATACTTTATTGTATGTAAATTGCTCTCATCTTCTAAATATTTTAAAAACTGCCTTTGGTTCGTTTATTGACAGACAGGTGAGGTATTGGTTGGTTGATTGAATGATTGAATGAATGAAGCTTCTCACTATGTTACTGCTGCATTAACTAATCCAACAGAGTGCTGTTTGCAGAGTTCATACTGTTTCTTGGTGAAATGCAGTCACTCATAGTGTTGAATAAAGCATGAATGCATGAAATAAGAGAGCAATGAAGCTGGGAAAACACTGGAAACAAAATGTGCCATGCAATTTCTGTCGGTGAAATGAAGGGAGTTATCACAGACAAGTAGTAGGCAAGATACTATACGCCAGCTTCACATCCATTCAGCAAACTGTATAACACCTACCTATCAAAGATAAGTGATTTTTTCCCTGTCAGATGCATAGCATTATTAAAAATATATTTTAGGCCACAAAAACAAAACAAACTTCCCCTAGGCTGCTAACAATAAACTTTTAAACCATTAGATTAAAATATGTGGGGGAATCAAATAGGATAAGACAAACTACAAAGTAAAACTGAAAATAGATAGAATTCTGTGGTCCAAAATATCCTTGCAATAGACCAAAGAGATAGACAAAGTCTTAATATTAAAATAACCTGGGAAAATGAAATGTTGCTGGAATGACCTTGCCACGAGGACCACTTGAGCCTCTCTAGGAAGGTCAGTCTACAGCTAAGGCTGTATCATAAAAAAGACAATTTCTCTAGAAGTCACCACTCTATCTCTTGATAGGCGTGACTGGAGAAAGCTTTCTCACTATAACTTTTGATTCTGGCTGCATGATAGCATGATACTGTGCAGCAACTTCCTTGTGTGAGCACAGCACATTAGAGATGGGCACAACCAGAAAAAATTACGTTTTGAGTTGTCGTTTGTCGGGACGGGCCCGTTTCGGGTCGTTTCCGTTTGTCACGGAAATTTCCAGAAAAAATGTCATTTCCGTTTCCATTTATCGTTTGGGTTGGGGTTGGGGTAAGTGGGCTCTGGGAGGCACCTCTCTGGGTGCCTCTGAATTGACCCACTAAGAAGGGAAGGGAAGCGTAACGCGTAGCCGCCGTGTACCATACATTTACATTATGTTGGTTAGTGTGACAGAGGAACCTCGTCGGCGCTTCTCTGACTCACTAAGAACATAAATGTGGGTTAGTGTGACAGAGAAACTTCATCGGCGCTTCTCTGACTCACTAAGAAGGAAAGCGTACTGGCGTACAGGTTACGCTTAGGGAGGGAGTGGGTCTGAAGTTGGAGGCACCTCTCGATGCATCACTCTGACCCACTAAGAAGGGAAGTGTACTTGCGTACAAATCTGGGTTAGGGTTGGGGTTAGGGTAAGGGCTAGGCTTAGGGTAATGGTTAAGGTTAGGGTGGGTTAGTGGGCTGCACCTCTGGGTGCCTCTGGCCCACTAAGAAGGACAGTGTACTGGCGTATGGGTTAGGGTTAGGCTTAGGCTTAGGCTTAGGCTTAGGGTTGGTGGGCTTTTTATGCCCTCTCTGGCACACCCAGAAGTCTCAGTCAAAACCTGGCCATGCAATTGGTGGAATGGCTCCAAAAATTTGCATGGTCCCATCCCATGGCCAGCCCATCATTGCGCATGCACAGGTGTAAAAAAATAAAAATAAAAATAAAAATAAAATAAATAGAGACGTTTTATTGCAAGAAAAACCCACTGCTGCTACTATAAAAAATCAGGCATTTAAAATACCTAATTTTCAAATGTTTCTGTGGTGCTTTGGTGGGTTTTTGGACCATGATTTAAAAATAAATATTGCGGTCGCCATTTTAGATACCCCCCACCGCATGGCAAATGGAGACGATGAGAATGCCCCCCCCAGCCTGGTACCATTCCAGCAGCCCAGGACAGGAGAGGGGGGAGGCTGGGGACCCCCCCAGAAACCATCCCTCTCTGGTAGGTGCCCTCACTCAGGCAGGCATATTTTTGCCTGCTTTTTTGGCCGGGAATTGGTTTTTTTTATAATTTTTAAAACTTTTTTTCTCTGCTGCTTGGCATCGCGCGATCGCCGCAATGCCATGAACGACAACGACAAATCAGACCCAATTTATCTTTATCGGGTTGGGTTCGAGCTGGAGCGGAGTAATTCTCGTTACCGTTCCTCGTTACGTAACGGAAACAATGAACGAAAACGGAAACGAGGATTTCACCGAGTCATGCCCATGTCTACAGCACATTATAAGGTGACTCTAAAAATGGGAGCAGTCCAAGCAAAATAATAATAATAATAATAATAATAATAATAATAATAATAATAATAA
>JAHTLZ010000204.1:56481745-56492717 GCA_023846285.1 Phrynocephalus versicolor | reverse complement strand
ATAATAATAATAATAATAATAATAATAATAATAATAATAATAATAATTTTTAAAATGAATTTCATATGAGCACCAAATCTGGCTCATCTATCTGGCTTTGTGATGAATTTGGAAAGTATAGGAAAAGAATGTTCAACTTACAATTTTTTAAAGTAGAACTGTAAAATAATTGAAGTCACACTTAAAAAGTAAAAAGTCCACCCCTTCTAGAAATAGTTTACCTTAAATGGCCCCAGATTTAAAATAAATTGAAAACACAAAGTCTTGCTTATTTGGAAGGAGAACGGCTGGCAACACATGCTTTTTTCTTTTTAATTTGGAAAGAATCCGGGCTTTATCAGCTGAAATACTAATACACAATAAAGGCATTTTGAAAGGAAGAAACTTTTTATCACATTGATTATGCGCAAAATAAATCTTCCACCAAAAACTATGAAATGCAAATACTGTACACTATTACAGCTTCATGCATGAAGAAAGAGTACTGTATGTATGCTTCTCCATTGCAAGTGTTGCACTTACACCTTTGATGCACTATTTCATTATATTCCAAACAACCCTTCAATATATTTTAGAGCACAGAGACTACTACAGCCATATCTCAACTGTTCTTGCTTCTATCCTTTCCCAGCAACACAGCACAGGTCATTTTCTCATCTTCCTGGATTTTCTAGCACTTGGTAATTCTACCTGAGGGAAGTTTGTGGTGGGATTTGTGTGTAGTGTATGTGTAGTTAAATTCCTATTTTAAAATGTCAGAAAATTAACTTCTTCCAAACAAAATCCCATCCGGTTTATGAATGTGAGACACTGTACTCTTGAATCAAGGATTCAAACTACTGGATAATGACCTGATATTGCTACACAACATCATGGTCGTGCTGCTGGCAGGAAAGCAGTTGCCAAAATTTACATAGCAAAGGGCAGCCTGAATGCTGATGCCACCATTGTCAGCAACCAAGATGGTCAAAAGGATAGCCTCTTCTCACTACTATTCAAACATGTGATAAAACAGCCCTGACACAGGCTTTGTTTTTAGTGAGGAGTGGTAAACTGATTTAAAAAATAGTCGGCTTCTGGGATTTCCCTATGTTTGGTATCTCATTGTGAATGATAGTGAGTACAAGTGGGTATACTGTAGACCATCTTGACTTCTACCATTGGTGCTGTCCATTCACGTTACCCTTTGCTGTTTAAAGCTTGACATCCTTTTTCTGGCCAGCAATGCAAACACAATATTGTTGGGCAATATCAGGCCATTTCCTGGTGCTTTCAGTCATGAATGCAAAATGACAATATACCATATTCATAAAACAGAGTTCATTTTAAAAATTGAATATATATTCAAGAAGACAACTGTTCAAGAAACTGGAAAATATGTCATCTCAAGTTTAAACAATTAAACCATTGCCTTGAACTGACTCCTGATATATAGAGGCAAACACTGAAATTTGTAGAGGAATAAACCTTTAAAATAATATGGTCACAATTCCCAAGAGGTTGTCCTCCACTCCCATAGAGGGATACAAGGCACAGTGCATGCACACAGTTCCTCTCTCTACCATCACAAGCCAGCTGGACAACTTTGACAACTTTAAAAAGAACCGGCCGGTGTCACTGGTGTGTCGCTCTTGAGCAGTTCCTGCCAGAAGTCATGACATGAGGAAAGAGAACCCACAAGGAGATCAGTCTTTCCTCAAGGCTGCTCTGCTTGGGTTCAGTGTCAGGGGTGGCTGGAATTTTAATTTGGGCCAGTATATGAGGAGGGGGGGAGCCAATACCTGCAAAGGGGTTTCTTTTCTCTTCACCCTTTTCCTTCACCTTTCAGTCTTGGAGTGGTCCACCAAAACACTGCCATGCTTTCCAATGAAGAGGAAGAAAGGAGCCCTGAACTTTATTTGTGGGAAGGACTACAACACTCTTATTTGTTATTAATATTTGGGGGGGGGTCTTTTGAAATTTTCCACCCCTATGAATTTTGCACCCTTAACAAGAGCAGCAGCAACGATCTTTATTTACAGTCACACAGACCCAACAAGACTCTTAAGAATTTTGCACCCATAAAAGACTCCCTTCTGCCCCATGCTATGCCACAGAATTGGGCACATGGTTATCATAACAGTTACCAAATATACATCTCCCTCCACTCCCAGTCCTCAGATCCTCCTGCACATTCTGGTACATTATCTAGCAAGTCTTCTGTTCAGATTTAGAATATATTAATAGTACCTTTGGATGCTCCATATTTCTCCTAATCCTGTTTCTTCCTTGCCCAACAATTCACTATCAATGAGAATGCTGGTAAGAAAAGGCCTGTAATTGTATAAATCTCCTCCCAGAAATAAGTAGGGACTTTGATTCTGGCATTGTGAGATATTAAAATTCTTTGATAAGTTAACTGACGGGACATAAGGTCCAAAAGACTAAGAACACAAGCTTTCCATAAAGCCTATCAGAATTACTTTGAATATGCTCAGTTTTCAATAATCTATGCTCTCCTGTTTGTTTTCAAAGCATGTCAAAATATTTGGGTCTCCTAGCCTTTCTGTTGCCAACCTTGCCATAGACCCCCACTTTCAGTTTTTCAAAGGGTGTCTTAGACTGGCAGTAAACCCTTCTCCACCTTCTCTTCCTTTCTTCATTGGTAGAAACAGGTTATTTATGCTGTACTCCAGTGCAGCAGCTTGAAGTCATTAGAGATACTAATTCTATATTCATATCATATTCGTTTCACTCTCTTATTCATTGAAACATTTTTGGTCCAATGGGACTCATCTTGTTATTGCGCCTACCTTAAATGTTTCTAATTTAGATGCCTTTCAAATCCAAGATGGAACTGAAAGACCCCAGAAGGACTAATTTATTAAAGGTGGAATAGTTAAGATAAGTGTTTTCATACAGCTCAAAAACCACAACTATCATACAAAATACATGCCTCAGAAAACCTGAAGGCCAGCTGCACCATTAGCTGAAAGGCATATAGGTCTCAAGTATCTCATGTAAAGGTCAATTAGTACAAGGAGAAGGATTAATACCAAAGAAGTGAGGCATAAGAAACTTTGCAATGAAGCTGATAAAATATATGCTAATTGCCTTATTGCAATCCCAGCTCTGAAATAATCTAATTCATAATGCAGAAAAGGTTGACAAGTGTCAGAATAATGTCTCAGTAACACATTTTAGCTTCCTGTGAGAAAATGTGTACTTCCCTTGTGTGTAGCTTCATTTGTAGGCTATGTGGCATTTACAAAAGCAGATGTTTTATTTGGGGAATTGGTGGCAATGCTTATTACTTTCTTGTGGAACAAATATTATAAATGAAAATGTAAATAGTTTAGTGTACTCATAAGAGCTTTTCGAACAAGATGGGGGAACTCAGTCTGGTGATTCTTTTTAATGACTTCAGTTTTTGTAGGGTTTTTCTTTTTAACTAACTAGATAATTATGAAGTGAGACAAGAAAATCTGGTATTGATTTGCTTTTGGAAAACCTTCCCCAAACAAATTTTCAGAGCATTTGGTAATATAATCATCAAGGTCATCCCTGAAAAATTGGTAGATGCACAACATAAATAAATTACATCACCTTTGCATTTTCTGCATTCTCCAGGGAACTAAGAAAATTTAAAGTAGCATCATTTATCAGAGAGAAACTGAAACACAATTCAAAGCGATTAGCATCTCAACAAGAAAGAACAATGTGTCATGCTGCTTGTTTTTGAAAAAAAACTATTCCTCCAAACCCCACAAAAATATTTCTGAAATGAATGGGAGCGGTGGTTCTTGTGCAAATCCTATTTGTTTCAGTTTCAGGGGCGGAGGGTGTCAAAACATTCTGGTGAAAATTATGCCCATCTTCTATATTGGTAATCAAAGTCAAGTTTTAATATTTATTCATTTAAGATGGCAGTATATTGTACAGAAAGGCAAGTGTATGAATTTTTGCTTTTATCAAATGTCTCATTTCCCTCTCTGCACATTTATTTCGGTCTACTTTCTTATCCCTTTTCAAATTTGACCGTATTTATAAAAAAAAGTCCATATAAAAGTTGGTAAACATTTTCCTTTGGTATATATTATGTCTGCTCTTCTTGGCATGTACACTCTTTGCAAATGTTTTCTTACCTCAGTACAATGTGTTTTGTTCATAATTTCCCCCAGTGCTTATATTTTCCTGCATAAAATAATTAATCATAATTAGAGATGATTTTTGTCATCAAATGAAACAACTCATAAGGCTATAAATAATGGGGAGCTTTCCTTTTTTTTTTATTTAACAGGAAACCCACTGCCCTAAATCAAAGACCCCCCCCTTTAACCTTTCAAGCAAAGAAACCTCTGTAAAGAAGCAGGAAACCTAAGGGCTAGCTGCTGCATGGAGAGTTTGGAGAGCTAAGCTCAACAGCTGATTGGTGGGAGGAAGGAAAATATATTTTAAAAATAACCTCCACATCCTACTTAATCAGGAAAGGAACAATCAGTTTAAACTTTAAATCAACTTGCAGATAAAGGGACAGTCAGTGCAGGGAAGGGAAGAGCTCACCTGCTGGCTAGCTTCAGGCAGTCAGATCAAGATCAGAGATAAGTAACAGCTGAGGCACGGGGGGGGGGGGAGAGGAAGGAAAACAAATCAATCAGTTTAAAAATAAACCTCCTGTTCTCAAGATGGCTAGATTAAGAGGCTTCTCGCCACTAGGATGAATCATTACATTTCCAAAACAAAACAAAAATGTTGTTTTGTTTCATTTCTTGATGACATGATATATCGTTTCATTTCATAATGTTTCATAAGCTTTTGAAACAATGAAACAGTGTGTCATTTTTCATAAGGTACCCATCCCTACATCATTCATTATCTTGCCAGCCTTTAGCTGCAGTCTACTACAAAGTCAGGGGTCTAAGCTTGAGAGTCTTCAGTATTTATTGACATCATCTCATGACATTTATTGGTGTATTGTTACATGGAGAAGGTCTCAGAAGGCATTTTAATGGCCCTTCAGGATCACACGAAAGACTAAAAACCTTTAGGTAATCTTATTCCAATTGAGTAATTTGTAGCTCAGAACAGGTATGTGAAATTATACCTCAAGAATAAAGGGAAAGTCAACATAAATATTTGAACTCTGGAAAATAATCATTATTGTGAGATTTCCTTTAACAGATCTTTAGTTAGCCAAAATAACCAAATACTTCTCAAAGGAACCTGTTGCGGTTGCTGAGAAAGGATGATCTGGAAGTAAGGATGACAAGAGGCAATAGGTACAACATACCTGTGTGGGACTCATATAATTTATTCAGGGATGCTGGCAAATCCCAGGTCCCCAGCCCCAAGTCTGAGTCACAATTAAAAACAAGTGATGGTGTTTCAGAAATAAAATGGAGCATGAGTGGGTTCTATGTGTGTGAGGAATCTGAAGCTTGTGAACCACCCACTTTTGGTCCCACCTGCCCCGTCTTCCTCTTCCTCATCTTCCCTCACTATCCACCCTCCCAGAAACCCTCTCTCTCCATTTCTACCTCCATCATTACCTTTTGCCACCTTTCTCTTGCCTCACTCCCTCTACCTTTATGTCACCCTTCATTTAAAAAAAAGCAGCTCAAAAACACAGCTCAGAAAAATCAGTCTAAGCTATGAGTCAAGTCTAAGTCACTGAAAAAGAAGAAGAAATTGAGTCTGAGTTGAGCCACTAGTGCAACATGTCTGACTCAACAGTGAGTCATGCAACTCAAGTCCTCTTCCCAGGATATAATTAATAATATGCTTTAAGAAGAGATTGCCAAAGTCACTGTAGAACACAGGAGGAGGAGGTTTTCCAACAGGTGTTGGACCTGGGAGAATTCATAAGCTTCAGCAATGAAGGCTAAATCCAAAAGAAAGTCATTAAAATGAATGAAAATGGTTAGTCTCAACTCTGTCTGAGTTTCAGTGGATTTGCTTAACAGTCCAACTGTCTATTTATCCCTATGATATTAACTCATCTATATTATTGTGAAGCTTGCCCTATTAACATGAGTTACAGCTGTGGAGGTTGTACTACCTACCCCAAAAGAATTGGCCCATATTATGTTACAACCACCACAAATATCCTCTTATATGTATTGTCTTGCCAAAGAGATACAAAGAGTAGCTCCTATTGTCCCATGCAATTATATGTCTGAAATATTGTAAATATAGGTATTTCAGCACTTAATTAAAAGTGTGTGAGAGAGAATGTCTAAAGAAAGGGAAAGATTGAAAGAGTGTGTTTTCTAGTCCCACTGCTTTAACACGCAAGAGATAAGTGTACTGTGGAAACAGATTAAGTATTCAAAATGTGCTAATTACTAATACTTCCAATATGTTTGCTGGAACTCTGTACTGTCTATTGCTGTCATCATTATCTGCCTTGTTAATCTGTAAGGCAACTGAGCTAGTCTAAATTAATTCTGCTTTAGCTTAGATCATTGCCTTCCATCATTCCTTTGTAGTTTTTCTCCAACATAACAACAAAATTTAATTTCACTTCTTTCCTTCCTTTGATTCTGTAGGATTAATGTATTCATCACTGCTTTCCAGATTCTGGTTCATGATCTCATGGATGTACTCTTTCATTCATTTATCATCCCTATAATTACCAGTCAATTACCAATTACTCTATGCTTTCTGTCAGCTCAAGCTTCAAAAGATAACTCATGACAAGTTCAACTCAATACGTTTTTTTTCTGTTTGTAACTATCTGCCATACCTAAGACCCTCGCCTCTACGCTAATACCATTGGTTACCTCAAAGCATGCTGCTGCCACTTTTCTTTAGCTCCATTTTGCTGGTAATAGTGCTTTCAACATCATTTCACTATCACTACTATTTCACACCCAGGGAACTGAGTTTCCCACACTAGTTGCCTAGATTCACTTCACTTAGGCCTCAGTTCCCATCACTGAGGCAACTGAAGTACTGGTGATGAACAAGCCCAGCCCAGGACTGATTTTGGAGTCTTTTAACAAGATTTGGTGAAGGTAGCTGGTGAGTGTTGGCTGTCTTCTCACTTTTCAAGGAGACTCATTCATCTTCTCCATTTGTGTTGGCATATCTGCCAGCAGCATCTTAATTTGGTGGGGGCGGTTGCTGAAGGAACATAGAACATTTTGCGCTCAGAGCTGGTTTGGCAGGAATCTTCTCTGGAGCTGAGGTGGTGAAAGTCCCTCTCCTCTGGTTTCTGCTCCAGCCACTGGGAAGCTGCATATGAGTTCTTGCCAGGGATTGGCCTCCCACTCCCAGGCTACATCTCATGTTGCTCAGAGAATGGGCTCTTGCTCCTTTGCCACTGACCCTCAGATCCTCATTCTTGACCAATCCCTCACCAGGTATTAGAGGGCCTGAAGACCTCAAACCTTCATCCCCACCCTCCCTGCCAACAGACCTTCCTCCTAACCTGTCAGCTCTTCATCATTTACCAGTTCCTAAGAGCCACTTCAGCCTCCAGCCTTCCCAACAGCCCTGAGTGGCTGTTCCATCCCCCTCTCTTCTTCAATGAAAAGATACAATAACACATGAGAAACCTTCAATTATCTCTTTCACATATCTCCATAGTTTCTATATTTGCTCCTGCTGCTCTCCCTTGCTGCTTCAATCAGTTTCATCCCCAGCACACCATCTTCCCCTTCCACTCGTTCCCACTCAATCTTTTTTGCTTCCCCAGCCACACTTCCAGTTCTTTCCTCCACTATCACCAACCCTTAAGGCAGTCTGGAACCTGCTGTGCTGGGAGCAGATTTTGGGCATCAGTATGGAATTAGAGATATGGCACCCTGCTGGGTTCAGCTGTTTGAGTTCCCCCCCCCCCCGAATGTTTATAACAGATAGATTTTTCAAAACCAGGAATAATGCTTGTCCACGCACATATTTTCTTTGCAGTTGCTTACAGTTTGGGCAATCCTGACTTTTCTGTAGATTTAAACTTCCTTTTTAAAATATTTGGTAGTTAACCTCCTTTTAAGCCTCTATTTTTAAGGGCCCAACATAGAGGAAGATGTGTAGGTAAAGTAAACATCTGTTTTGGTGCATTCCTCCCCACACATTTTAATGCAATTTAAAAAGAATGTTTTTTGAAATTCACTTTTGCAATTTGTCCCTCTACCTCTGCTGCAAGCTATAAAATTAGATCCAGTTATACCACTCCCCCCCCCCACTGTTAGGAGACTGTTAGACTCACCCTACATCCACAAAAATGGTCATTCTTAAGCATCATCCACATGTCATGGGTCTACTCAAGAAATTAAAATAAACTGAGTTCCTCTTTATATGCTACACTGAAACCAAAGAAGCACCCCCTTCGTTGTTTCTACCTTCCCCCCATCTTTTCCTGCCATATACCTTATTTCCTACTTATCTGACTGCTAACAGAAAACTGGATCTTGAATAGTTTTGTAGTGATCCACAAATATAAAAAATGTCAAAAAATGTTTTGGGGGGATGGATATTATAAAATGATTAAAACTTTTTCTTCTTAGTAATATATTTGGAAATTAAAGCTCAAGAAACAATATATTTTCCTTGCTTTGTATTTTTATTCTTATTTCAGCTACTATTATCTCTGTTTCTATCATTATCATTGATGTTCTTGTCATAGATCATGAAGTATCTTAATCCGCTACTGACCAGAGAAAAAAATGAACCACTGACCCAAGCTGTCAAATTCTGTAGCCAGTGATCTTGCAGCTTGTTAGTCACACAATCTCCAGCTGCAGCATCTGACAGATCTATGCCACCCAGGAACAGATTAATATAAGAGCCCCACTGGCTTAGAAGAAGAGAACAAATGTCATGCTGCCTCAGATCAAAGACCTCTCTGCTCCAGAGCTGTGTTCACACAAAGGCCCACTTGTTACCTCCAGGAAGTCTGTAAGCAGGAAATGAATAGACAAAAAAACATTCTGCCTATGACTTCCAGTAACTGCAGTACAGAGACATGCCACCTCTGATACTGGAGTGACATAAAGAAATCCTGACCAGTACCCACCAAGAGGCCCACAAAACCCTTTGAGAATTTTATTTTCCAAGGCTTTCACAGCTTGGATCTGATAGCTGTTGTGAGTGTTTTGGGCTGCTTGGCTGTGTTCTGGAAATTTTTCTTCCTCACGTTTTGCCAGACTTTGTGGCTGGCATCCTCAGAGGGCAAGGAGATGAGGGAACTAGGAGTTCTCTCTGTGCTCTGAGGTACAGAGTGAGTGAACTCTATATCCCACTCACTTTATACCTCAGTTCCCTGGGCTCCTTGCCCTCTGAAGATGCTGGCCACAGAGTCTGGCAAAACGTGAGGAAGAAAAATTTTCAGAACACAGCCAAACAGCCCGAAAAACTCACAACAGCAACCTCTGATATTTATTTAGTTAATTAGTTTGTAATCTAAGATGGGTGTGGTCCAGATATAGCAAGGCTGTCTTTGTCACATCATAAGGTCCCCTCATGATTTGAAAGACAGCTTACACTGGTTTGGTAACCACTTTTAAAGCAATCCAGCTTGGCGGGCATCAATACTAACTACATCAAGGTGTCTTGGTGTCAGCCATAGATTCAAGAAATAGCAGTCTTTGGTGAGGAGGCTCCTTCTTCCCAGGCTGCAACTGGGTGGTGGGGTCAAGCAAGCCATGCTCTCCTGGCACCACACCGAGGGCAGGGGCACCAAAATGACAAAATCATATTTAAACTTTGTACACAGACCGTCCTCAATCAAGGGGATGTGGAATTCATGCTCATCCTGGGTGACATAGACCATAGTTGTGATCCTGCCTTCTTGTATTCTGAACCCATAATAATATGGTATCTTCATCCTACTCTCTGCCACACTCTTGTAACAGTAATGCCTATAGGTATTTGTACACGACCCCTAAACTCCGCTGCAAATGGCTGCCAGCTCCGGAGCTTACAATTGTTTCCCCACCAGCTCCAGAGTTTGCAGGAAATTAAGTGCGACCACGCCCACCTAAGCGCGTCCCAGCGCACATTTCATGTACCTGCTCTCGGAGGGTGAAAATTCCCAGATCCAGATGTAATCTGGTGAGTGCTCGGCTCTCCTAGCTTCTGTTTGGTTTTTTTGTCTCCCGCCCCTTTAAGAGAAGGAATCAGGACAACGACGGGGCGGCTTCGGAGGTGAGCCTGCATTTTTTCCTTTTTTTTTCTCCCTCCCCTCACAAAGGGAGGAGCAAGGAAGTGCGGAGGGGTGGGGACGCAGGAAGAGCAACGAACCCCCAAGATCTCTGGTCCAAATTTAAGTGGCCAGCGGATCTTAGGGGTCGTGTGAAAAGGCCCTATATCAGATTTTGTTTTTACAAGAGAGCTGCTGTGAGACAGCCAAGTTAGTGGGGCCACAAGCAGCACCAGTACTCAGGTGGGAACAGTAGGCATAGAGGGAGAATTGTTATGTGATGAAAAAGGACAACTTTTACTAGTGGTTACCTGCACTAGCAATAGTTGGACAAGGGAAAAGATAAAAGGTAAATGTTCCCCCTGCGCATGCGTGCTAGTCATGTCCTACTCTAGGGGCAATGCTCATCTCTGTATTCAAGCCAAAAAATCAGTGTTGTGCAGGTCCATGGCCAGCATGGCTGCAAGAAAACACTGTTTTACCTTCCCACTTTTTATGGTGGTACCTATTTATCTACTTGCATTTACATGCTTTCGAACAACTAGGTTGGCAGGAGCTGGGGTTAACAGTGGGAGCTCACTCCGCTGCATGGCACCCAGGAATCGAACTGCTGAGCTGCTGACTTCGTAGCTGACAGTTTTCAGTGCTCTAGGCCACATAGATAATGGCCCAGGTCATTTAAGAAGAAGACCAAAGACATACTAACTATTCTGTCCCATCAGTAATCTTACAAATTGCAGAGATGGAAAGGGCCCTATGGGTCACCAAGTCCAGACCCTGTCAACTGCCCAGAGTGGCCTTGGTAACCAGACAGGAAGTAGTCATAAATTAATAGATAGATAGATAGAT
>JAHTLZ010000204.1:56470131-56481735 GCA_023846285.1 Phrynocephalus versicolor | reverse complement strand
TAGATAGATAGATAGATAGATAGATAGATAGATAGATAGATAGATAGGTTCTACTAATTTCAGCATTTTCCCTTTCATAGCTTTGATACTGTATCAGACATCCTGTATGTTTAAATAGAGGAAGGGAATTATTAACACAAATTTCTGCTACACCTGCAATGGAAGTAACAAGCCGTACTACTTGGTTCTTTGAAAAAAGACTGACAATGGAATTTTTTTTCATTCCAAAATCATGTACTAACACATCAGTCATATTAATCTGTATTTACAAATGTCTAAATTTGGTTCATCTATATGACTCAACATACAAGAAAGACATCAGTGAGTATCTAGAATTTAGTTCACATGCATCCTCGCAAACCTTTTTAGATGTGAAACGTGTATTCTATACTCCCTGTCTGCAATCACAGAGGACAACTATTTTTTAGAAAGAGGTTTTATTTTTATCAGGGTTGAATTTAATGGGTCTCTTCCATAAAACCTCTTATTGTATTAAGAAATGTCAGTTCACTGCTGTGTCATTTGGCCCAATATTTTTTAACCTTTAAGTGCTCCTTTGGCAAATTGTCTGCACCTCTCAGCTCATCCCTACTTTCATGAGCTATTTCCACCAACTAGCCCTGTACCCCCTCACTTCTTTTGTTGAGTCATATAGAAAAGTTATGGTGAAGAAAGCACTGGCAAGTGTTCTAACAGCAGGTGGAGAATTACATTGAGAATGTTTAGAGAACAATGAATCATCCCCTTGAACTGGCTCATAGGATACATCTGTTAGTATTCACCTTAAATGTGGCTCTAGTGACTATTCTAAAATTAATTAAGACTTTATTCAATGCTATTTCTGGGCAAGGGGGCCTCCTGGAATTCATTAGCAGCAAGTTTGAGTCATTCAGTCCAAATGAACTAATTGAAATTACAATCCTCTGAATATAAAAACAATGTCTAGACTGTTCTAATCACTAATTTAATTTAATTGTATTTCTGTTTTTACAACTGTGCTTTTATTTACCTCAAGTCGAAGAGTCATTACAATGCTGACTTAGGATGACCCACTATATTGTGTGTGTCATTTGCATTGCATTTCATTGGATGCCTGTGTTTCATTTTAACAATGAAAATATTTTGCTTTAGTATTAGGTTATGTACACTCAGGTGGTCATTTGCTGTCCTCTCAGGGAGTTTGTTACCGACTGCATGAAATGGCTCTAACTGAATGAACAGAACTAAATCATCTCAAGATGCTGACATGCGCCTACAGGCACTACAAATTTGGCTTCAGTCTGAAGACAGCCTGGATAAACGTGGAAGTATGCATGTTGAGTTCCTTCCATGGGGACAGTAATCCCATATGCATAGAATCCGTTTTAATACTGGGTGCCAACTGCCCTGCCTTCAGAGAATCTCCTAGGACAGTGATGGTGAACCTTTTGGGGACCGAGTGCCCAAACTGTGATTCAAAACCCACTAATTTTTCGCAAAGTGCCAATAGAGCAATTTAACCTGAATACAGGTGGCTGTGAAGGAGCGATGTTGGGTGCCCACAGAAAGGGCTCTGAGTGCCACCTTTGGCACCTGCACCATAGGTTCAACAACACTGTCCTAGGATATGCCACCCATTCATTAATGCCATATTTTCACTTCCATGCCAGAGCTGCTGGTACCACCACCATTGTTTCAAGGAGCTGTGCTATAAATTAACATAAAAATATAAGTGCATGTGCACATCATCCTCACCACCACTACCATCACCACCACCACCACTACCACAAATGCATGTCATAAAGTTTATTCTGATAAACTTTATTCTGAGTATTCTGAGTATTTTGAATACTCAAAAGTAGTTTACCATTCCCTTCTTCTGGAATAATCCTAGAACTGTGTACCTTGCCCAAGGCCACACAGGCTGGCTCTTTTCTCTAGAGACACAATGGAGAAACAAAAGCCCAAACTTTTGGCTCTGCAGGTAGATAACTAAACTACTGAGCAATCCAGCTAGTTGTTTCAAGGAACTGTGCCATAAATGAACATCAAAAAGCTTCAGTGCATGCACACAGGTCTATTTGAACTCTGGGGGTGGGGGGAACCAGCCTGTATAATTTTCAATCAAGCAAGGCATTTTCTTCCTATGAGAATGGCAGATATTGACGGACTGTGGATATTTGCCCATCTTGTATACACAAAATTCTATGCATATAAAGAAATGAAAAAGAGCCCACTGGACATTAAATCTACTTTGAGGAGCTATGAAGAAAATCTTGCCATGAAATAACTATATCCTAAAAGCACCCAAATCCTGATATAGATTCAGAGCTACTTAAAATAACTGTATGCTGATATAGAATCTGTCACAGCCACATTATATGCTTAGGCAGAGTGGAAAGGGTTTGACAAATGCTTTGACAAAAGCCATTTTTCCTATCTTCAGCTGTGAGCTAAAGACTTCTGTTCAAAATAGGATTTTCAAAATACAGACCTTTTTACTTAACTCCTTCAATGTGTGGTTAAACTATAGCTGTATACATGTAACATTTTACATAACATGTTTACATCATGTCATATATTTTCTATCATAGCTTTCTAGATATTTACTTAGCAAGGACTCATATATCTTTGGATATTTGTACACGACCCCTAAACTCCGCCGCAAATGACTGCCAGCTCCAGAGCTTACAATTGTTTCCCCACCAGCTCCGGAGTTTGCAGGAAATTAAGTGTGACCACGCCCACCTAAGCGCGTCCTAGTGCACTTTTCATGTACCTGCTCTCAGTGGGTGAAAATCCCCAGATCTGGATGTAATCTGGTGAGTGCCGGGCTCTCCTTGCTTCTGTTTGGTGTTGTTTTTTTTTGCCTCCCGCCCCTTTAAGAGAAGGAATGACGAAGGGGCTCCGGGCAGCTTCGGAGGTGAGCCTGCATTTTTTCCTCTCTTTTTTCTCCTTCCCCTCACGCAGACAGGAGCAAGGAAGTGCAGAGGGGTGGGGACGCAGGAAGAGCAACAAACCCCCAAGATCTCTGGTCCGAATTTAAGTGGCCAGCAGATCTTAGGGGTCGTGTGAAAAGGCCCTTTGTTTACAAAGCCATAATGGAACATAAACATCAAATGGTCCCTTTCTTCTACATTATCAGATGCATTTTGGGAATATCACTTCCCTGGTTTTAATTACCTATATGTGATCATAGATCAAAAGTAGTAATGTATGATAGACCTGTGGAACAGAGAGCAGCAAAAAGACTAATCAAGTCCAACATCTTACCAAAGTAGGAAATCCACAGCTGAAGCAGTCCTGACAGACACCATCTAGCCTTTGTTGAAAAGCCTTCTGTGTAGCAGATTCAGCCACTTTCTGAAGGCAGTCCATTCTTCCATCAGATTATTGCCAGGAGATTCTTCCCAATGTTTTAGCCAAAATCTCCTTGCTTGTAATTTAAATTCCTGAGTCCAGGTCCCATTCTCTGCACTAGGAGAAAACAAGTTTGTTCCATCTTCCAGATGAGACTGTCCAAGTATTTGAAGATGGCTATTCCATTGTATCATCTCTTTTCTGGATATGGATATGCTTCCATCTTCCTGGAAGATCAAGAAGCTTTAGCATGCAAGATCAGAGACTGGATGGATTCTTAGGTCAGTTTAATATGTAACAAAGCTGACAATTGACTGAATCAACATGCATCCAAGGCACCTGCACTCTGTGGTGCCAATTAATGTAGCCTTCAGCCTGTTATGCTAAGTATTTTCTGTAAATTAACCCAAGTTTAGTTGGTTGGTTGGTTGGTTGGTTGGTTGGTTTTCACAAAATTACAGCTAACAATATGGCAGGTTGCATTCTGCTAGAATGGAGCTTGGCCTACACTAAATCCCAAAGCCTTCCCAACTGGACCATCTCTCCAGGTAAACCACATTTAGGTGTCTGGAGGTGTCTGTCAGGTGGGAATCCCAGAATAGAGAATTATGGGATTTGTAGTTCAAAACATCCCCCCAAATCCTGTGCCTATTATCTATCTCATAATCAGGTGGTCTCTATACTTGTTCAGTCTAATGTTCATATATCGACTACTGATGGATGTGAAATATAAAATTACAGAGGTAGAGAACTGTAGAGCTATAAGGAATCTTAAGGGTCGAAAAGTCCAACCTCCTCATGAAGGTCTTTCAATTAGAGGATTATTTTATTTTATTTTATTTTATTTTATTTATTTATTCATTTATTTATTTATTAAATCCCACATTTCTCCTTAAAAAGGAGAAATAATATATAGTCAAAGTGTGTGCTGTCCTCTGTGTGTACACAAAGGATACACACACTCCATATTTACAAGATTGAATATGTCATCTGTTTCTTTTAAAGAGGATAGAAAAGCAAAGGGAACTTCCTTCTCCCCTGTTGGATTCAATACAATCAAGGGAAACACGAATGGCAGCAAAATGTGTTTGGCCTGAAGTAGCAAAATAACCGGACTCCGTACTGATGATGCATTCTCACACTTTTTATCATAAGATGGCTGTGGTCCTCATTCAGCTTACCCTGAAAAGTCTCATTGCCTGGATCACTCTTTCTAATGTGAACAATGGAAGCAATGGAAGCAATATACAGTATGACCCCCTTATCCACTGGATTATTATCCGCTGATTCACTTCTCCACAGATTTGGGGGGGGGAGATATTTTAAAAATAATTCAGTAGCCACAAAGCAGGCTACTGCCACAAAACAGCTGAAAATGAGATCTTAAAGCAGATAGCCAGTTGTCATGGTAGTGGCAGCTGCAGCACTGGTGGTGGAGGCGGAGGCAGAAGAGGTGCCACAAGGCCCACTGGCGCCCATCCGCAGCATTCGTGGTGGTGGCAGCAGTGGCAGAAGAGGCCCCCGCATGGTCTGAAGATGCCCATCCACAACATTGGTGGTGGCAGTGGCAGCAGAAGAGGTACCCACATGGCCCACAGCCACCCTCCACCACCATGCCAACTGCTGAAGAGACATTGCTGGCCTATTGGTAAAGGCAGGGGCAAACGGGGCTTGCGGGATAGGAGGGGGATGGCCCTTCACTGTTCTTTACCCCCTCCCCAGCAGGAAATTATTTGGACATCAGAGGTGGAGGCTGTGGCTGCGCACCCTCACCGCTTTCACCCCTAGCACTCCACCACCACCACAACCCACTTACCACCACTGCCATTCCTGTATAAGAGTGTTATCTCTTATCCATGGATTTTGCCATCTGCATGGGGTGCTGGAACTGATCCCCCATGGATACGGTGGTCCTATTATGATGAATGATTCAAATCAATGTTCAAAGCTACATTAGAAAAAATAGACCTTATGCAAGAGACTATGGCCAAAATCCATTCCCAAATAGCACACATGTGAGTTCAATAAAGCAAGTAGTTTTCACATTTTGCTATCTGTCTGTCAAGTGCTTAGGCACATGCCCAATGTGAAAGCTGAGCATGTCCAAGCATATGGCTGATAGCTGGCAAGACCGTTTGCCCAGCTTAGTCAACAGCCAGTTTATGCTCTTCTAGTCCAACAGGATTGTGGCCTAGGAATGCAATCATATGCATGGTTACCAAGAAATATGTCCCACTCTGGTTAATGAAGGTTATTCACAGCTAACAGTTCATAGAACTGGAACCTCAGTTCAGGTTCAGATTTGCTTATCAGAAGTTGCAAAGTAATTTTGCAAATACAGGTGACTTTTTTTTTACAGCTGTCACCAGGAATTGTTGTTTCCATTAATTACTTTTCCAGTATAATAAACAGACCAAGCTATACTACTCCTGAGTAATGTGGCCATTTGAACACGTTAGATATTTGTCAAACATTTAAAATGTTGCCATAATTAATTCACAGCCCCAAATTTCCCTCTTCATGTGTAGTTTTCATTGAAATTAGCTGCTTATTTACCCATGAAAATGAAAATATTATACATTTGCCCAAGCTGGTAGGTTCCCAGCAAAATCTCATGAATGTATTCTAAAAAATAAGATGTGTGTGATTTAAACCACTGAGCCATTTGGCTTAATGATTGAAAGGTCAGCAGTTTGAATCTGTGCAGTGGGGTGAGCGCCCGTTGCTTGTCCCAGCTCCTGTGAAAACCTAGCAATGTGAAAATGTGAATAGAGAAATAGGTACTACTTGGTGGGAAGGTTGCAACATTCTGTGCACTTGCATGTTTATTCATGCTGGCCATATGACCACGGAAAGATGTCTACAGACAAACACCGACTCCTCCACTTGTAAACAGAGACACTGCCCCCTAGAATTAGAAATGACTGGACCTCACCTTTTCCTTTACATAAAGGACTTCAGCTTTAATATTCCCTTTTTGTGTTCCTATTTGTATCTGTGGTGAGGATGTCAGCTAGCATGGATGTCACAAGAAAGGAACCAGTTGGAAGGTTTACTTTTTGGACTACAATGTCCAGAATCTTCCCAAAATAGGATAGTATGTAATCTAAAACAGTAGTTTCTACAAGCTTTTCTCTCCCTTCTTATCCTCTGACCCTAAATGCTAAGTCTGCTTAAATAAGCTCAATGTGTCAATGTAAACAATGCGTCTGTTCACCTGCTGAAGGAACTCAGCGGTTCAAAGCTACTGAACAGCAGAGTCTTTCAACTTCTTTCCGTTGTTTTTTGCTTTGGTTGAAGTCCTGAAAAAACAAAGCATTTTATGTGTGTAACCATGCATTCATAATGCCACCAAAAGAGATGAAGCAGTACTCACAGAGGGTCAAAACAGAGACGATTCTCCATCACAAAATATCACTAAAGCATGAGACAAAGAGAATAAGGAATTTTTTCCATTGTTTGGCAACTAATGATCTATGCTTTTGTTTTATAAATCTCTAATCTTTTACTACTGCATTAGTTGTCAATGTTGAAAGAGGAATGGTGAGGCTAATTGCTGAAAATGGTAAAAATATTCAGGAAGCTATTTTACAGTCTTCAAAGTATTCATCCTGAGAAATAGATGCCAAATACTGAATTTTGCTCACATAAATAATGTACAGTTGGATGACGTATGGAGCCATCTGGAACATAAAGCAACAGAACGACGACTGATGTAAAATGTAATTATGTATATAATACAATTTAATTTAGAATATGTTTTACCCTGGAACCCAACTAGATATTTCTGCTAGAAAAGGAATAATACATCAGCTCTTTTAAAGGCCATGTTAAAAATAAAACTGTTAACAAGTGAATAGGATGGAAGTCTTGTGTCACAACCTGAATGTGTAATTTTTTTACAATGAAAAATTAGAACCATCAATTGGGTTAGAAAGGACAAATTCTGTACCACAATATCTGGCGGTGATATCTTTTGGAAAGTATTAAATGAGCGTATCCTCTCTCCATAGCAAGCCAAGCCCCAGGGCAAAATTAATTGACTTTGTGAACTGGAGTAATAGAAATGGAATGAAATTCATTAGGATGAAATTAAGGTCATACATTTAGAGACGAATGCCACGTATTAATTAGCTAGAAGCAACAGAGAAAAGGAGAGATCCATGGATCTTGACCAATCACAAGATTTCTGTCAATTTTCCCATAATACATTGCTGCCAGGAGGGCACAATTAATTAAGCTATAGCTTAGCTGAAGCATGCCAATTAAAATATCACCTAGTAAAATACGAAACAAATAGTGGTGCCTGAAAAATGAATGTACTGTATCAAGAAATGCACAGTATCTGTTTCCAGAAACACTCTTCAGAATGCTTTTTGTGGGTTTTGATAACGTATTCAACAGGCATTGCCTCAATATTTAAAAAAATACTGTTGTATTGTGATAGTATCTGATGAGTTTTAGATCATGTAAATAACTGATATGGATTTGCTAGCTATGTGTTTTTACCACAGATGAGGCATTCAAGGAATCCATTTATATCTAAAACCCACTCAATACCTCTCTAGGACGCTGCATTACTATGGAACCTTGTGTGGTGGTGAGGATTCTGTTAATAGGGAATGCTTTTTATTATTCCAAATAATTCAAAATAAATTATATATTCTATTTATGTCAAAAGTGGACAAATTCCATAAATTTTAAATTCTTTTAAAAGAAGAACTGCAGAATGCTTCTTAAAAATGTCTCCAAAGAAGTGGGTTATAAGTCAGAAAATTCACATCAAAATAAGTTGAGAGTGCCACAATACTTGTGTTATTGTTGTATTTTTGTTGTTACTGAAACAGACTGATATTGTTTCCGCTCTGAAACCTGTAAAGGTTTAGAGTTTTTCTATGCAACAGATTTGAAAAGTTTTGGTTACTTCATCTGAGGGAAGGGGTAACTCCAAAATGCCCCCTCCTGCTCCCCAATCCTCATGACAAAGTCTCTCCTGTAAGTGTGGAATCAGGTAAGTCTGGGAAGGAACATATTCACTTTTAAAACTGGGAATAGATCATTTTAAGGCCTTCACTCACCACAGTACACCTTGGTCTGTGAAAACAGGCAGCATGATTCATGCATGATTTTTTTTTTTGCAGAGTTTTGAATTTCTGATAAAATTCTCTTTTTGTTACACTCTGTAGAGGTACAGAGATTCACAGATGAGAATAACTATAAGTTCCCCAGAGTCTCTCCACACAGCTGAGGAGTGGTTGGCCAAATGAGCTGAGCCTGCCAGCTAGAGTGCCACTGGAGAAGAAGGACTTTGACTGTGTTTGAAGTCTAGTGAGTAGAACAGAGCAGTAGTGCAGCACTTATGGTGTCATGCTGACAGCTTCATACAAAACTGTCAAAAGAATGAAGTACACACTTCTACTAGCAACCACCCAATCAGATCAACAGCAACAAACTGCTGCCAAATGCTTTTTTCTCTTTAGGCTCACAAAAGACAGAAGCAGACAATTTTTTCACCTTGCCAGAAACAATTCCACTGCATCAGGAAGGGATCACTTTGCATATAGTTTGCTTAAAAGTCAAATTACAGATTGACCCAAATCCTATTCCTCACTCGTCTCCGCTTAAATCCAACAGCATAAATCACAGCAGTGACGTGTCATTAGGTCAGCAGTGGGTGCTTGTATTTCGCATCATATATCAAGACACGTGGCTGGTGTGCAATGATAAGTACAAGCCTTGATTTCTTAACTAGCAGCAATTTGCCACAGCAGTTTATACTGTTTGATTTATGCCAGAATCAATAACAAGATTCTGTCTGTTATCTTTAAAAACAGAAATAGTAGCCATGTTTTTATTTCATTTCCTCTTACATTTGCAGAATCCCTTTGGGGGGGGCTGCATACAGGAAGGGGGTAGGTTTAATTAATCCCTCATGACTTTAGAAATAAACAACAGAAGTCTCCCCTGGCATGAGCATATGCTTCTGGTAAGGTAGCAGACTATGGATCTTGCACTTCTCAGAAAGTTATAATGATGAGGATGAGGATATGTGTCCTCAAGTCACCTCTGACTTATGAATGAACAGTCACCAAATGTCCTGCACGGATCTTCTACTCTCAAGTCAGTGCATTCCTTTAGGGCAGTGGTTCTCAACCTGTGGGTCCCCAGATGTTCCTGGACTGCAACTTCCAGAAGTCTTCATCACTAGCTGAGCTGGCCAGGATTTCTGAGAGTTGCAGTTCAGAAACATCTGGGGACACACAGGATGAGAACCACTGCTTTAGGGAGTTAGTCCATTTTGCATTTAGTCTTTCTCTTTTCCTGCTGCATTCAGCCATACCCAGCACTTTTGTCTCTTTCAGAGAATTCTGCTTTCTCGTGATGTGCCCAAAGTAGGGCAGCCTCCACTTCAGCATTTCTGCCTCCAGAGATCATTCAAGCTGGTTTTGATCTAGGACCCACTTGTTTGTCTTTCTGGCAGTGGATATCTGAAGCTCCTGCAGCATAGGAACGGTTTGAGGATTGTACCAAAAGAATTCTGGGAGGGCAAAAAACACAAGTTGTGTACTCCTTCATTACATATAAAGAAATTGGGTGTGGAGGAGAGATACTGAACTGCTTTCTGGTTATGTGGTTCTTCTGAAAAAAACAAACTGGCTTATGAATGTGGAATATTGAGCTTCTCTATCCATGATTTCAAATGCCAAGATATAGTTCAGTATTGCTGCACAATATAGTGTCCACAATACCAGCAGGGTGGGGAAAGCCAATGTATTCATGAAGGCTTTCACAGCCAGGATCTGATAGCTGTTGTGGGTTTTTCAGGCTGTTTGGCCATGTTTTGGAAGTTTTTCTTTCTAACATTTCACCAGAGAATATGTAACTGTAAATGTAAACTGTAACTGTAACTGTAAACTGTAAGCTGAAAGTGTAACTCTATGCCTCAGAGCACAGAGAGAACTCCTAGTTCCCTGATCTCCTTGCCCTCTGAAGATGCCGGCCACAGAGACTGGTGAAACGTCAGGAAGAAAAACATGGTCAAACAGCCCAAAAGACTCACAACACCCAAAAATGCCAAACTTTACAGAGCAAAGAGCAGCCTGAATGTTGATAACACCTATGGTGGAAGTCAAGATGTTCTATAGCAGTGGTGGCGAATCTTCGGCACTCCAGATGTTTTGGACCACAACTCCCATAGTCCTTGGTCATTAGCAGGCTCAGCTCAGAATTCTGGGAGTTCTAGTCCAAAACATCTGGAGTGCTGAAGTTTCACCATCACTGTTCTATAAGATATCCTTTTATGCTTACTACCATTCACACAGAGGCAACAAGTAGGGGGGAATTCCAAAACTATATTGCTTTTTTCATCAGTTAACCATCTCTCACCCAAATACAAAGCAATTTTACGGTTGTTTTTCAACAGGTTCACTTAGTATCTATTCACTGCAAAATAAATGTTCATTATGCATTTCCTAGGGGGGTGCATGAGTGTAAAATGCATTTTTGACTGATCCATTTAGAATAATATGCATCCCTTCATTAAAACAAGAATTGAACACGAGGTGATTTTTCCTCCTTTTCTGATACCCTAGGAAACTAATAGAACCATAAGCTAATTAGAACACACAGAAGATAACATGACTCAGCAAGGCAACTACAGTAGCTAAGAAACTGTCACTTGATTACTCTTGAAAGTTGATAAAAATCAGGAATAGTGATTGCCCTCCACAGGCATTGCTACTTAGGAAACACAATCACAGGCACACAGGAGGGCTAATCAACAGCTACCTGTAACCTCACCATTAGCTGGAAATGCCCAATAAATAAATATGCATAGAACTAAATGGAACAGCCATATAAAACAATGCAATCCATTCCTTTTCCATTAATAAATGCTTTAAGAAGGGATTATTTAGATCATTTATGTCTGTATAGATTCTTAGTCATCCAGGTGAGTTTATCTGGAAGGTGACTCATGGCAACTGAACTTCTTTTCTTGAAAGACTGAAGCGTTTTGCTTCTCATCCAAACAACTTCCTCAGTCTGAAGAAAACTAGATGCATGTCCTCCATTTTATAGGCCACCCTAGTCTGAAATAGGCTCATAAGAAGAAAAATGGCCTGAACAGGCCCGTTAGATAGCTCAATAGGACATTAGGTGGACAATGGCCTAAGGTGCTAGCTATATAGAGTCATGCCAACTGGACTTCAACTGGACTATAGATAGATAGATAGATAGATAGATAGATAGATAGATAGATAGATA
>JAHTLZ010000204.1:56398324-56470121 GCA_023846285.1 Phrynocephalus versicolor | reverse complement strand
ATAGATAGATAGATAGATAGATAGATAGATAGATAGATAGATAGATAGATAGATAGATAGATAGATAGATAGATAGATAGATAGATAGATAGATAGATAGATATTATAGGCCCAGTAAAAGATCTCCTTGTTGATTTATGGCATCATTCATAGTGCATATCCCATAGTCTCTCTTTAACAATCAATTTTGTTGTTATGTTATCAGCATCACATCCACCCTATGGTGACCGTAGTAGGGTTTCCAAGATGTGTGAGCTACTTAAGGAGTAGTTTTACCATTAACACACATACCTAGTGAGTAGAGATGGGCACGAATTGAAAAAAATGTGTTTCAGTTTTTCATTTTTTGTTGAGGGGTCAGTTTCGGTTTGTTTTTATTTTTTGTGAATTTTTGAAAAAAAATCATTTTTCATTTTTACCCACTTTTGCGCGATTTTTAAAGCATTTCCGTGCGCAGGTGTCCCCCAACGCCCCAGACCAGAGGGATAACACTAAAAAAAATGATGCTGGCAGAGACACAGTATAGACTAGGTACACAGGGAGGCGGCAAAGGCAGTGGCGGGCTTTGCCCAGGGTGCAAGGCAGCTGCAGAGTGACTGCACTGCGGGGCAGCAGAGGGTACTCACCGAGAGGTACTACACACACACACACACACACAGGTAGGCTGCAGGACTGAAGCAAGAGAGAAATCTCTTCTTTCTCTTCCCTAAGAGCCAGGCTGCAGCCGGCAGGAACACAGAGACACACACCTGCCTGGCTGGCCTAAAGTGAAAATAACAAGTTGCAGAGACAGCAATCCTACCCTAACTCCCACTGGAGACTGCAAGGAGGACGGGGGCTGCCAGAGCTTTTTATGCCCTCTGTGACTGCCAGACCTGCCCAGTCTGCAACCTGGGCATGCTATTGGTTGAACATGATCCCATCACATGGCTTGCCTCCATTTTGTGGCTGGCGACATCCATTTTGTCATCCTTAAAGGGAAAAGAAAAATACATCACAATGGGAGAAGAAAAAAACAAACGTTTTAAGGACCACAACCCCCGCCCCCGGTAGGTATTATCAGACAGTATAAATAATTATTGCTGTATTTTATGGACGTCCAGGGCGTTTTTTTAACATTTAAAAGAGGTCATTTCATTGCGCGTTGCCATTAACAAAAAACGAAACGTAACGAACCTAATTTTCGTGGTTCTGTTCGGTTCGTTTCAATTTCATCACAATGTTCATTATTTGTTTCGTTATGTAACAAAATGAATAACGAATAACGAAAACAAAAAAGTTCATCTCGTGTCCATCTCTACTAGTGAGTTTCCATAACTGAACAGTGACTTAAACCCAGGTCTCTTGTTACCTAGGCTGACACACTAGTTTCTACCATACTGCACTGGCTCTCTGACAATTGTTTTATTAACCTTGAAATCCACAGACAGAAGATTAAAGGGTGGTAGAGCTACTGAACCACAGCCAAGTTTATTCTCACAAGTCATACACTGTCTTACAGATCAACAAGTTGGTAGTAAGAGTAAGACAGCAGCAGAACCAGAACTGGATAAAACAAATCTATGCCAAACATTGTAAATCATTCAGGACTACCTGTAAATAAAGAGCAGTTGCATCAACATAGCAAAAAAACCAAAGCCAAATATTAATCTTAAAAAGATAATCTGAGTTTAGCGTCAGAAACTTAACTGATGCCAAAAAGAGACCAGGGAAACAATTTCAACTTTAAAAATCCAAATAGCTTCTGGAAGAAATTCCTCACCCTACATAGGGGACAAAAAGCATATCAGAACTCCCACACCTCAGCCTTAATGTATTTTTTCAAGAACTCTCTAGCTTACAGCTTTATGTTACCACATCAGTAAATATTTATACAAATCTGACTTGTCCAATTCTAATATTCACTGAAGTCCAAAAAGCTTTTCTTTTTTTTAAAAAAAACCCACAGTATCTTGGTTTGGATGTGCTTGATTATTAAAAGATTTATCTTACCTTACTCAACAAAGTTACTCAGTATTCTCTTAAGACTGACTCTAGTCTGTGAAATCAGAACAACAGCAGCATCCAAAAGGAGAGTAAAAAAAACTTTGTTATTTCAATCTCAGGTGAATAACAAAAGAACTGAGGGAAAATCTGCCGGGTATAAATTGAATGAAAGTGAGAATGCATCCTTGAGACAGAAGTAACAACAAGCATGTCAGTGAGATGTCTTTGATTGCTGTGGTGAATCTGTATGGACATCTTACGACAGAGTGAGTGAATCAAGAAGGCATTCCTGTCACTACAGCACTGTTCTAATTTGCTCCAAATCACAGGATATAGAGTCAAAAGTAGATTTAAACCTGAAATAAAAGCTATGATAAGTTTGCCTTCTTTCAGTTCAGAGAACTTCTACACCATGTGGTCCAATAGCAATGAATTACAGTAAAGTGGCCAGCTCTTTCCCCAAAAGGTCAATCTCACTCCTAATTTAAGTCTTAAAAAGCTGGTATACACCTTCCTGACATGAGATTGCAGGCTAGTACAGTAAACCCCCGCCTATCGCTGGGGTTAGGGACCTGGTCCAACCTGTGATAATTGAAAATCTGCAATATGTGCATGCTGGGTCGACTCGAGACTGGGGGGTCTCTCATACTTACCCCAGGCCTGGTGCTGCTCTGAATGGGCCTGCAAGGGGCTTCCCGGGCCCTCAGAGGCCCCGAAAGTGCTTTCTAGTTATCCAGAGGTCACTTTTGGTTTACCAAAAGTCACTTCCAGTTTGTGGAGAAGCACTTTTGGGACTTCTGATGGGCCTGGGAAGGCCTTTCCTCCTTACCCCAGGAGGTCTTTTTTTCATATACTGTGGACCCGCAATATACCAGGACTGCATTATATGAACCGCAAAAGGGCAGGGGAAAACTGTAGTTTAAAAAATGAATGGATCCTCTTCAGGCCCTTCTTGTAAATTGGGACTACAAAGGCATTCAGCCAAGCTACCGGAATTATGCCAGATGTGTTAACAATAAACTGAAAAGAAAGCCAGTCACAAAGACCATCAACCAATGTGAAAATCCATCAGTTTTACAGGAATGCCTTACTTGGTTTTAACTGGAGCATTAAATTTTCAGCAATACCAGGATCTACAGCTGCCCATTCAGGAATGTCAGGAGATAAACTGGAGGGACGGGGAATTAAAGTTTGATATATGTGGATCATTGAAAGTGAACCTCCTACCCGTTACCCAGAATATTGCAATCTGGATTTCCATTAATATTACTCATAACTTGCAACACTGTCCTCCAGATGATTTTACCCTTAGGTGTAGTAGAGGCTGCAAGTAATATCTATCCAGTTCTCTTACAACCTCACTTTTTGTTGCGCAAAATATTATTATATTCGCTCCTTAGCACTTAGGAGAAATGAGGAAGTTGACACTCACTGTTTGCACAATAACCAACATTTAGGAATTTCTTTCCTAAAACTAATATACTCCTAGTCAAACTACCCATTTATATGGAAGGCACATGCCACTGAAGATACATTTCAAAGCAAACTGTCCCCTATCATTGCCCCCAGAAGAATGAGATTTATAATAATCTGTGCATTTTTCTCATTTTTCTTCTATGTATATTAGCATGTTATGAGATTCTATGTAAACTGAATCAATGCTGAAGAAGAAATCCCTTACTTGTTTAATATTAAAAATATACATAAAACATAAGCAAAAACATGCAAATATAAAAAAGAACAATAAAAACAATTATACTAAATTTCACACACACACACACACACACAAAAAAAACTAGGACCATTTGAAAGATAACTGATGTTTCATCCCTCTGGAATGCTATTTCCTTTCCAAATAACATTGGCTCTTTCAAAATCAATATATTCTTCCCCAATATTTATGAAAATAATCTTATTTATCAGTCCCTTTTTAACTTTACAATTACATGTGAATTTATCATTAATACCTGTAATCCAGAACTTTTTGTCACATTCATTTAAATGAAAATTGAACTTTAATATCCGGTTCCTACCTACCGTTCATCTGCTGCTGTTAATCCCTTACCTGTTAATGTCAACAATAACATGAAGAAGAAGTATACCATGGAAATCCAGAATATCATACCAGCATAATTGTAGGGAGACAAGTTGACTTGTGGGCTGCTATAACCAAGTTCTGCTCAAAAACTCTCTTACATCATCCAAAGTTCAGTTGTACAGTTTGTTGTTGTTGTTGTTGTTGTTGTTGTTGTTGTCGTCGTCGTCGTCGTCGTCGTTGTCGTCGTTGTCATTGTCGTTGTCGTCATTGTCATCGTTGTTGTTGTTGTTGTTGTTGTTGTTCTGAGCAGCACTCAAGTATAGAATGGGGAAAAGATTCAGTTTACAAGTTTTTGGAGACATAAGATACAAGTGTCATAGCTTTATTGATTTGTATTTTGTTATATGATCATCCTTATCATACTTAAAACTGCAGAGCTGGAAGGGACCCCTTGGATCATTGAGTCCATCCCCATCAAGGAGGCATAGTGGGGAATCGAACTCCCAACCTCTGACTCTGCGATGAGAGACTTAACCCACTGAGCAATCCAGAAATCCAAACAAGTACATCATAGCTGTAGGTTTTCTACTATACAAAAAGAACATTTAATCTTCTTGGACAATTTATATAAATTTAATGAGGAAATGGATAGGGCAGATGCTTTCAAATTTTGCAGTGAAGTCTAGAAAAATCAACCTATAAAAGGAATTGGCATGTTTACAAGTTATTTGCAGCCTGCATGTCAGAGGATTACTCATATTACCAGACTGTATTGAGACTTCAAAATATTTAGTGCTTGCCACTGAGTGATGAACAAGACAAAGAGTATATGTTCATTTACAGGCTGGTGATAAAACAAATATTCAAAAACTTGGATGTGGATGAAAAAAGGTGTCAAGACACCTCAAGACAGCCCATCAAAAAGAATTGTCATTGCTGTGAAGTGATCTTGGTGTCCTAGTGGACAGCTCAATGAAGGTGTCAACACAATGCGCTAGAGCAGTGAAAAAAGCAAACTCAATGCTAGGGATCATTAGGAAGGGTATAGAAAATAAGTCAGCAAGTGTCACTTTGCCTCTTTATAAATCTATGGTGAGGCCTCATCTGGAGTACTGTGTATAGCTCTGGTCACCATACCTCTAGAAGGATATTATGGAAATGGAAAAAGTGTAGGGGAGGGTAACCAGAATGATTAGGGGATTAGAACACCTTCCTTACCATCTGAGGCTGCAGCGGCTGTGCCTCTTCACTCTTGAATGACAGAGCCTAAGTGGTGACCTGATTGAAGTTTATAAAATCATACACGGTGTGGACAAAGTATATAAGGAGAAACTGTTTTCCCTGTCACACAACACTAGAACTAGGGGGCAGTCCATGAAACTTTTGTGAGCTAGATCTCAAACAAATAAGAGAAAGCACTTTTTCACCCAAAGGATCACTGGTTGATGGAACTCCCTGCCAGAAGAAGTAGTGACAGCTGTCAGCCTTGATAGCTTTAAGAAAGGTGGAGAACAAGGGTATCAATAGCTATCATGGATGGATGACAACCTCCGAGTTGGAGAGATAGGCAGGATATCTCTCAGTGCCATTTGTGGGGAATCAATCAGCTGAAGACATCTGCTTGGGAATACCCTGAAGCAAGTGGCAAGCCACTGTGTGAGACAGAATGCTGGACTGGATGGGCTCTGACCTGTTCCAGCAAGGCTGTTCTTTTGTTATTATGTAATTTGATTTGATTTTAGTCAGCAGCAAACAAAACAAACAAAAATCATATTTCGCAACCAAAATCTTGCATTTAGTACAAAAAGTGACATTTGCATAAGATAATTATTTGTGCAAAATGCAGAACTTTGTACAAAATTGCATGCAAATTTTAAGCAAGCATGATTCTCAAATGTGAAAAAAGTTACAAGAACTCCCTCAATCTCACCCAACGCAAAGAAAACATTTAGGGCATATATTTTTCTCATCTCCAAGAACACAGTAAGCAAAAATGAAGTCTTCTGTTTATCTTTACATTCAGAGAAAATAAAGCAGTGGGAGCGCTCGTTTCTCTGCTATTTGCAGGGAGACAACTAAAGCCAATGAATAGGATCAGACTACAAGGAGCTTATTCCTATAAGTAAAAGAATATGATTCATGATCCAAATGCAGTCAATTGCTAATGTTTGCCTGTTATGTTAAACCTGTTTTTCGTTGTCATCTAGGATAACTTACCTCAGATATGATAACTATGCACTAGTGGTGGCATGTAGTACTACAATGAAGTTCTCTTCCCTCAAATCAGTTTCTCAGGTAGACAAAATTCAAACATTTACTTACTTTACCTCACTTTCTTCAGCGCCCATGGAAGGGAATGCCATATCACACATTTTCTGTTGTCACTTTCCTTACATGAAAGGCAAACTATCTAAAGAGGAATGTTTCCCTGTTTGTGGGGAGGCCCTTCTGCCCAAGCAGGTTTCTTTTCCATGAAAGGTCTGAAAAATGTGCAAGAACCTTTCCTCTCAGGCAGGTTGCTCTCTGTCAGGACAGCTGACAAACATGGCAGAGCCAGGTCCTCCTCTGCTCCTGCATTGAAGAAAGCAACATAATATACAGCTCTAAATGGCATGATATATATTCTCTTCTTTCCTTCTTCTAAACATTGAACTCTTGAACCTAGGCTTCTGTAAGTACATTAAGCTCTTTAGCTTTAAGGATTGAAATTATCTGATCTTTGGCAATAAGAGCTTAGTTCATGATTTCTTGCTGAATTCCTTTTGACAATTCAATACCATTAAACTCCTAGTGGATTAAAGGAGGCCTTATGGGAAATGATAATAAAGTCAAGGAAACTGGTGGATAGAACTGCTAGTGCTGGTATCAAGTGTCAAATCTAGCAATACTTTTTGACTTACAATTAAGCTGCCAGGAATTTTGTGACTGGTCACCTCTTCCCTATCCCCAAACTGGTTGCTTGAGTAAGAGACAATTTGAAATAGCTTGCTGAGGTGTACACTTCAGTTGCTGGATGTGTGGACAAAATAAAAGATATATTATTTACCTGGGCAACTTGCAAAACGTGGTTTGGAACTCAATAGTGGGAAGATTTTGCAAAGTCAAAGCAAAAAGTAAATAGGCGTTGAAGGGAACAAATGTTTGTGTATTGCAGAACTGTTGCATGGGTTACGCTCTTAATTGTGGAATACTGAAAGGCTGTTTTATGCTCAGGCATGTGGGTTAGAGAGGAAGGGACAGCTGAGTGAGCCACAGTAACCAACACTGGAAAGGCTTCTATTTTTGAAGAGTTGGGAAAACACTGACAGAATCTTCCTCACAGAGGGAGGGAAAATAAACTGTCATCCACATGTGCAGGTTTTAAACAATAAGATAAAGATAATCCCAAAGCTTATTCAATGTGAAGGAAATATTCCTCATCTTGTTAGCCACAAGGATTGGGAAACCAAATGACTTGAGTACAGACATGCTTACTCCATGTGCCAACATTCCGAAGAAAAATGGATCTCTGCTAATGTATAGGGAATACTAGTAGAGGAGGACCCCTGTAATTGCAGTGAATCAGTGTCCAGCCATCATCCCACATAGATGCTGAGAACCATGGATAATAATGAATGCTAATAATGAATGCTATATATAGCATAGTTTCTGGTTCTCTCTAGTGGTCAGTTTTGGTAATTACAACATGGAAAAATGAATTTCTGTTTTGTTTTGTTTTGTTGTTGTTGTTGTTTTGATATTTTAAATATTTTTCAGGTCAAGGATGAGTGAAACTGTGAACACTAACCCTTACTGTATACCGAAACATAATGGGTCTGGAGATAATGCCCCTTTTTTAAAGCAAAACTAGAAAATGGGTCATATTGCACATAGAGAATTCAGAAAAAAGTTTCTGAAGATGAGCACAGAATTGAAACTTTCTAGGGATTATATTTGATGCATGTTATGTCATCAATTGTTTAAAAAGCTTGAACCTTAAAAACACAGGGGGAAAGGTCAACAAATCATAGACAAACCTGTTCTGTGCTGGGCTTCAAAACATTAAAAATGACAATGCAAGTTTATACCTGGGATAGAGAAGAAAAATAGGACAATATACAAAGAAGGAAAAATGTGAGTTAGAACCAAGATGAAGATGTTTTGGAAATGGAAGCTGGGTTGACAGTCACATTGATTTGGCCATTCATAACAAAATAAAGAATGTATGGAGTGGATGTGAGACAAGATGTGGAAGCTGCTGGGAACAAGATAGCAATGTGGCAAATAGGAGGGTTGCTAGGGCACAGAGATTAAAAAGAAGATGGAAATATTTTACATCTAAGTCAACGCAGAAAATAAGACATTTTTAACAAAGAAAGATAATGTGACAGAGCCGGGGGAGTAGCAATTAATAACAGTCATAAGATGAATCGAAGGAAGGTGAATAAGGAAAAATTAATGATTTGAATTTGAGTGCAAATATAGAAATCCCTTGAAGGATAGCAGAGAAAAGGTGTGAGGAGGAGACAGGAGAATAAGAGGAAGAGAATACTATCTAGATAGACAGACTAGGGCAGGGGTGCCCAAACTTTTTGTAAACAGGGCCAGATTTGGTGGCTGAGAATGTGTCAGGGGCCGGTTGCTCCCTGACCCTGCCACCCCACTGCAAGCTCCACCCACTGACCCATAAGCCCTACCCACTGACCCCTTGCAACCCCACCTGCAGTAAGGAAGACGGGGACCAAGGGAGGGAGGGAGGGAGGTGGAAACCAAGAGAGGAAGGAAGGAAGGTGGGGAACAAGGATCGGAGGGAGGGAGGGAGGTGGAGATCAAGGGAGGGAGGGAGGGAGGGAGGAAGGTGGGGACCAAAGGAGGGAGGAAAGAAGGAAGGTGGGGATCAAAGGAAGCACAGGGAGCCATGGCCACCGCAGGGGAATGTGTGGGTGAAGGAGGGGGAGGGGCAGGCCAGCCACCCGCAGGCCACTCAGAATGGCCTGAAGGGCCGGATTTGGCCCCCGGGCTGGACTTTGAGCAGGCCTGGACTAGGGCCATGGTTCTTGGAGTCCCCAGATGTTCTTAGACTGCAGCTTTCAGACATCCTGGTTAGCACAACTAGTGGTGAAGGCTTCTGGGTGTTTTAGTCCAAGAACATCTGGGAAGCTGAAGTTTGAGAGCCACTAGACTAGTGCACACAAACATTAGCTGTCTGGTGTAAGAAAACTCTGTACCGTACAATTCAACACACAATTGCAACATTTGTGCAAAATGACATTGTCTGGAAAGTCAGACACGGAAAGTCAGAAGGACAGAAGTTATTTTAGAGCAGTTCAGACTATTTTTCCAGCTGTCCTTGTATTTTCTATCCTGATTGTCAGCAGCCCACCAAGATGTATGTTACAAAATAGCTTTTTCCATCATTTGTGGCTGCATTAGTATAGCTGGAGACACCAAGAGGTCGACCCCAAATTTTCTATATGCAAAGGATGCTCTCTAGCATTGGATTCTAGCCCCTCATATCTTAGTAGCTGATAGAGCTGTATGATATCTAAATAAACCTAGAGATATCTTGAAAGAGAAAGTTCTTTTAGGCAACAGAGGATTCCAAAAACTATTACGAGCCACCCCCCTTCTTTGCCTTAGGCCACAATAAAAAATGATGAATTGCCCATTGATGTAATATTCTAAGCTGCTCTGAGGAAGAATTCCTAAAATAGCACTCAATATAAGTTCCTCTAATGTCTAGCAGTATAATTGTAATGTATGATTACACAAATGCAACAGTAGGTGATATATTCTATTGTATTTATCTGTATTTTAGTGTATGATAAAACAGAATGCTGAAAAAATAGGCTTCTACCAGCTAGATCCATCATCTTGTTTTCTAAGAATCTTTAATTATTACTGTCCATATGAGTTTGGAGAATTCTATATCTTGGAAATGCCTATTTTCTGTATAAATTCTGGTGAAGCAGTGGAGCTAAGCTCAAATAAGTCACTTGAAGATTGCCGTAGACTTGGTTTCACTGGAATCCCTTTAATATTAATGGCTCAAATCCAAACATATTAAAATACAAAATACTATAAATTTACATTTAATAAGGTGTTCATTGCACATGAATCACAGGTGCATCATTAAAAATGCATTCATGGAGGATTAGCCACTGTTATTGCAGTGTGTACTTTAATGTTAGAATAATATTTGGTTAGCATATTGTAGCAAGCATCTCATTAGGGTACAATGAAGCCTTTGCAATAGTGTTTCTGTAAATCTTCCCTAAATGAACTCTTTGCTCAGCATTACAAAAATTATCAAGCAAGAAGAGACAAATGTAACAGTCTCTACCACCCACCATGAAAACCTTAATAAAAGCAGACAAGATAAAACGTAAAAGAAAAGAGATTAAGTCACATAGCAAGAAAACTTTTTCTCTGCACAGGCAACACAGGACTGGAACTTATTTGCCAACATAGGGCAAATGGAGATCATGGGTGAAGAGACCCTAATGTTTTACTCAGGAGGTACTTTAACTTTGGTTAATCTCTGTACCTGTGGGTTTTCATTTCTGGAAATTCCCCAACACTATTCAAATAGCCTTTCTAGTTTGTTTAATAGAAGTCCTTTGAGACTTCCAAGTCTGTGTTTGCGTTGGCAGTCGCAAAAGCCTTGGCTGCTCTTTCATGCACTTGGCACCGTTGGAAATGGCTGCAGATCATATTATGTATTAATGCCTGATTACACTTGAAAATGTTATTGTTTCTGATTTCAGCTTCTGCATTTCAACAATTGATACACGCTATCACAGTTGATGTTATCTCCTGATAAATGCTACTTTATCATGAACTAAAAAGGCTCCAGTAGTATAAATAAAACAAGCACTTTCTTTACATTTTTATATTGTGTTTTGAAACAAATTCATTTTAAAAGTTTTTTTGCAGTGACGTTTTGATATATATTTCTGCTCTTCAATGGCTTTTTTGTCAACTAGGTGAAATTTGTGAAGAAAAACAATGACAATGATGATAATTGTATATTCAAATTTTACAAAATGGGATTTTTTAAGTTCTGCATCTTTTGTGGGTTGATCAGACCCTGGAAAAGAAGCAGGAATCTTGTTCCTCTTCAGATGAAAGAAGGCATAAGCCACACCATGAGGAAACTGAATCCTTATATTAACAACTAGAAAAACACATCTATTCAACCCCTTATAATTATATAGGGATGCTCAAAGCCAGACCTATTTACTGAAAGCTACTATGGCTGTGGTCATACCAGCATTTTCTCCGTAGTTTCCCTTCGGTGAACTGCACAGAAAAAGATTGCGTCCTAACTGCAAAGGGAAGTAAATTCGAGCCCCAGTCGACCACGTCCCTTGAACAGCAGTTTCAGCAAAGTTTCAATAACCACCACCAGGGGCTGGATTTACAAACTTCGCTTGAAAGTGCTTACTTATTTGCTTCTGTAACCATGACAGGACGCTGAAAATATGCAGTAAAACTATTGTTTCCCCTTTTTGGCAAAGGAGGCTTGGGAAATAGAGCAGGAAAGAAGGGGAAAATGCGAAGTGGACAGGTAGAGACGGAACCAGATTAGGAAAATATGATGCAGAAGAGAGGACACTAACTGCACTTTAAAAAACATGTGACCACCTGAAAAAAAAATGCATGAAATTTATATATGCAGAGAAAGCTGGTGTGACCGTGGCCTATGCTGCCTAAGTGGCTGCTAGCTTGAGAAGAAGTGCAGCTCTAGGGCATTTCAAAGCCAGGAGCTTCGGGTGGGGATTGCCAAAAGACGTCATTCTCCCCATGAAGAGGAAATTTATACTTCTCTTGCCTTGGTTTTCTGAGTCTGCCTTCTTTGTTCCCACAGATGCATGCAGCCAGAACAATGCAAGAGTGTGAATACAACAGAGAGAGCAGAGGATGGTCTTTGTCAGCTTTATCTTGACCTGGGGCCAGGTCAGGATGTTTTGCACAAACTGAAGTATGTCCGCAGGCAGGGCAAAAGGAATTAACTGTCTGGTTTCTCTCCAGATAGTATAATTATTTCTTTGTGTTCAGCATATCTTGCCCACATTCCTTCATGGCCTGAACAAGTCCGGTTGATGAAGAACATATCTGTGTGGACTTTCACGGTGCTCGCTTGCTTGCTCGCTCTTCCTTCTCTTTGTCTCATTTTTCAGATTGTTGACAGTTGGCAGTTTAAAAAGCTTATATCTGCATTCAGTAACATAAGAAGAGATACAGTGGTTCTTATCAGCTTTATCAACACTGTGCAGCTGTGCTTCCCAAAACAACCATACTTCTCTTCAATAATACATGGCAAAAGGAAAAATACATTTGTGTATCATAGATACATGCTTTAATACTTTTACGCTGTGTTTTAGCTTAGTCAGAAAAAAGGGTTTTTTCTATATTTGACATTGACAATCACATCAAACTCAGCACAAAAATATGTCCATCTCTGAGAGAATTTATTCTTCATCCTGCAGACAAATTATTGTGGACCCTCTTATAACAAACAGTTGTATAACTTAAAATCTCAGGCAAAAATCCAAGAAAAACAAAACAGAACAGAACAAAAGACACAAACATGTGGCACCTTAAAGAGTAACTTTCATATTTTAATGTGACGTTTCATGGACACATCCACTTCTTCAGACATATAACAGCAGAAGGAGGTGTGTAATATAATATATGATGAGATATACATTTCATAACAGATGTTCATTGGTGGATAGGGGAGGGGGAAGAGGATGGAGAGATGATTAGTTGTAGAAGTAGTGGGAGGATTTGGCCAGGAGTCAGAGATATGTTTATTTATTTATTTATTTATTTATTATTGAATTTATATCCCGCCCATCTTCCCAACGGGAACTCTGGGCGGCGAACAAAGGCAGAACAAATCAGGAAATACACATAATTGGGTACAATACAACACAATAAAGAAACATAATCAGCAGATCAACATAAATTAATAAGAAGCTAATTAAAAGAACAGCAGCAGGGGCGCACCCTTTAATTCAAACCTCACCGCTGCTATGTCAATTCGACCTAATTATCGATGGTGGAAAGAAAAGAAAAAAGAAAAAAAGAAAAAAATGACTAAGCTAGGTCACCAAAGGCCTCGTGGAATAGGATGGTCTTCACCGCTTTACGAAAGGCCAGCAGGGACTCTGCAAAGCGCACTTCGCTAGGGAGGCTGTTCCATATAGATGGAGCAGCCACCAAAAAAGCCCGGTTCCGAGTACGGGACCGCCTGGCTTCTCGGAGGGATGGAACCTGTAGCGAGTGCGCCCGCGACTGCCGAACCGGTCGGGCCGATGTTGACCGCTGGGCGATCCGCTCCGCCATGTTAAGAATTATTAACGGGTCTGTGGAGGAGGGAGAGATGGTTAGTTGTACAAATGGTGGGAATGAAGATATGGCTGGGGGTCATAGATATATTAAGTATTGTTAATGGCTGTGTGGCCAGGCTATGTAGAAATGTTAAGTGTGGTTTTAAAGTAAATTCCTCAAGAGTCAGAAACCATAACCAGATAGAGTGGGGTGGAGGTGGAAGAGAGGGGTGAGAGAGTGGGAGTTTTTACCTTAGGGTCCAGTTGAGAGATAAACTTCCATGAAAAAGTGGCAATGCAGTAATATTAAATTTGATAATGACTCAAGAAACCCAGACTTATGTTTAATCAATTCTTGTGTGTGTCCATTATGCATATGAATGGATTTGTAATGATTCTGTTCCAAAACGGTGATTATGGATCACTTCCCATTATTAAGAAAGTCTCAAAGCCAAAGGATGGAATATTAGTTCATCAAGTTAGCATCAATAGATGACACATGTAGGTATAACCAACATGTGCCAAAGATCATTTTTCAGCAAGTGGCCAAATCTTATGGATTACTCACATCTTTTCCTCCATATTGTAAATTCCAGCGACCTCCAGTTTTAGAGAACAAACCTGCAAAACGTGTCCCCGGGACAAAAAAGTCATCATGGGTAAAATTGCTGGTTTTAATAAACTAAATTTCTTACTTCTGGATAACTAACAAAGAGAACATACATTATAGAAGTGGCAACTCATTTCTCAGCATCAACCTAAAAGAACTTTAGAAGCATCCGTAGATCTCTTCAGTTTTCTCAGTCTTTGTCTTGTCAAGTTTGCCCTCGATATGCTACAAATTAACAGGGCTCTCAAATGCCAACATCAGTGCCTTTCCATTCACTTAATCCTTCTTTCATAGATCATCAAGTTTCACTGAAAAAGACACCGTATAAAGATTTAAAATCATAATAGCACTTTTCATTTTCTACTTGTATTCATGTACACTGTATCACATATTTTTTTCTCCCAAAGGATATTAATTTTAAAAAGACTCATTCCTAATCCAAGGAATATACCAGAGGCTCAAATCGCTGAATGCAATCTTGTTTCAATATTATTTCATCTTCATAACATTCATTTCTCTGTGTATTATGTGTCCATAATAAATGCACTGAAATAGTTCTGTCTTTTCTAAAGGAGCTCTTATCATACACTACAGTAGGATTGTGTTTCCTTTTGTGGCACACTTATTCATTTTGTAGTTTTCATGCTCCTATGTAGGTCTTTCTACATGAGTTGGAAAAGCTATTCTTTCGAAATCAACTTTAGCTGAGGTTGTCCTAAAACCAAATAAAGCAGCAAAGCTACCTACCATCCAATCAGAAATCATCTTAAGTGATTAATCATGTGATTAATTGACTAACTGATGAATAATATGTACTGACGGCAAAGCATTATTCCTTTGACTCAACTGATGCTGGCAGAGACCATGTTACCAGAAGAAGGCATCATCATACAAAACCAATGCTCTTGCATAAGGGAGATGCTGATAACTTGTAAAAAGTTACTTTTGTAGACTACTACCCTGAGAGTCTCACAGCCACTAGCTATGCTAGCTTAAGGATTCAGTGAAGAGGCATTTCCAAGCTCTGGAAATGCCTCTTCACTGATAGCAACTATGGTCTTGCAATATGTTTGATTAAAATAATTATTTTGAGAGATCCTACAGCCAGCTTAATTAGAGTCACACATCAGTTAAAGTTTTTTTCATCAGTTAGGCCACAAAACGTACTACTGCATTTTTCTTTATTTGGTTTTCTAACAAACCATCTTTCCTCAGCCATGAAGCAACCAATGAATTACTTTTGTTATCCAAGGTAAGGACTACAGATAAAGAACATATATTTGTTCTGTAGTTCTGATGGAAATCCCTACACACCATACATATGGATTTTGAAAACTTGGAGGAAGATTGTTATAAAAACATTCTTCCAAAATGAAACAATATTTTCAGGATAACAGGACACAATCCAAAATCCTATCAAAACAGTATGTGAGTGAAAAGATCAATGAAAGCTCCTGGAACACTCTCTCACTACTAGTCATTGTCAGTTCCAGCTAGATGGGGAGGAGGAGAGAGAGAGAGCTTTGGCTCAGAAGAAGGAGAACAGTTACACCTGCATCAATGTGCCAAATGTTATAGCCACCTAGCTAGCAACAAGTGAACATGTGCAGTTCAATGCTTGTGCATCCTCAGCGGGACAAAGCACAAAATGCACTGGTAGAAGTGGTTTGTGGGTAGCTCTTCTTTCTCAGCTCTATCATAATTTCTGCAAGAACTATGTCAAGCATCTATTCTAGCTTGATCCTTAAATTTAGGTAAAGACATTGTAGTGGAAGAGCCGAACCACATCTTGAATTGTCTCTTCATTTGTACTCCAAAATCACATTAATGTGCCAAAAATATCTAACTAGAAACATTGTCTTCAACCTGAGAATCTACCAGTCACCACTTTTGTTTGTTTGTTTGTTTGTTTAGATAATGTGCCAAAAAGAACTTCTCTAAGTCCAAGAAGACACCAGCATGGTTCACGAGTGGCGTTAGAGAGGCTCTAAAGTGCAAGGAGAGGTCTTTCTGTAAATGGAAGTCCTCCCCAAATGAGGAAAATAAAAAGGAACACAAACTATTGCAAAAGAAATGTAAGAAGATGATAAGAGAGGCAAAGAAAGAATTTGAGGAACATATGGCTAGCAATATAAAGGTAAATAATAAAAGCTTCTTTACATATGTTAGAAGTAGAAAACCTGCCAGAGAACTGGTTGACCCTCTGGGGAGGTAAATGAGAAGCAAAGGGGGACTCTGAAATTTCAGAGAAACTAAATGATTTCTTTGCATCTGTCTTCATGACAGAAGGCCTCAGGCAGATTCCGCTGACCAACTGGCCCCTCTTGACTAAAGAATTTAACCAAATACAGGTTAAAGGAGAGGATGTTTTAGGTTTAATTGATAAAATGAAGATCCACAAGTCACCAGGCCCAGATGGCATCCACCCAAGGGTTATTAAGGAACTGAAAAATGAAATTGTGGATCACTTAACAGAAATATGCAAGTTGTCTCTAAAAAGGGCCACAGTGCTGGATAACTGGAGGGTAGCAGATGTTACAAAAGTTTTGTAAAAAGGAAGGAGGGGGACCTGGGAAACGACAGGCCGGTTAGCCTTAAGTCTGTCCCAGGGAAGATGGTGGAGAGCCTAATCCAAGAGAAAATCTTAAAACAGAGAAGAACAAACCATGCTGATGGAAAATCAGCATGGCTTCTGTAAAGGCAAGTCTTGCCAGACATACCTTTTAAAATTCTTTGAAAAGGTTCAATAGCCATGTGGATTTGGGTAAACCAGTGGATATTGTCTATCTTGATTTTCAGAAGGCTTTTGACACAGTCCCTCACCAAAGGCCGCTAAGAAAATTGCACAGTCAGGGAATAAGAGGGCAGGTCCTCTTATGGTTTGAGAACTGGTTGAGATCCAGGAAACAAAGAGTAGGTGTCAATAGGAAATTTTCACAATGGAGAGGGATGAAAAGTGGTGTGCCCCAGGGATCTGTCCTGGAAATGGTGCTTTTCAATCTATTCATAAATGACATGGAGACAGGGATAAGCGGTGAGGTGGCTAAGTTTGTGTATGACACAAATCTTTTCTGGATGGTGAAGACCAGAGAAGATTGTGAAGAGCTCCAAAAGGACCTCTCCAAACTGGGAGAATGGGCTGCAAAATGGCAAATGTGTTGAAGTGTAGGAAAGTATAAAGTAATGCATATTGGGGCAAAAAAAAATCAAAACTTTATCTAGCAACTCATGGGTTCTGAACTATCTGTGATGAATCAGAAAAGAAATCTGGTGGTGCTGGTGGATAGCTCAATGAAAGTGTCTACCCAGTGTGTGGCAGTGGTAAAGAAGGCCAATTCCATGATAGGGAGTATCACAAAGGGGATTGAAAATAAAACAGGTGACATAACAATGCCATTGTACAAAATGATAGTAAGGCTTCAACTGGAGTACAATTCTGGTCACTGCATCTCAAAAAAGACATAGTGGAATTGGAAAAGGTGATGAAGTGAGTGCCTAAAATGATTATTGGACTGGGGCACCTCCCTTATGAGGAAAGGTTACAGCATTTGGGGCTCTTTAATCTGGAAAAAAGGCACCTGAAGGGGGATATAATTGAGATGTACAATTATGCAGGGTAAGAGTAAAGTGGATAGAGGGACACTCTTCTTCCTCTCACAAAATACCAAAACTAGGGGACATCCAGTCAAATTTTGTTTGTGAGAGTGAGAACAGATACAAGAAAACACTTCTTTACCCAGTCCATGGAACTCCCTGCCACTGGGTGTGGTGATGGCATCTGACCTGGATGCTCTCAAAAGGGGATTGGACAGAATCCTGGAGGAAAAGTCCATCACAGGTTACAAACCATGATGGGATGTGTAATATCCAGGCTTAAAACCAGGGTACTTCAAAGGCCAGATGCAGGGGAGTAGTATCAGGAGACAGAGATCTAGTCTCATGCACTCCAAGAGGCATTTGGTGGGGCCACTGTGAGATACAGGAAGCTGGTCTAGATGACCTTTGGCCTGGTCCAGCATGGCTCTTCCTACGTTCTTATGTTCATCTAGTGGCATTGCCACTACTCCTGGGTTTTGCCAGTGATAAACATAAAGAGCACAGGCACAACAACAATACGCCCAATACACAAAAATAAATAATATATAACATGACACAGCAAAGCACTCTTTACCTTAATCACAGACATAACATGCATCTTTCTTCCTAGGAGCTGTTGTCTCTCTTCAATTTGGGAAGTGCAGGTGTGTTCAGTTCATTTTTGAAAGCTTACTGAAATTCACAAATATCTTCACAAATGGATTAGAAAGACCATGAGATTTTAAAAAACTGAAATATAGGGATGAGTTAAGCTGACAGATTCATCCATACCTATATTACAAATTTCATTCTAAACTCAATCAAATGATGCATTACACTGGAGTAGAAAATGCAGTGAAATCAAAATCAGTCAATTTTTCTTTATTATCTGTGATTTTTTAATCTTTGCTAGCTTTGTTGTGATATATGGACATACTTCCACTCTGGAAACTGACTAGGTCATTCCTACCATTCAGCTTAGTGAACTTCCCACCAATATCTGCTGACTCCTTTCCCATACTCCTCACTTTTCAGAGTGTCAAGCCCCGCACACAGAACACACAGCAAGCCAAGTTCAGTTCTTTGCCAGGAACTTTAGTTGTAATCCAGATAAAGAACAAAGTACAGTCCGAGTCAAAGCCAGAATACCTTACAGAGCCAAATGCCAAATTCAAGGGAAACAGAGAAACGTCGTAGTCAGGAAGCCGGTCCAAGGTCAGGAAACAGAGAACGCCATAGTCAGAAAGCCGGTCCAAGGTCAGGAAACAGAGAACACCGTAGTCAGAAAGCCGGTCCAAGGTCAGGAAACAGAGTCAGGATAACACACAGGAACGTGGTGACAAGGTAAGTGACACATTGCTCCCACAGAGGGTTCAGGGTAAACTTGCTAGCTTTATCCTAAAACAGGGAGCACACCCATATCTCTGGCAAGGCTCCTGCTAGAACTCAGGGCTTTCAGATCTAATTCTACGCCTATCATTAAAGATCCTTTCCCTGGCTCTCCTGTTAGTTCTCCTTTGCAGGATCCTGCTCCTAGCCCTTATACAAGGAGGAGATGTGCCCTCAGCTGCATCCTCAGACTCAGCTGCCTGCTGAGTTGAACTACAAGGCTCCTCCTGCTGCTCTTCAGCATTTAACCCTTCACATTCGGGTTCCATGACAGGCAGGGTCCTGGCACAGAGTCTAGTGGCATGTTTCTTCATCTCACCTTGTCTCCCTCACTTACAGTGTTATTACTGCTGCCATCCTCACTGGTTGCCTGCTTGGTACCCTCTGGATAAAGACCTCTTTGAACAAAGCAAAGGGCACACCTCCAAAAAGATGTGCTGGCCCCTATTGCCACTTCTTTAATATCCTGATGGTAAGTAAGGAAAGTGGGAAGCAAAACAAGAGGTGAGCTCAGGGGAGAAGCAAAACATGGGGAGGCATCTGTGGTATGATTGGTAGAAAGGCCGCTTTGGCCTTTCTCCTCTGACCTCAAGTGGCCAACTCTGCTGGAGTTGTTTTGCACACTTCCTAGAGTAGGCCCACCAAACAAAAGCCCCTCAACCATAAATCAACTGCATTCCTGGTCTGAGACAGAGAGGCCTCTTATAAATCCCCATACAGAACTGAAGGACAATTTTCATCTTGGTAAATCAAACCATTTTTAAGGAGTGAACATCTGGGTTTTAAAAATTAAATTTCCTTTTCCTACTATCAAAACAGTTTCTTTTGTTCTCACTGTAGAGATTGTTTCTCTTTGAGAAGCAAAAGCCGGGTCCTATTGTTGATTTATGCTTCTGTAAGTGAAATGGCATAAATAATATGGCTTATGTTTCTGGGCATGAACCCAGTTGGGTGCTTGGTTAGGACCACAATCCGCATCTTATCATAAAACTTACATCTGAGTAAATCATCCCAGATAGACAGAGGAAGTAATCCTGTACAACATGCTATCAGGTGAAAATGAAACACATGCCAGACAAATGGCCAAATACATTAGTTTATTAATCCAGTAACGTAGTAGAACACTATCTTGAGTGAACCAAACTGCTTAGCTGCATAGGATGCAATTAATAACATCTTCTTTTCATATGCTATAGTTTATGGATGATTATTAGCTGTCACTCTGAAATTAAACTATGTTCTGTCATGTCCTGCTCTGTTTCATATGTGATACACACTCCCCACTTATTTGTGGACCGCTGTTTGCTGTCTCTTTAATTTATAGATTCCAATGAAGGTGACTGATTGGTTGGTTGGTTGGTTGGTTGGTTGGTTGAATATATCATAATTCCTGATAGAGAATATTAAAGAAGTAGAAAATTGTGAGGTCTGATTACTTTTTCACTGGACTAGGGAACAAAGAATTAGGCTAGAGGTTCCCAATATTGGATCCCCAGATGTTCTTGAACAAGCCCAAGAAATCATGACTAGCACATCTAGTGGTAAAGGCTTCTGGGAGTTTTAGTCCAAGAACATTTGGGGATTCAAGGTTGGGAAACACTGAGTTCTGTAGACTCTTCATGTTGCCAACCACAAGTTAATTTGCAACCTCATAGCACTTTCTAAATACTTACTACATTTGGATGGAAGGATCTTTGAGAAATCTAATGGGATGCCAAGAGTTTAAAAAGAGAAATTGACCAAGAGGATCTCCAAATCAAGTAGCATAATATAGCTCTTATTGTTTTAAATTCAGCAAAACTATTAATTTGCAATTGGGAAAACAGGTTGAATGAGTGGTTGATATCAAGAGGTATGAAGTCAGTCATATGTACACAGATCTGATGGATTTAAAGTATTGAAACATCTTCCCTTCTTTCCACATGAACTGGAAGAATTGTACTTTCTAATTACCACTGAGATTAAACAGCACATTATATTTTAATGGAAAAACAGTTAACATTGCCCAGGATGCACTGATTATACCCATTTAACCCACTGAAAGTAACTGAAATAAAATTAAGAAGGGCTCCTCTCTACAGCATAAGCTTTAAAAGTTAGTATGAAACATAAACGTGCACAGGGAACATTTGCAGCCTTGAAGCAGATTTTTTGATAAGTTCAGTGTTTTGCTATGATGTATTAAGGGTATACACAGGTACAATTGGTAGTCACACATACAATCCGTTGCTCTGTCAGCCCTTACTAAATCCTGCCATGATAATGAATCTATTTTAATTCGGACTAACCACTTAGATTTAGGCCCATAATTCTGGAAGGATAGAAAAAACAACAATTCTTTATACCAGCCATTCTCAACAGTGCTCATATCCCCCCCCCGGCCCGAGAACTCCCTGCCACAGGATGTCGTGCTGGTGGACAGCTCAATGAAAGTGTCTCCCAGAGAAGGGGAGTACTGGCACACCTGAAGGGGACGACAGATGGAAACAATTCTCCACACATCACCTTATAAGGTTTGTTATGTGACTTATACAATCCCATTCAGCCTATGTTTCTTTCATATTGTGTTTATGGCCATGGCCAAAAATAGGTTGAAAATGACTACTCTACACAATGGTGTAGTATCTGTGGCTTTAATGGCAATTTGGATAAAATAAAGAAGCATATCACTAGTTAATGTGTAAGAAGCCCAAGAGGCAGAAGGAACAGGACATGAAGGTTGAGAAGTATTTAAATAACAACATTATTCTCATTGGCCTTAACACATTCTCCCCAAGAATTCCAGGAAACATGTTAAACAGAATTTCTATGGCTGTCAAATAAATTGATAAGGAAATATAGTAACAGAAGTGAAAAAAATATATACATGGCAGATGGCAATTAGATATTTTCAGGGACAGTCTCTACTGCCATAAAACTCAGGGAGGAGGGGGAAATTAGGAGCAGGGGAGACAGAACATAAGAAGTATTTTGGTAAGGATGCTCAGGGTCAATATATTCCTAGTTATACATACTGTAAATCCATTAGAAAAATGATAGCAGAAGAACACAATAGCAGAAAGAAACAGCTTTCTCAAAAGGGCAGGCAGCACAGTACCAAGACTGAGCAAAATGATATAACACACCTCAAGCCTTCATTCCACCTCTACTGATGTTCAATACCCTTTTTGTTTGTTTGTGTGTTTGCAAAAATGGCCACTAACAATATTAAATGACACACACACACACTATTTCATATCATTAAGCTTCCTGAATAGCTGCTTCGTTAAGGCTGAAAAGAAATGTCAAGCCTCTGGGAACCAGCATTACCTGATAAATAACAGGCATGTAGATTTGTGTGTTTGGACCACCACTACAGTGTGAAGATTTGTGTTTCTGTAGCCCTTAGACACAAATCTGCACACTTCTAGCAACCAGTATTTCTCTGGGTACTATCTTAATGTAGGGTCAGGCTAATGTATGAAATTTATTGGTGCACTGCTGAAGCCACATCTGGTAAGTTGATTCCTTTCTAGGGACAAATGCAAGACGTAGACTATTGGTGATACCTTTATAGGCCAACAATAAAATAAATAAAAAAGCATTACAGGCATTTGTGGACAATATCCATTTCTTCAAAGCAAGTGCCAAAAGTCCAAATATGGCAAGATGTAGTTTGCCAGGAGGCGAATCTTAGAAGTTCTTCGCAAGATGATTTTTCTCATGCACATCTGTCTTAGTTGAGGTGGGAGGCAGCAGGGCTGTTGTAAAATTGTGATCTGGGTTTCACACCCCAGTCCTTACAACAAAGGGTCATGGGCCAAGCACAACCACCCACATGTCCTCTCCATATGGCTCTTCTTCAAACCATATGAGTTTATTGTTGACAGTGAGGGGTGGGGTTGATGCAAAGAACCCTGGTCCATCCCTCGAGACAATTTCAGTTTTTATTTGTGAGTCAATGATATCTTGGATGGATACATGGATTGCTCATCATTTGATCATCTGGTTAATAAGGGGGGTAGGCTTTGCTAAGACAATTATTCTAATATTATTATTATTCTAATATTTTCATAAGATTGCTATAAGATTTAAACTAGTGAGACCTATGCAAAAAAAATTGGATTATGTACTGAACCTGTTCATAATTCCAGTCCGCCAGCAATGCCCTCTTCCAGGTACCCTATGTCATGTTCTTTTCCCTTCCAAATGCAATTGTTTCAGATTTCCAAATGGAGCAAAACAATTCAAGGAGCCATGTAGCCGTCACAAAAGACAAATACAAAAGTGGAACAGGCAATACCTTTAGGCTACTATAAAAATAACAAAACATTGCTAATATTTCGAGGGCAAGCCCCCTTCATCAAGAGCAGTACCAATAGGTAATAACATGGCAAAAGATGGATTTGCCAGGCATTATTTCTTAGATGGCTTTTTTCCATCTTGCCATGGACTTAATATAAATGTTTTCAAACTGCCAAATAGAAACATTCTTAACTCAGAGAGACCTCGGATTGCCCTCTGTTTTCTAAAATGTTCTTCACTTGGGCATTTTTGGTACCTCTAAGCATTCCAACAATGCATAATGTTCCCTTTATGGGCAAGGTTAATGAGAGAGTAGCCGCTGCCCGGCTCCAGATGTTCCTGGAGGGAGAATAGCTCCTTGATCCATGCCAGTCTAGGTTCAGGCCAGGTCGGGGGACTGAGACAGTCTTGGTCGCACTGCAAGATGACCTCCTCCAGGGGGGCGACAGGGGTAACTCCACCTTGTTGGTCCTTTTGGATCTGTCAGCAGCCTTTGATACCATCGACCACGGTATCCTGCTGGACCGGCTCTCTCAGATATGTATCGGAGGCACTGTGCTCAGTTGGTTCTGATCCTTATTGGAGGACCGCCCCCAGTGTGTGCAGCTTGGGGGGAAGTTGTCTGCCCCATGGATGCTCCCTTGTGGGGTTCTGCAGGGGTCATCCCTCTCTCCCATGTTGTTCAACATCTATGTGAGGCCGCTGACTGAGGTCATAAGAAGATTTGGAGTATGCTGATGACACGCAGCTCTATCTCTCCTTTTCCACCTCTGCAGTTGAGGCTGTCCAGACCCTCAACCAGTGCCTGGATGCAGTCATGGCATGGACCAGGACCAACAGAATCAAACTCAATCCCGAGAAGACCAAGGTTATGTTCTTTGGAACTTCCCCTTTTGGATATGGAGGCCCTCTCCCCAGCTTGGAGGGTGTTTCCCTCCGGCTGGCGGACAGTGTCCGGAATCTGGGTGTGGTCCTGGACTTGGCTCTTTCCATGGGTGGCCGCCGTGCCCAGGACTGCTTTTTTCCACCTCCGATAAATCGCCCAGATTCATCCATACCTTGACGGGGACTCCCTGAGAACTGTGGTGCAAGCGCTGGTGATCTCGAGAATAGATTACTGCAATGCTCTCTACATGGGGCTGCCTTTGACCCTTGTTCGGCGGCTTCAATGGGTCCAAAATGCGGCAGCCAGACTGGTGCCGGGTGTGCGTTGATACAACCACATCACCCCAGTACTGGCTCGCCTGCATTGGCTACCCGTTGCGTTCCAAACAAGATTCAAGGTGTTGGTTTTAATTTATAAAACCCGCGATGGCCTGGGACCTGATTACCTGGCAGAGCGAATCACCCAGTGGTCAACTTCGGCCCGACCAACTAGAATGACGTGGGTGGCAGGTGGCCACACCCAGGGAGGTTCAGAAAGCGGCTACCCACAGCCGAGCCTTCTCTGTGGCTGGTCCTACACTATGGAATCATCTCCTGAGTGAGTTGCGCCTTGCACAGTCCCTGCCAGCCTTCAAAAAAGGTTTAAAGACCTTGCTTTTTCGGGAGGCATTTGGTGACTGTTAATTTTTTTCTTTTTTGCCCCCTGATTTTTTTGTCCACCACTTGCCCCTGCTATTTTTTCTTTTTTTCTTTTTTCTTTTTTCTTTTTTTTTCTTTCTCTTTTCTTTTATGTTTAAATTGATATTATTGATTTTATAATGATGCTGTATTTAACTTGGTTATTGTCTGTTTTTTGTTGAAAACCACCCAGAGTTCCTTCTGAAAGACGGGAGGTATATAAGCCCTAAAATAAATAAATAAATAAATAAATAAATAAATAAATAAATAAATAAATAAATAAAAAAGCATCCAATCCTCATTCAGCAAAAAGATCTACTTCTGGCCAGTTGGGATATTTATACACATTCCATAATATTTTAACAGCTGAAGCAAGCAATAGTCAGAGGACTTTATTCTGTTCTCTGAAACCAATGGTCTCACAGCCAATGGCATCTCAAATGTCAGATATTACAATTAGCGTTTATCATCACCTGCAGTAGTGTCTTTCATTACATTTAACTGATGAGAGTTAAAACAGCAGAAGCAGTCTTTTGCACCAATCTACAATAAATGTTATGCTTCTAAATCTCATTATCGTTCATCTTTCTGCAGCCGTAACAAGATTTCTGAAAGAATATGCAAAGTCAGCCTTGATCAATAGCAGTTCAAAATATATCAGCAATAGATAAATCCAAAATATGTAGGTATATGCAATATAGTATATTTTTGAGAGATTATTAGAAAATATAGTTAGTTATATGAGTGTTACTGAGGTGTCATTGAATAACAGTGCTTTCCTGTTTGTTCATATGTTAAAAATAGCATTGTACTATGAAACAAATTGGAACATGATAATCCTGAAGGAAGGTTTTGTTACTGCTTACTCAGAAAACAAATGGGGAAGGGGTAAAATAAATACAGATGCAAGGGAAAAGGAAACAGGTTGCCAGAAAAAAAGTGTACATACAAATCCCGAATAAAACTAAATAAGCTTTGCACATGTACATGCCAAAAAACTAATTACAAATGAAATTGCAAACCAATGATGGAAGTGGTATGAACAGAGAATAGGAATTACTTGTGGGAGTGATTATTGTCAGCTTCTTCTGATTAACTTATAATAGAAATAGTGCTATTACTTGACTAAGACTTATGGTAATTGGAAGTTTTAGTTTTGGATTTTGTTTTCCTTCAGGAAAAGGAATATTAGAATATAATAAATGAGAGTAAGGGAAAGTCTACAGATTAAATGCAAGTCCATACTTCATAACATACATATATTCTGGAAAAATTCACACATTAAAAAAAATGATTGTTTAAAAGACAAAATTAATTAAAGACATGATGGTGAGCCACTTCAGTAGAATGACCCACTAAGTAAGTGTTAGAAATATGCATAATATTAGCAATATCTGGCTGCAGTCTGTCAGTGAATATCAGCAGATCTTGAACAAGAAACAATGTTAACTGCTGACCTGGAACAGCAAATGTTACATATAAGTTGTTGTTAAAAAGTACAAGCCACTATTTGACTGATATTATATAAAATATACATATTTTAAGTAAAAAACTACAGTATGTGTCAGTTAAATATCAGTGTAACATATATGAAGTTTCTAATATTGCCAATGCTTTTCTTTCAGTTCTGTTTGTAATATTTCAGATTAGAGATGGGCACGAAATGAATTTTTATTCATTTTGTTATTTGTTATTAATTTCATTAGGGAACGAAATGAATAACGAAGGGACATCAAAGAAAAATGAAATGAAATGAAATGAAAATTTCCATTTTGTTTGCTTTGTTTTTCATTCTGGTCTACCTTTTCCTCCTGCGCCAGGCCAGGGGGGAAATAAAAACAACAACAGAGGCACTAGCACCTCTCAGCTGGGAAGCGCTGGCCCCAAGCCAGCACTTCTCAGCTGTAAAAAACAAAGCCACGCAACCGGTGCGGGCAGGTGTGGAGGAGGAAACAGATGGGGCACCCGCTCAGGGCAGCTGGAAACTTCTTCCAATCTCCCTCAGTCGCTGCCCCTATGCCTCTCGGCCTCCGCCGGCTCCCTCCACACCGCCCCTTCTCGTTCTCGCTCACTCTGTGTGCAGTGGCGGCACGTTCCCACCTCTCTCGCCTTTCTCGCAATGCGGGCTCCCTTGCCGGTGTCTGAAGCCCATCTGCCCCCCACGGCTGCTGCTGCTCCCACCGCCACTGCCCTGGCAATGGAGGAGCAAGAGCGAGAGAGCCAGGCTCTGGGGAAGCACTGCCGGTCGCTGCACATGCTCAACCCCAGCCATGCCCCATCCCGCCTGGAGGTGTGTGTGAGAGAGAGGGGGGATCTCCGTCTCTCCGGTGGCAAGGGCGAGGAGAAGGAGGCGAGCCCCAGGTAAGGAGAGCACTGTGCCTTCCCCTCCGCTCTCTGTTTCACTGGCTGGGTGATCCAGCTCCCTTCCCCTCCCTTTTCCCTTTCCCCCGCCTGCTCTCTTCCTTTCTGGCCCTCCCAAACTGGCCAGCCAGTTTCCCCGGCCGGGGAAATAAAACAAAAAAACAGAGCCACTAGTGCCTCTCAGCTGGGAAGTGCTAGCCCCAAGCCAGCGCTTCTCAGCTGTAAAAAAAGAAAAAGAAAAAAGCCCCACAATGGGGACTATTTAAAATAATAACCTCCCCCCCCAAAAAAAAATGTGTCCCTCGGCCGCGCCCGGTCAGAAAAAAATGAAACAAAAAGATTCAAAAGAAAAACAAATCAAATGAAATACAAAATGATTTTTAAAAAAATCATTTTGTATTAAACAAAATGAAACAGGGGCCGGGGCAATGAATAATGAAACGAAACATCATTTTGGCGTTTCATGCCCATCTCTGTTTCAGATATCTGCAGCTGATTATAATATTATTTAATAATATAAAATATAGAGACCACTGCAAAAAGGAGATCAAGGGATAGGGATGCAAACTGTCCTAGATGGGATTACCCCTCAATTGAAAAAGAGATGCATAGCTTGGGGGTGCTCCCGGACTCATCCTTGAGCTTAGATGCCATGGTTACAACTGTGGCCAGAAGTGCCTTCAGCTCTGGCATCCCCAGAATTTTCAATGTCAGTTATCCTTCATTCTATTACTGCTATGTCTGGTCTAGTGTGCTCAAGGTGTCTGCCCATTTCAATAACTGCCCACTCCAAGAACAATGTATATATTTAGGTCCTGGAACAGTGGATTCACCTAAATATTAGGAAGAACTTCATGAAAGTAAGAGCTGCACAGCAGTGGGATGAACTACTTTGGTGGTGGCCTCTCTTTCACTGGACCTTATTTAAAAACAGAATCATAACATAGTGGCTTGTAAGGGGCAAATAAGAACACTGTGTCAATCATGCGGTTGGGTTTTTTTCTCCTAGGTATGGAATTTCATATTTGTCATTCTGTTGTTTCCAGCCCAGTACTCATGTCTATCAAGATCTTTTGGGGTTGTATTTCTGTCTTCCAGATTATAGGCTACTCCACCCAATTTTGTGTCACCCAAAAGACTGATAAGCATGCCCTGCAGCCCCACATCCAAGTCGTGTTTAAAAGCATTGGGTTCAGGGCTGAGCCCAGGGATAGGTACCCCACTTGTTATCTCCTCCTAGTTTGAGAAGGAACGATGAAGAAGCACTCTTTGAGTATGGTTCAGTAACCAACTGTGTATCTACCCAACATTTATTCTATCCAGCCCAGACCAAGCTACCATGTTAATCAGTATGTCATGTACACTTTGACAAAAGCTTTGCTGAAATCAAGATATATTATATCTGCAGCATTCACACTAGCCACCAGGGAGGTTACCTGATTAAAAGATGAGGTACGTACGATTAGTCTAGCAGGATTCACTCTTGACCAATCGATATTGATGTCTAGTTATTGCTACATTCTTTTCAATGTGGCTGCATTCTCATCTGCTCAAGAATTTTCCCTGGGTGTAATGTCCGGTTATTTGGTCTGTCGTTTCCAGATTCCTCATTTTTGTCCCTGAAATAAGTATACTGTAGATAGAGATGGGCACGACTTAGTGAAATTTTCATTTCCGTTTTGTTTTTCATTTTCGTTACGAAACGAAATGAAAAACGAAAATTGGCTCCAAAATGGAACGGAAATGGAAACGAAACGACTAATTTTGAGCCAATTTTCGTTTTTCGTTATGGCAAAAGCATTTAATGGCACTAAATGGGGAAAAACCAAAAAAAATTGTTTTTGTTTTCATTTTTTGTTTCCGTTACGAAACAAAACAAAAACGAAAAATTTGAAAATTAGCTCACGAAAATGGAAACAAGCCAAAACGGACCCCTAAACGAAAAACGAAAAACCATTTTTCCTGAGTCGTGCCCATCTCTAACTGTAGATGCTTACAAAAGCAAAAGTAGGTTGTAAACTTGCTTCTTTCCATACCATAAGATATCAACAACACTATCAACAACACTTTCATTATTCTCATTATTCTCATTATTCTCATTTCCTTATTAACCACCTATCAATGTTTTTCAGAGTTAACAGTTTAACCCTAAACACTGCTTAAACGTTTCCTTTGACTCACAAAAAATAAAAACAAAACAAAAATAAAAATCAGGACTCTCTTTTTCTCACACATATACACAGTCACCCATCCAAGGGTAATATTTGTCTGTTTGTTTAAATATGAATGAATTTATTTTATATTTGTGTCACATATCACTACCATATTTCACCTTTGGTCATTTAGGTGATCTTGGACTGCAATTCCCAGAGACTTCACCACCAGCTGTGCTGGCCAGGGTTTGTGCCTGGCCAGGGAATGGGCCTGGTCATTTATGAGGTTTCAGAAGCAAAACTATTGGTCAAATACAAAGCTCTGATCTCCCAAGAACCAATTAGGTTTATTGTCTCATGAGAAGTATCAACTTTGATCTTTGAATAGCCAGTATGTTCATGAGCAGAGTCAAAAGGACTACAAGAGATACTACAAATTGCTTTCTAACTATCTGTATGGATTTCAATGTTATGTTATTTACATAATGATATAATGTGTGAGCAAGTAAATGTTTTTGTCCATTTGTTTTATTATCTCTTCTAAACCACTCTGACATATTTAAATTGAAGCAACAATTTAAAAAAACCATCGCTCCTTAAACACATAAAGGGGAAAGAGAAAGACAAAGCTAGGTGAAGATGTGTGTTGTTGGAAGGCCATAGCGAATGCAGTCTGCTAAGTTCAAATATTTTCTGGTCAACTGTGGAGCAGAAATCAAAGTTCCCCTGATAACTTTTTAAACATCAGAGCTTTGAAAGGTTATATTTTTCCACAAGGGCTCAGAGAATCCACCAGTCAGCAGGGCCACTGCTTTTCCTGTAGTGCTCTTTACAGCTAGAACAAATATGTGCCACAAGGACTTCTTGCTACCACATGTACCTGTCAAGAAACTGATTTCTCTCTGAGACACTTCCTCCTGAGTCTCACTATTCCATGCAGCTCTGGAAAGTCAATATCAGGTAAAACCATAACCTTAAGAGGTGAAAAATAAGATGAAACAACAGAGCCAGTTGCAAGCAGTAATGAAGAAACAGCTCCAGGAAAACAAATTACCTCATGAGGTAGAACTCAGTGTCTGGAGTAATAGACACTCGGTCATCAACAACTGCCAAGCCGTCTCTGTGATCTTTTTAGCTTTGTCCTTCAGCAGCTGGTACCACCTAAGGCTGGCAAGAAACTAATGGAATCAAACCAGAACCAAACTTGTCTTTTGTCCAAAGTAACCATGTCTTGACAAAAACTAGCTTAGCGTAGCAAATTGCATTATAGTAGGCCCACTAAATCAAGTGGAAATGTGGTGAGTCAGCTCCACCATAAGTTCCATTGATTCAAATGGGTTTACTTTAACTCTGACTTACTTTGGTAGAGTAAGACAACATTAGAGCAGATCTATTTGAATCAATGGAACCTATGATGGAGCTGACACACCAAATTGTCATTAATTCCAATAGGCATATTGTAGTGCTATTTACTACACAAAACAACAGGAATTTGGATACTAAATCCCTTTTCAGACAGTTGCTCTGTTATGCACCACCTCTGATTGGGTCTCTCAATCCACAGACACACTTTCAAGATTATATCATTCCAAATATCTCTATATAGATGAATAGATAACAACGCTGAAAACAATGATTTCCAATTTAGCTCTGGAGCCCATAAGCACAGGTAAAGAGACCCCTCCAGTTGTGTGGTCCCTGGAAAAAAAATACTGTAGTATTGAGAGAATAAAATTATTCCCAGATCATAATTTACTGTGGAGGCAAAAGAAATTGTATTTGCATAATGACATAATGTGTGAGTAAAGACAGTGAGAAGGAGAAATGGAGAGGCAGCAACCAGAAGATAAAAGCCAAAGATTCTTCCATACAAACAAGAACAGTGTTATCTCTCCACAGAATTGTGTAAGAGGAAGGGTAGACTTCAAGACCCAGAGAGATTGTGAGCCATCTTGTAACAGATGTCCAGACAACAAGGTGAGATTTCTAGAGGGAACAACACAAGATCTGGAATAGCAAAGCAGGCCTTGAAGTCACCAGAGAAAAGGGGAATTTGGGTCTGATTGTTCCTTTAGTACCATATCCCTTTTGACTTTAGAAATGGAGCCTTATGGAGATCCATATGACATATTTGGAATACTAACAGAGAAACTAGATTTCTCCGTCAAAAATAAGTAGGAGGTTGTAATTGCTTCCAGCAGAAACAGTTGCCAGTTTGACTGCTTACTGCCGTTGAATGCTCCATGGATAGTAATAAGCTTTTACTATTATTAACTAGATCATCCTTCATCTTTTTGGTTCCTGACTAATGCTCATTCTGTGTCGAAGTGTAAGATATTGTAACACTGACCATAAATGCATGAGTGGGGGTGGGATAATCTCTTTTTCGAGATTCTAATTCAAAAATTCAAAAATCTCCCTTTTCACTAAAATGAGGACAAAGGCATGGAAAGTTGCAAAACTGTTATACATCTTATATATCCATAGGTGTGCTCCTGGGTTCATCTCTGAGCCTGGATGGTGATGTTGTGTCAGTGACCAGGACTGACTTGCACTGTGGTAGTGGCACAGTTACATCCTGGCTGGATTACTACATGGGGCTGCCTCTGTAAAGTGTCTGGAAACTTCAATGGGTCCAAAATGTGGCAACCAAATTGCTAACTGGAGCTAATCAAAAACTTTGCATATACACACAACCCACCGCTGCCACCATTAGCAGCTCCACTGGCTGCAGATCCATTTCCAAATACAATTAAAAGTGCTGCTGATTCTAACCCATACAGCCCTAAGTAGCTTGGATCCAAGCTATCTCAAGGATCCTGATTCCCTTTATGAGACAGCTCAGGTGTTCAGATCATCAGAAGAGGCATTTCTCTTTGTCCCACCACATTCACAGGGGAGATGCATGGGAACACAGCAGAGAGCCATCTCAGCTGCTACTCCCAGACTTTGGAACACCTTCTCGCAAGAGGCCAGGGTGGTCCCGTCTGTGCTGTCCTTTTTTGTAAACAGATAAAGACTTTTGTTTATCATTTTTGTGTGGTGCCTTTTCAAAGAGAAAGGTAGGATAAATATATTTTTAAAAAATACATACAACAAGTAGTTCATGCAAAGACAAAGAGCACATATTTTTGTTTTCATTCAGGTTCTCTCACAAATTATGATGAATGCAGTTGTAAATGCTGTCCCATCATAACAGTGGCTTGCTATTAATGCTCTGCCACAAACTAAGCCAGGTATTTGTAATTAGAGATGGGCATGAAACGAGCAATTTTTCATTTTCATTTTCGTTTTTTCATTTTGCTATGCAATGAAAACGAAAACGAAAATTTTTCAAAACAAAACGGAAACGGAAACGAAAAATTTTGCCATGTTTTTCATTTTCGTTGTGGCAAATACATTGACCTGAAAAGAATGCTAACGAAACAGCAATTTTTCATTTCCGTTTTCATTTTTTCGGTTCGTTACGTACGAAAACGAAAATGAAAAATTAGCAAAAAAAACCCAATGAAAACGGAAACGAACTGAAACGGACCCCTAAACGACCAAACAACAAACAAAACACCATTTTTTTGAGTCATGCCCATCTCTATTTGTAATCCCCAAATCCAAGGAGAAGTTTAAATAAAGATCAGTTCTGGGGCATCCCAATTTTTGTCACTGCATCGGCCCCGTTAATTCATGCCTTCACAGCTGTTGCATTAGCATTCTCAACTAGTTTTATCCTCCCCTTGAATCTATCTTCCAAGCAGTCTGAGTGGAATTGAAAGTAAATGGCTTCAGATTTTAATATTTCTCTTGTTTAACCAACTATTAGTATATGCCCTTGGCTAAAGAATTAGATGTGGATCAAGGTTAAGGTGTTTACCACAAATCAGTAAAGGGGAGGTGACAACTGATGAAAGGAAAAAGTGAATTCCTTCAGATTAATATTCTAAACATGTTTAGTTCATGTTTGTTTATTCATTCATTTATTTATTTATAAATTCCAGTAAGCTTTTTTCCCTGAGTGCAGAATAGAGATGGGCACGAAACAAATTTTTAATTCGCTTTGTTATTCATTATTCATTTAATTACCTAATGAAACGAATAATGAAATGACCCATCAAAGAAAAATGAAATGAAACAAAATGGAAATTTCCCCATTGTTTGTTTCATTTTTCGTTTTCCCATAGGAATGCATTGAAGCAATGCATTCCTATGGGAAAGGTTTCCCTTGCAATTGGTGTGGGGGAACTGCGGGCTTTTTCCACCAGAAACCAGCACCACCAATCAGCTGTAGGCTTTGGCGGGAAAAGGATTTAAAAAGCCCGCCCTTTCCTCCACCATTTTCTGAGGGCTCCTGCCTAGCTGTCAATGGCTGGACCCCTTTAAACATGGCCCAGTCGGTACCAGGGGCTCCCCCTGGTACCAACTGGGCCAGGTTAAAAGCGGTCCAGCCACTGACAGCCGAGCAGGAGCCTTCAAAATGGGTCGGGGGGGTTGCAGCAATCCCGCTTCCCTCCTGACCCATTTCTGAGGGCTCCTGCCGAGCTGTCAATTGCTGGACCACTTTAAATCCAGCCCATTCTGTACCAAAGGGTCCCCCTTCCTGTTTCATGGGCCAGCTTAGTGGGTCAGACTGCTCTTTTTCTACCATAGGGTGATAGGGTCTTATAATTTGTAAAGTACTTTATTTACAATCAACTTTTTACATACTGATATGCTGTTTTCAGTCTAGTAACAGAGTAGACCATCAAAGTATTACCATCTTAAAAGATAAAATTAATAGGCACATAGAAGAGAAGGCACTGCTGAAGGAAAGCCAACATGGCTTCTGCAAGGGCAAATCATGCCTCACTAATCTGTTGGAATTCTTCGTGAGTGTCAACAAGCATGTGGATAAGGGAGATCCAGTTGACATTGTTTATTTGGACTTTCAGAATGCTTTTGACAAGGTCCCATACCAAAGGCTCTTGAATAAACTTGCCAGTCATGGAATCAAGGGACAGGTCATGTCCTGGATCAGCAACTGGCTAAGAGACAGGAAACAGAGGGTAGCACTAAACGTAGGGAGGTAAAGAGTGGGGTCCCTGACGGTTCAGTACCGGGACACCTGCTTTTCAACCTCTTCATAAATGATCTAGAAGTAGGAGTAAATAGCAAGGTAGCCACATTTGCCGATGACACTAAATTATACAAGGTATGTTATGCAGGGAGATACAGATAGCATTGCCAGTGAAGCATGCGTTAATTGTTGGTGGGCCAGCTGCAGATAATTGACCACCACCCTTCTGGCAGCATCTGTATAAATGTGCATGTGTATTGTTTTCTCTTTCGTTCTTATTTGACTGTCTTTGTCTTGTGGAATAAAGCCATGCTGATGTCTTGGTGTCTTGGACTCACTATTCAACAGGGTAGTAAAAACTGAGAGAGGCCTGCTGCCTCTGCACATGTGCCCCACAATTCAGCTGATATGGACACGTGTGCAGAAGGGGGCTCTTGCACAGAAGGACGTGTACCCAGTCACCACCTGACCGGGGTGATCAGCAGAAGGTCAGGCACCTACACAGAAGCAGTGCCCGGGCTCATGGAAGATGTCATCATGAGTGGTAAACTATCACTGATTAAAGGAAATTTCAGGTGCATGTAACTTGGACACAATGTGATAAAGTCATGTGCACTCCAAATGAAGGGTTTGCAAAGCTGCACAACAGGATTTCAATCACAGTTTTTCAGGGAGTATTCTTAAAAGAATAGATGGCACTATTTGAATCAAGTAGATGAATCCATCCGTTCAGCGGATGTGAATTCTGAACTTCTGAACCCTAGCTCAAAACACTCTCGTTTGAGCTACACAAGCAAGGTCTAGCCAATTCATATAATTAACATCGGCAGAAAACCTCAGCTCTGATATAAGTCACATGTCACTCTTTAGGAATTCATTAGCAATATACACACTGTTATTTGGTAGGTGCTATTACAAATGGCTATTGAAATCATGTGTCAGAACTACAATATGTTTATTGCCAAGTGTTTCAGGGACAGTGAATAAATCACATTTATTAGTGATTTGGCAATCTGTCTTTTCTCACACAAACAATAAAACCAATAATAAAATTAACAATAAAGCAATGGCAAGACATCATAAAACAGTAAGAGTCTGAGGATAAATGAAAAATAGCCCCAACCTCACCAGTCACCTGTGGCAAGCAGATCTAAAGCAAAATGAGTAAACAGAACTACATGCACTTTAACATTTCAAAAGTACAAGCATGATTTAGACATTCTGATATGCAAAATGCAAAATCAGACTTTCAAGCATAATATAAGTCTAAATCAATTCATGACAAATATATAGGGCATTGGGGAAAATATCACAAAAATTTAAAGAGGTAAAGAGAGAAACTGAGTTTTCAGTGTTCACCTCCTTACTACTATAAGCATTTTAAGAACCACACTGAAAGTTTGTAATCCTGACACCCTCTGGTTTTAAAAGCAGACATGTCTCTCTCCCTAAGTATATTTGTCCTCCTTTTTCAGTCAGCATTCAAGATGCAATAGTTATGTGGTAGTCTGCTATCTATCAGTATTCAATTCATCTTAATCACATAGGTCTAGAGTAATATGTCTCTGAAGATTCTCATCCAAGTGAGATTATCCAAAAGTGGACCCATGGCAACTGGATTTCTTTTCTTGTGATATCAAAATATTTCACAGCTTATCAAAGCAGCTTTTACATTCTAAGAAAAGTTAGTAGCAGGGCTGCCAATTTTTAATTCAACTTGCTTTCACGCCACGTCTAAATAGGCTCATTAGGTGGACAGTGGCCTGGGATGCATGGAAGTCCCACCTAATCAGTCCTTGCCAACACAAAGATTTTTTGAAAATCCCTCTCTCAACAGATGTGAGGACTTAGGCACAATCTGGCTGTCACTTATCATGCTGCCCTTTCATCAATCCCCAGGCAAATCAGAAGCACTTCACGCCTCTACCAGGAAGGCCAACCCACCTTAATGTGTGTTGGGAAGCGTTGAACAGGTGGGACTTTCATGAACCCCAGGGCATAGCCCACCTAATGAGCCTATTCAGACCACTGTCTACAATAAGTATCAGTCATGTAGCCAGTTAATATCTGTTCATGTCACTACTCTTTTTTCTCCAATATACTGTTTTCAATCTGTTCAGAAATGTTAGTAAATTAAAATTTTACCTCTCTCTTACAAATGTCTCAAAGTGAGTAATTGAAACTGTAAGTGTCAATTGATGAGACAACAAAAAAGGATGCTGTCTTCTGGAGAGACTTGAATCTAATTCTACTTTGTTGGTCCCCACATGTCTGCTGCACAGCTAGAGTTTTTTTTAGCCAAAAACTTCACATTCTGCCAAGAAATTCTGTGTTTCCACCCTTAGGAGGAAATGACTAAGGCCAAAATCCAACCAGGCCAAACACACACACACACACACACAGAGTGGCCTGGGATGCATGGAAGTCCCACCTAATCAGTCCTTGCCAACACAAAGATTTTTTGAAAATCTTTTTGAAAATCTAAGGCAGTTATGCAGTGATTTTTTTTCTCCCTTTCTCTTAACCACCCTACAGGCACAAGTAGGTCATGTGCCTCCCATCCCTGAAATACTGGACACATGACAAACAACCTGTCACAGGGGATTTAAAATATGCATGACCCCACTTAGAGTATCAGGAATGTAAATAGTAATGTAAGTAAGGGCTTGATCACATGGACCATTTGAATCATTTCTGTTTCTACCTTTTAATATTGATATATTGCTATGTATCATCATGTAATATACTGTATGCATATACCATTGGTACCATTCATATGGCTATCAGTTCCACTGGTACATTTCTTGCTACTTGTAGTATATAGAATCATAAAATCATAGAATTATAGAGTTGGAAGAGACCTCAAGGGCCATCCAGTCCAACCCCCTACCATGCAGGAACCCCCAACAGATGACCATTTAGCTTCTACTTAAAAACCTCCAAAGAAGAAGACTCCACCACCCCCATGGCAATATATTCCACTGCCAAACAGCTCTAACTACTGGGAAGTTCTTCCTAATGTTTAAATTGAATCTCTTTTCCTTTAGTTTGAAACCATTGCCCCAAGTCATAAGAACATAAGAACATAAGAACATAAGAAGAGCCATGCTGGATCAGGCCAAAGGCCCATCTAGTCCAGCTTCCTGTATCTCACAGCGGCCCCACCAGATGCATCTGGGAGCTCAGGAGACTAGATATCTGTCTCCTGATACCACTCCCCTGCATCTGGCCCTTGAAGTATCCTGGTTTAAATCCTAGAGATTACACATCTCCATCATGGTCTGTAACCTGTGATTGACTTTTCCTCCAGGAATCTGTCCAGTCCCCTTTTGAAGGCATCCAGGTCAGATGCCATCACCACATTGTGTGGCAGGGAATTCCATAGACTTACAACGCGCTGGGTGAAAAAATATTTTCTTTTGTCAGTTTTTACTCTCCCAGCCCTCAATTTGAGTGTATGTCCCCTAGTTCTGGTATTTTGGGAGAGGGAGAAGAGCTTCCCTCTATCCACTTTACTCATACCCTGCATTATATTGTATGTCTCAATCATATCCCCCCTCAGGCGCCTTTTTTCCAGACTAAAGAGGCCCAAATGTTTTAGCCTTTCTTCATAAGGGAGGTGCCCCAGCCCACTAATCATTTTAGTCGCCCTCTTCTGCACCTTTTCCAGTTCCACTATGTCTTTCTTGAGATGCGGTGACCAGAATTGTACACAATACTCCAGGTGGGGCCTTACTATTGTTTTGTATAATGGCATTATAATGTTGGCTGTTTTATTTTCAATCCCCTTTTTGATAATCCCTAGCATGGAATTGGCCTTCTTCACCGCTGCCGCACATTGGGGAGACACCTTCATGGAGCTGTCCACTAACACACCAAGATCTCTTTCCTGATCCGTCACGGATAACTCAGAGCCCATGAGTTGATAGATGAAGTTTGGATTTTTTGCCCCAATATGCATTACTTTACATTTGGTTACATTAAAACGCATTTGCCATTTCTCAGCCCACTCCCCCAGTTTAGAGAGATCCTTCTGGAGCTCTTCACAATCTTCTCTGGTTTTTACCACACGGAAAAGTTTTGTGTCATCTGCAAACTTGGCCACCTCACTGTTTATCCCTGTCTCCAGGTCATTTATGAACAGATTGAAAAGCACCGGTCCCAGGACAGAGCCCTGGGGCACACCGCTTTTCACTTCTCTCCATTGTGAAAATTTCCCATTGACACCTACTCTTTGTTTCCGGGATCTCAACCAGTTCTCAATCCATAAGAGGACCTGCCCTCTTATCCCCTGACTGTGCAATTTTCTCAGCAGCCTTTGGTGAGGGACTGTGTCAAAAGCCTTTTGAAAATCCAGATAGACTATATCAACCGGTTCACCCAAATCCACGTGCCTGTTGACCTTTTCAAAAAATTCTAAGAGGTTTGTCAGACAAGATTTACCCTTACAGAAGCCATGCTGATTTTCTCTCAGCAAGGTTTGTTCTTTTATGTGTTTTAAGATTTTCTCTTGGATGAGGCTTTCCACCATCTTCCCTGGGACAGATGTAAGGCTAACCGGCCTGTAGTTTCCCGGGTCCCCCCTCCTTCCTTTTTTAAAAATTGGTGTGACATCTGCTATCCTCCAGTCCTCCGGCACTGTGGCCGTTTTAAGAGACAAGTTGCATATAACCATTAAGAGATCTGCAATTTCATTTCTCAGTTCCCTAATAACCCTTGGGTGGATGCCATCTGGGCCCGGTGACTTGTCAATCCTCAATTTATCAATTAGTCCTAAAACCTCCTCTCTTTTAACCTGTATTTGATTTAATTCTTTAGTCAAGAGGGGCGGCTGAGGCAGCAGAATCCGCTCAAGGTCCTCTGTCGTGAAGACAGACGCAAAGAACTCATTCAATTTCTCTGCAATGTCCAAGTCTTCCTTAACCTCCCCTTTTCCTCCCTCACCATCCAGAGGGCCAACTGGTTCTCTGGCAGGTTTTCTACTTCTAACATATTTAAAGAAGCTTTTATTATTTACCCTTTATATTGCTAGCCATTCGTTCCTCAAAGTCTTTCTTTGCCTCCCTTATCATCTTCTTACATTTCTTTTGCCAGAGTTTGTGTTCCTTTTTATTTTCCTCATTTGGGGAGGATTTCCATTTACTGAAGGACCTCTCCTTGTGCTTTAGAGCCTCTCTAACTCCACTCGTTAACCATGCCGGTGTCCTCTTGGACTTAAATGAGCTCTTCTTTCTTTGTGGTATGCACTTGTGCTGGGCCTCTATTATTGTTGTTTTAAACAGGCTCCATGCACTCTGAAGAGATTGGATTCTTCTAACCTTCCCCTTCAGTTTCTCTCTAACTAGTTTCCTCATCTGAGGGAAGTTTGCCCTTCGGAAATCAAGGGTTTTTATGTCTGATTTGGTTGACACTCTTCCTCCAACATGCATGGCAAAGGAAATTGCAGCATGGTCACTGTTCCCCAGAGGCTCAGTGACATTCACACCCCTGACCAGGTCCTGAGTATCACACAATATTAGATCCAGAGTTGCCTGTTCTCGGGTGGGCTCCGTGACAAGTTGCTCTAAGGCACAGTCATTCAGCAAGTCGAGAAACCCAGTTTCTCTTTCTTGCCCGGAGCTCGCATTGGCCCAGTCAATGTGGGGATAATTGAAGTCCCCCATGATTACTATCCTATCCCTCTTAGCCACCTCCATGATTTCTCTCCTCATTTCAAGGTCCCCCTCAAGGTTTTGATCTGGTGGACGATAGAATACTCCAACTATCACATCACTCCTGGGACCTGGTAGTTTAACCCACAGTGATTCTATGGTGGAGTCAGACCCTCTGTCAATCTCCATTCTGCTGGATTTCACCCCTTCTTTGACATAGATGGCCACTCCTCCTCCAACCCGCCCCTCTCTATCTCTTCTATAGAGTTTATAGCCTGGGATTGCTGTATCCCACTGGTTCTCCGCATTCCACCAGGTTTCTGTTATGGCTATTATATCAATGTTATCCCTAGCTGCCAAATGTTCAAGTTCTCCCATCTTTGCTCGGAGGCTTCGAGCATTGGCGTAGAAGCACCTGTACAGTGGGTCCCGCAACAACAGCTGCTGCCTTGTTCTATTCGCCCCACAGCTTTTATTTTCAGTAGATGAACTGTCACATTCCGTTATTCTCCCGGTGCTAATACCTATACCTGCTATGTCTTCTCTATGTGATTCTCTACCCTCTCCAACCTCATTCCCTGAGGATGAGGTGTCCCGAACCGGATGCCACTCAGCTCCTGTCGGCTTTCCCCCAGTTATCAGTTTAAAAGCTGCTCTGCTGCCTTTTTGAGGTTGAGTGCCAGCAATCTGGTCCCATCATGATTCAAGTGCAACCCATCCCTCCTGAACAGGTTTGGCTTGTCCCAAAATGTTCTCCAGTTCCTGACAAATCTAAAGCCCTCCTCTCGACACCATCACCTAATCCACGCATTGAGGCTTCTGAGTTCTGCCTGCCTGGCGGGTCCTGCACGAGGAACAGGTAGCACTTCTGAAAATGCTACCTTGGAAGCCCGGGACTTCAATCTTCTACCTAGCAACCTGAATTTGGCTTCCAAGACTGACCGCTTGGCCTTCCCGACATCATTGGTACCGATGTGTACCATGACCACTGGCTCCTCCCCAGTTCTCTCTAACAAGCTATCTATATTTCTGGTGATGTCTGCAACCTTTGCACCCGGCAGGCAAGTGACCATACGGTTATCATGCTCCTCACAAATCCATCCCTCTGTATTTCTAATTATAGAATCCCCTAGTACAATGAGCTTCTCTCCTGCAGCCTGGTCATCAACATATACCTGATCTTGTATCTCATCAATGGTGATGAGGGAGAGATCCTCCGGTGGAACCAATTCTTCCTCTATGTGTGTCTCCTGAGGTGTGCTGAGGGAAAGAGCTTCAAACTGATTGTACAAGATGAGACTCTCTGAGCGATGCCTTGGCCTTCTACTCCTTTGAGTCACATTCCTCCACCCATCCACCTCCTGAGTTGCGGGAGTGACTTCCTCCTCTGAAGTTTGCCCTGTCTCCTCTTGGACCTGGATAGTCTGTTCCGCTCTGTCCAGGAACCGCTCAAGCTCCTTAATATGTTGCTGGTCGGATATGCGAGCCTCCAGCTGCTGGACCTTCTCTTCCAATAGCGCCACCAGCTTGCATTTGCAGCAGATGTAGTTCTGCACACGCTCTGTCAAGATAACAAACATGGCACAAGTACTGCAGGTAACTACAGCTGCTTCCTCCAACTCCATTTTAACGAGTGCAATAAAATGTATTGAAGGTCTCAAAAAATGTAAACTTGCACTAATTTTTTTAATCTAGTAAGACTCTTTTCTTCTTTTGTTGTTTATTAAAAATCTAACTGTGTAGGGGCCGCTAAAGCACCTCTACTCCAACTGCAATCACGTCAGGAAGTTTCCAGTGCAATTATACCCAGAAGAAATTATAAGGTGTTTTTTTTTTTTTTTTAGTTTTCACGCGCCGTTAGGCGCGTGCTGCTGGTAGCAGCTATTTAAAGCTAAAACTCCTCCCCTTGCTCCTGCAAAAAACAGGAAGTTAGCAATCTGCCCTTTGGCCGTGTGCTCCTCTCAACAGCTCCTTCCTCTCTGCAGCTCAGCCAGAAAAGGCCTAGTCTCTGAAGCCATAGAAAACAAACCTGTCCCCTCTTCAATATCACATCCTTTCAAAAATTTAAACATAACTATCATATCCCCTCTTAGCCTTCTTTTGCTAAGGCTAAACATTCCCAGCTCCCTAAGCCACTCATTGTAAGACTTTTCTTCCAGACAATATGTCTCTGAAGATTCTCAGTCATCCAGGTGAGTTTATCTGGAAGTTGAGTCATGGCTACTGGACTTTTTTTTCCTTTATTTTTTTTATTTTTTATTTATTTATTTATTTATTTATTTATTTATTTATTTTGAGAGAGAGAGAGAGAGAGAGAGAGAGAGAGACGTTCTGCTGCTCTTTTCGACCAGGGTGAAAAGACTGACTATAAGATGGAGTACTTGCACTAGCTGTATGCAGACTGATGAAGCTGTTTGGATGAGCAGATAAACGTTTCTCTCTCTCAAAAAAAAGAAGTCCAGTAGCCATGACTCAACTTCCAGATTTCTTCCAGACCTTCAACCATCCTGGTCGCCCTCCTCTGGACCTATGCAAGGTAGTAGTTCACAGGCTACACATGTAGTCTTGCATAAATCAATAGAGTCATTTCCCATCCTGTTTCTGAGAGTCCCTGCTGCCTTATTTTTTTTTTCATTTTTAAAAATATTTTTAAAGTGATTGTATCACTGGAATTTGAATGCTGGCAACTGAACTTCTTTTCTTGTGGGATCTAAACATTTCACTAATCATCCAAGTAGCTTCCTCAGTCTGAGAAAAGTTGGTGGAATTTATAGTTCACATTGGTTTCACCCCGGTCTGGTCTGAATAGTCTCGTTTGATGTTCAGTAGCCTGGGGTGTGTGAAAGTCCCACCAATGCAAGCTTTCCCAACACCCATTAAGTGATTAAGTGATCATATCAGTATTTTCCTGACACTTCCAACTGTTAATCCAGGCACAGCCTGGTGGTATATGTGACCTGCAACCTTTCCTTCCTTCCCCTTTTAATGTTGACTTTCCAATTCTTTTCTTATTTTTGTTTCTCTTCTCTCTTCTGCTTTTCTTTCTCTGCTCCTCTCCTTTCCCCTTCCCGCCTTTATTAACTCATTCCATTTTCCTTGTTTTCTAGCATATCTCTCCTTCTTAGTTCTTTGTTTTCAATTTTCTTTTTTATTTTGAACAACATTGAGAGGAGGATTCTCTCACCCTCTTCCTCTGGACCTGGGGTCCTGCCAATCCACTTATGGCATTTTATCTTGAGGTCTCTGATGAGTGGCCTGTGTTGTGGGATGGCGAGGTCAGAGGGGATATCCCACATGTTGTACACAATGAGCAAACTGCACCTTCTCAGAAGGATAAAATCAGTCTGACTACTATTTCCACCACCGGTGTAGATGATGAGATGGTTTATATGTTTCTTGAAAAATGTGTTTTGGGTTACAAGATCATTTGCTTCTGTGAAGCCAAGGATTCCTAATGCATCTTCATTGCAGTTTTCATAACTTTGGTTCCTGTGGCACTGGTATTCATCCCATGTGCTTCCTACATGGCCCACGTGGCCATTCAAGTCACCCCAGAGGAATAGGAGGCCTTCTTCATGATAGGCAGAGGTTTTGGCCTCTAGTATATCCCTGAATTGATCCTTGGTGTCTTTGTCAAATCCTGTTTGTGGGGCATAGGCAGAAAACACCTGGAGTGGGCAGATGGGGATATCAATGGTGATAGACATGAGGTAATCAGAGTTCTCTTGGACTTCAGGCATATGGTGTGGTGTTTACCCCTTTGTTTGAATAATTTATGATATGTATCTGCATTGATTTGTTGTTTATTGACCAATGGGAGAGATTGGGGGAGGAGCCAGAGTGGTATTAAGGCTCAGCCCATCACTGAATTGGTCAGATAGGGACTGAGAGAGTCAGATAGGGATTAAGAGAGAGAGAGATAAGGATAAGAGAGAGTCAGATAGGAACTGTGAGAGACAGATAGGGACTGAGAGATAAAAAGATAAGTACCTTGAAGGGAAGATATAGGATTTTAGAATGTTTGTGGGGAAAATTAAGTGTTGAGTGTCTATAAATTTAAGAACAGGGTGTGCAAACAAACTATTTCATCTGTAGCTTAACCTAAGTGTATTTTAGCTATATTCTTCCTTTCATTTAGAGATGGGCACAAAATGATTTTTTTTGTTTCGTTATTCATTATTCATTTCATTACGTAACTAAACGAATAACCACCCTGGGGACAAATTTAACACGAAATGAACCGAACCAAGAAAAATTGGTTCGGTTCAGTTTGTTTTGTTAATAGGGGGCAGAGATGTCTCCTATCTGGTGCTGGTTCGAAGGTCCTTTCATGCCGAGCTGCACAGAGGGAGCACGCACCTTGTTGGTGCCATTGAGGGATGCGGCGGGCTCAAGCCTCTGCCAGCCCCGGGAGGAGAGATAAGAAGCAGGCAATGTTTAGGTGGCCAGAGCAGCAGGGCTTAAAAGCCACCCCACTTGCACCTCCCTCCCGCAGCCCGTTATCACGTGGCTGATTGGGAGGGGAGATAAGGAGGCCGCGCTTAGGTGGCCAGAGCAGCACGGCTCTGACGCTGCTTCCCCTCTTTATTCCTCCCACACCCGTTCGTAGCCCACCCAGCTCCAACCGGGACCTAGGGGCCGTGCAGTGGGCGCCGGAAAAAAGCAGGTAAAACAAATAATGAATTAACAAACCAACAAAACAATTTTTTGAAAAAATCATTAAACAAACAAACTGAACTGAAGCCTTAAATGAAACAAAACAAAATGCCATTTTTTGTTCGTGCCCATCTCTACTTTTGTTTATACCTGAACAAGTTAACTTTTATGCTTTTACTTTTACTTTGTTATAAATAAACTTTATCTTTATTCAATTTGAATCAGTTTGAAAAGCATTAATTTACAAGAGAGAATAGTTGTTGGCAGCGGAAGGGCAAGTTAGAGATGGTGCTTGTCAATAGCTTGTGAAAGGGCCAGGGGCATTGCATAGGAATGTCAAACATGGCTGTGTAGGTCCTTGCTCGTGATAACTACTACACTGTTGTTAGATATTCCCTGGTAGATCAGTTTATAACCCTCTCCAATGTATTCAGTTTCTGGTATTTTAAACTTCTTGTGCATCAAGGTTAAGATACCTCACAGTCAAAACAGATGCTTCTGCCAGCACATCATTAGAAGTTGATAGCTATTCCACAGAGATATGTGGCTCAGCAATCAGACTTGTAAACAAAGCTCATGTTTACTTTTCAGTAATCAATCACAAAATAAAGCAAGCTTGTTTGCAAGATACTAAAGGTAAAAAATCTTAAGGTATTCTGATGTCTTTCAGCACTTAAAAAAAATCTCCTTTCTAACAACATGTTATCTGTGTAGTATTATTTCATCCAGAAACAAAATTCTTTTAAATTTTTGCTGTATTGTTAAACTAAAATTTATTTTCACAAGCTAATTGTGTGACACAAAAACAATATAATTTTATAAATAAGTGTTACATGTACAGAATATATAAAATATGGCCCTGAATACCATTGAAGGCTTCCCATATGTCAAGTCTAAGAATTTGTACTCATTCTATTAACATCCCATTAACATTTACCTCTTTCTATATATTCAGAAATGCTATTTCTAGCCAAGTCATTCTGAAGAAAGGAAGATATATATATAGGTCTGAAGCACAAAGTTTAGTGGAAGAAGCGAAGAGTGGAAGATTATGGCAGATGGCAGAATTATGTTGGGGGAGTTTCTGGCACCACTCATGCCAAAGCTGTCTGCCAGCTGGGTTAAAGTCTGGTGTTTTATAGGAGACAAAGAAAGAATGAAAGAAATCCAAGGTCAAAGAAGTAGATGCATTTAAATAGTGGAGCCATTTGAAACAAGATGGAGGTGCTCTCATTGTACACCTGAGCAGGTATAGATCAGTTTCTGCATCAAATTATATAACAAATTGTTGTTACTGTACTTGCTTTCAAGTCACCTCTAACTTAGCGACACTGTGAAGGAGAAATCTCAGAAATATTCAGTCTTCAACGGATGTGTTCTCCTCTTCTAAACTGAAGCTGTGACTTCCTTTGTGGTGTTGATCCATCTGTCGTTTGATCTTCATCTTTTCCGGTTGCATTCAGTCTTTCCCATCATTATTTCTTTTCCAGAGAATTCTGCTTATCCAAGATATGCCCGAAGTTGGACAGTGCCAGTGTCAACATTTTTGCCTCCAGAGATAGTGCAGGCTTCATTTGCTTTAACACCCACTTGTTCTTCCTTCTCACAGTCCAATGTATCTACAAAGCTCTCCTCATGTTTCAAATGAATCATATTTTCTTTCCCAGGTTTCTTTACTGTCCAGCTCTTACACCTATACATGATGACTGGAAATAGTAGTGTGTGGATTATCTTGGTCTTGGTTTCTAGTCACACATTTTTGGACTTGATGATGTAAATTATGAGAGGTTTTGTCTTTTTCCTTTAAATGGGTTAAAATATGGGTTGGATGCTTAATCCAGATTTAAGTCCTAAAGTTCAGGATGTTACTAAGATTTTAGTAGGTTTCTATTCCCTAAAGGGAAGCAAAAGGCTTTTCTGTTTCTTAATTTCATAACACAAAAAAAATCTCTTGCTGCTCTTGCTGTGTTGTGGAGGTTGCATGTTCATTCCTCAAATAAGTGCATTAATTTCAGTTACATTTCATTTCTCCAGCATACAGTCGTTTTGGGGGGAAAGACCTGTAGAACTTTCTTTAGCTCAGTTGCAGATAAAATTCTTTCTGGTATCTTCAGACAGGGCTTGGTATAAACACATGTTTCCTCCTGCAGAGAGAGAGAGAGAGAGAGAGAGAGAGAGAGAGAGAGAGAGAGAGAGAGAGAGAGAGAGAGAGAGAGAGAGAGAGAGACTTGGTTTTTGTGGCTGAAGTATATTGATATAAGCAACAACAACAAAACAGAATTAACTGAAAATATGCTGCAGCAAGACTCTGATACTTCTCTCCTATGTCCTTGACTGCATCTTAACCAAGCTAGCAAAGAAAAAGTCAACATAGATCATTTCAAAACACTAACATTGTAATATGTAAGGATGTTCTTTGGCCACCACTTTATGGTAATGCATTTTGTCACTTTGCTCTTTGCTAACTAGCTCCCACACAATATACTTGTGAGGACATTGGGGTGATATCATGCCCCTCATGGCATGACAATTTCCTCTCAGATAACACAAAGGTCGTACCATGTACTAGCTAACAAAGAAACCATCTATTGAAAGAGCTGCCACAAGGTCAGGTAATTTTGAAAGGCCTTTAAAAAATGCCCATAAAAAGACATACTGTTTGAGCAAGACAAGAGTTGTATTGTACATGCCATATGAAAATTATGCCTTTGAAACCCACATAAAGGCTTGGGAGATGTAAAAAGCCATTGTCTCCAGCAAAGTTGTGGCTTAATAAACCAATCGTGTTATTAAGTCTACTTAATTCAGATCTCACATTCATCACAGCTCCATTAGATATATACGAATGGAATGCAGGGTCAAATTTTGCCCTTGATAGCTGCTTTCAACTCCCACTGGCTTTTGCATAAAGTGTCTGTGCATAGCTGAGTTCAGAAATTGAATCCTAGCAACCAGCACAAATCCCTTTTTCAGGATCAAATTGAACATCTGGAACGTCAGCAGTCTGAAGCATCAGCAGCAGAATCAACAGCTTCTAGTCATGACTTCTCACAACTGTAGTTGTTTAAAGGCCCAAGGAATTCTTTGTACGCTAAAGAAGTTAGTTCAACTCCAGACTGAACAAATTAAAAATGTTAAAAATCATGGATAGGAAAAATCACTGACTTCTTAGCTTAGTAAAGTTGGCTCTTTTTCTTGAATTTTCCAGCAGGTACAGGTCCACCTTTCAGATCCCGAAACACTGCTTTGCCCAACTGATTGTGTCTCCAGGGCACAGGCTAGCAATTTACATGTCCTTATTGACAGTGTCCTGCCATCTCTGTTTCGGTTGCCCACATGGCCACTGGTCATTAATTTTTTTCAGGTGGTATGCAATTTGAACGACATTCTGCTGCTCTTAGCACATGTCCATATTTGGAGTGTTCAATGGGTGGTAACAGTCTCTAGATCAGGGGTGCCCAAACTTTTTGTAAGGAGGGCCAGATTTGATGGCTGAGAATGTTTCGGGGGTGGGTTGCTCCCCGACCCTGCCACCCCACTGCAAGCCCCACCCACTGACCCATAAACCCCACCCACTGACCCCTTGCAACCCCACCCACAGGAAGGAAGGCAGGACCGAGGGAGGGAGGGAGGTGGAAACGAAGAGAGGAAGGAAGGAAGGTGGGGAACAACGAAGGGAGGGAGGGAGGGAGGTGGGGACCAAAGGAAGCACGGGGAGCCTATTTAAAAAACATGGGGCAAAGGAGGGGGAGGGAGGGGCAGGCCAGCCAGCTGTGGGCCACTCAGAATGGCCTGACGGGCCGGATTTGCCCCCCCCCCCGGGGCGGACTTTGGGCAGGCCTGCTCTAGATACTCAGTTTTCTTGGTGTTTAGGTGGAGTCCAAAGAGGTTGATGTGGACCTTCCATGTCTGAACTTGCCACGTGCTGCAGTGTACTGAGTAGGGGGATAACTTATATCTAATGGAGCATACACATTTCCATTGCATGGAGTTGGCTCTTTATGCCCATTATTACTGCCCAGCACTCTATGCCATGCAGTTTATTGCAGGTAAATCCCAAGTAGCCAGCTCATGGTTGACTCAGTCATCCATCCTTCCGAGGTCAGTAAAATGAGTACCCAGCTTGCCTGGGGATGGGTAATGTGTAGTGAATGTCTTCTTTCATGCTTTGACCAACCAGGAAATGGTCTCCCTTTCTCACATTTCCAAGTGATTGTACAGATCTTGGTAGTGTTCCACCTGCTTATTCATTTGGCAGTGATGTAGTTTTGTCAGTCTTTATCAGTCTTAGTAAAGTTGAGTAAAATTGGCTGCCATGATGTTTATGCTGGTTTGGGTCCAAGCTATGTAGAAACCAAATCTCTTCTAGGAGCCTGCTCAAACATTAAGGTAATCAGAGCAGGCCTTTGTCTAGGTCCCACCACCCTCACAGGTGTATTTGTTATAGACACAGAAAAGGGCCTTCTTTGTTGCTGCTCCCTAGCTTTGGAATTCCCTCCCACATGAAGCCAGGCTGTCCTAATTTTTACTGTCCTTCCACAAGCAGTGGTTAAATTGCTGTACTGCAGCTAAAACTGTGCTCACAACCTGGGGTTCAATCCCAGGTAACTGGCTCATAGTTGACTTAGCCTTCCATCTTTCCAAGGTCAGTCAAATGAGTACCCAGCTTGCTGGGGCAGGGGCAATGTGTAGCCTGCATAATTAAATTGTAACCTGCCCTGAGAATGCTTGAAGCACCATGGGGAGGTATATAAGCAGAACACTTTGCTTTTTCTTTTCAGGCAGGCTTTTTTTCCTTAGGAACTGGTGGTCTGAGAGGAGTTTTTGAATTGATTCTATTGCTTTAAAATGTGATCTTAGTACAGTGGACCCTTGTATAACAAACAGCTTGTATAACATAAAATCTGTACAGAGATAGGGGAAATTTGCTTAACATAATTGCCTATGGGGAGAATCCGTACAACATAAAAATGGGACTACTCCATTTTCAATGCATTCCTATGGGAATTTGTATAAAGGAAAATTTGCTTAACATAATTTCATTTGGAACTAATTAATTCCTTTATACGAGGTACCACTGTATTAGTTTTAATTAGTGTTCTCGGTATTTTAGTTTTAAAAATTATCTTTTTCATTGATGAAAGCCATCTGGAAGGAACAAAATTAAATAAATAAATAGTGAGTGAGTGAGTGAGTGAGTGAGTGAGTGAGTGAGTGAGTGAGTGAGTATTTTTTCAAAAGCACTTTTTGGAGCTATAGTGCTGTAGGCTACTGCCCTTAGAAAAGCTGCATCCCCAGGCCTCCCTGCAGAGAACACAGAATAGAAACTTTCACATTGAATTCTCTTAATCACAGAGAAACCTATGTATGTACAACTGCATCCTACCACAAACATTGGTTGTATTAATTTATTTTATTAATGTACCTTTATGTGAGTCATCCTCTCCTATTGCCCCATAGACTAAACAAGCAATATAATAGAACATGTTGCTATGTGACAGATATGCTTTCAGCAAATAAGTGGAGCTTACTTCTAAGAAAATGTTGTTCAAATGTTCAAATGTTGTTCAAGGTCAAGTTTATAGTGTATTGTAACCTTTTCTGTGAATGTTGCCATGGGGCAGTCTAAGTTTTCCAACCTTATGAGGCATACAGTAGATATCACTCACTCCATAAGAACATAAGATGTACCTTGCTGGATCAGGCCAAAGGCCCATCTAGTCCAGCTTCCTGTATCTCACAGAAGCCCCACCAGATGGCTCTGGGAGCACATGAGACAACTAGATACCTGTCTTCTGATACCACTCCCCCATGTCTGGAACTTCGAGGGATCCTCCTTTTAAGCCTGGAAATAACATGTATCTCCACCATACCTTATAACCCATACAGGAAAAACTGTCCAATTCCCTTTTTAAGGCATCTAGGTCAGAAGTCGCTACCACATCCTGTGCCAAAAAGAGTTCCATAGACGAACAACATGCTGGGTAAATAAATATTTTCTTTTGTCTGTTCTCCACATTGCCCAAAGTCATAGTGGCACATCCAACCTGGTTAGAGAAGGAGGATGCAGAGGCAGTGCTTGAATATATTTTATTTATTCATGAGTATTTTTACGCCTTCTTTCTCCTAGGTGGTTTACAATAATGAGAGACAATGTACAGTCCAGTATAATTAACACATATTCAAGTTTAAGAACATGGAATTGAGGGGTATCTTACAGCATTAGAAGACAACATTAGAGCTAAAAGAGGATATGAGCAGTTAAGAAAATAGTATAAATTCCATGTAATCATGTATAAAAATAGAGATGGGCACGACTCAGAAAAAAAACTTCGTTTTCGGTTTCGGTTTCGGCTAGGGTCCGATTCGTTTCATTTCCATTTTTCGCGAAACTTCGCAAAAATTAGTCGGTTCGTTTTTTCGTTTTTTCGTTGTCGTTAGTACTGGTTTGGGGGGGTAGCGGGCTCCTGGAGGCAGCTGCAGGAGTCAGCCAGAGCCACAAGTGACGGACTGGCAGACTCTTTGCACATGCTGCGTTTCACATACTTGTATGTAGTGTAATGCAAGTAGATCTGGCTTAGGATTAAGATGGGTTAGCAGTGCACAAGAGCTAGGGTTAGGCTAGTGACGGGTGAGGTTAGGGTGAGTATTGGGGTGCACCTCTGGGTGCCTCTCTGACCCACTTAGAAGGACAGTGTACTGGTGTATGGGTTAGGCTTAGGCTTAGGGTTCAGGTTCGGGCTACGATTAGTGGGCTGTTTATGCCCGATTGGCACATCCCAGAAGTCTCTGTGGTCAACCTGGCCAAGTGGCCTTGCGATTGGTGGAAAATTTGCATGTTGCACTCTCATGGGCGAGCCCATCATTGCGAATGCACAGGTGTAAAAAAATAAAATGAAATGAAATAAAATAAAATCAACGGAGACGTTTTTTTGCAAGACAAACCCACTGCTGCTACTGTAAAAATTCAAGCATTTAAAATAGCTAATTTTCGCATGTTTCTGTGGTGCTTTGGTGGGGTTTTGGACCACGATTTAAAAAAAATATTGCGGCCGCCATTTTAGATCCCCCCGCACTGCATGGCAAATGGAGACGCCCTCCCAGCCTGGTTCAGTCAGCAAAACCTGGCCATGCGATTGGTGGAATGGCTCCAAGACTTTGCATGGTCCACTCCCATGGGCGAGCCCATCTTTGCAAATGCGCAGGTGTAAAAAAATAAAATGAAATGAAATGAAATAAAATCAACGGAGACGTTTTTTTGCAAGACAAACCCACTGCTGCTACTGTAAAAATTCAAGCATTTAAAATAGCTAATTTTCGCATGTTTCTGTGGTGCTTTGGTGGGGTTTTGGACCACGATTTAAAAAAAATATTGCGGTCGGCATTTTGGATCCCCCCGCCCGCACACCGCATGGCAAAGGCAGATGAGACGATCCCCCCCCGCCTGGTACCAGCAGCGCAGCAGTAGCAGTAGCCAAGGAGAGGGGGGCGAGGAAACCCCCACCCCACCCCAAAAAACCACCCTTCTGGCCTGGTAGGTGCCCTCAGACAGTTTTCGCCTGCTTTTAGGGCCGGGAATCGGGGGTTTTTTACTTTTAAAAACTTTTTTTCTGTGCCGCTTGGCATTGCGCAATCGCGTGACGTCACGCAAGTAACGAGCACGACAAATCAGACCAAAATTGTTCGTTCGTCGGTTCGAGCTCGAAGTCTGGGGCAGTAATTCCCGTTACCGTTTCCGTAGAGTAACGGAACCGACTAACGGAAACGGAAACGGGAATACCGCTAAGTCGTGCCCATCTCTATATAAAAAGCATGTAATCCCTATTCCCACCACCACAAACGTCTGCCCCAGAAAGATGGCCTCCAAATCCACATAAATGGACAAGATCTGATAGCACAGTTGCCAAGCACTGCCTGCCTGGCTGTGGAGAGAGCAAAGCAAAGTGTTCGGCTTATATCCCGCCCCGTTCCACTCTTATTGTCTCGGGGGGGGGGGGGGTACAGTTTAATTACGCAGGCTACACATTGCCCCCCCGGTACTCAATTTACTGACCTCGGAAGGATCTAAGGCTGGGTCAACCATAAGCCAGCTATCGGGGATTGAACCCCAGGTCATGAGCACAGTAGTTTTACCTGCAGTACAGGCATTTAACCACGGCACCATGAGAAAAGTGGTACCTCTGCCCAACCACCTATGCACAGGAATGGAAGGCTACTCACCATTAAAGCAGAGGAAGATGTCTCAGTGACTTCCCACCCCACCCCCAAGTAAGAAGGCAGAACAGATAGAGAGGAAACTGTAGGCATCACCAACACCAGAAACTGACTTTGGAGGCTTATTAGGAGGCAGCAGATTTCTCATTATTTTGCAGTTGAGGCAGCTGCCCCAGAGAGATTAATGACATGGCCAAGGCAACTACTGTGGGAGGTCCTCTGGATTTTTCTGTGGATTCCTTCTGTCATCTGGGCTGTCTGGGAAAATGTCAAGTCAGGTGGGCAGTTTCTTGGTTAAATAATGCAAGTATCTTCCCATGGATCTGGTGTATCCCAGTTCTGAGGGTCAAGCAGTAATAATAAATACTGTATACAGTATATGACAATCAATACTGGATCCCTTGTTGCCTAAACAGAAATAATCTGGCAATTGACATTTGGAATGATTAAAATGAATGTCAAATATAGTTCAAATTCCTTGGGGAGAACAATCTATTCTACTATAATAATTCCAGATTCTCTCACTACAGGACCAATTAGCACTTAAATCTCAAGGAGCAGCTGGCAAATCAACTGATGTTCAAAGAATAATTCATATTACAGTTGCTCTTCTGCAATATATACCACATCTGTTTCATGCTGTAATTGAATGCCCCCTTTGCCACTGTCATTTCCTTTATTTTATTTGGCATTGTTCATTTTTGAAGAGCATCGTGACAGTACATGGGCCTGGAGCTTTCAATGACTAGAGTGGCAGCTGGGCTTCACTCACTGTGTGCCTCTCGTGTGCTCCGTGGAAATCATCTGATTATCCCTTTGAATGCATGATCATTGCTCTGCCTATAACATAATCACATGGCAGGCGGGGAGGCTGTGCCATTAAGTTTGCTTAAAAGAACTCCGCTGTCTTATCATCCTTTGATTCCAGGTTTGATGAAGACGCTCCTGCTTTGCACAAGTTGTGGACTTCACGCACACCCTGCATTAGACCTGGTTTTCAAGGAAGCTCTGGTTTGCTAGCACTGTCTTCAAGTGCCCTCTACTGTAGCAAAGGAGTGGAACGCCAGGCTGTTCTCTTTTTATGCACTTAGAAATTTGCTCACTTCCTTCTGAAGGCGTGAATTCGTTCTTATAATGTTAAGTGGCAATCTGACCTTTCACCCAAACTTCAAAAGAAACTGAAAGTGCATTTGGAGGGGGAGGGAGGGGTCAAAAGGATGTGTATCAATTTTTCATTCTATTAAATTTCATTTCATGTGTTTCTGCCCTTTTTGGCACTTGCAATCGAAGTGTTGGAAATATATGATTAACAGTCTATTCTTGTTCCAATGTGCAGGCCCGAGAGGATTAACTCTGGATGCAATGAAATGAACCTACCAGTGGTCTCCCTGCACTGTATACTCTTGAGCAGATGCTTATGGATCTAGTTTAAACAAACTCTGGCATTAAATTACAGTTAAAAATTGACACTCTTTATGTATCAAAACCAAGCTCTGGCACCCAACTCAAAGAATATATTTATGGCACAATATATTTCTAGCCAGATTTAGAGAGGGCTGTTAGAGCAATATATTCCACAGCATTTCTCAGTCCTGATTAATTATTTCCGTGGGGACTGAGATAGAGGACAGCTAGCATTGTCATGTACCAAAATTAAAATTCTGCCCCTAAAGAACTATTAAAAGCACTTTAAATCTTCATAAATGTACTGACTTTGACATGAAGTTTAAACTGCAAATTAGTCCAAATAAAAAATGTCTCATGCATCTACATGCATTTCTATTGACTCAGAGGTCTGTCTCTTTTACAAAATATGTACAGTAAGTATAGAAGCTGCCCTGCCAAAAATGTCTGTATGCCATTTTTCCTCACCTACACATCTTGTATTTAGCATGCTGTGTTTCAACCCACTGAAGGTCATTTCTGAGGAAATGGTATTGTACGAATTAAAATAGAAACAGGTTCATCATATGGAAAGCTCTTTACAAAACGGTCATTGGCCCCAGAAGCACTTCTTTTAAATGTTCTCCAATCTATAGTCCAATCCCCTAGTCCCTACCTGGGTGGCTTCACTTCACCGCATCCACAGCAAAGCAAAAAGGGGAATAGCTCATATTATATTTTTTTCTGGCACAGTGTCTTAAATGGTCTCTGAGATCTCCACCTTCTTATCTGGGTTGGGATTGGTGTGACTCCTGAACTTGGGGTCTGGCCATGTTATGCTAGCAGGACATCCTGTTGACCCATGGTAGGCTCATATCTTCCAGGCATGAAACAAAGCAATCAGTCCTGGTTGTCTTGAGAAACCAAAAGGTTCAGTTGGGAAAGGCTCACTAGTCAGAAAGAGTCCAGTGAAGCAAACAAAGACCAGTAGACTGTCAGCCCCAATAGACCACTCATGGATGATGGCCCACTCCTCAACTCCACTCTCCTCTTGTTCTTCTGTAAAAGCAAAGCAAAGTGTCTGCTTATATACCACTCCATAGCAGTTCAAGCACTATCTGGGTGGTTTACAATTTAATTATGCAAGCTATACACACACACACACCCCAGCGAGCTGGAGACTCATTTTACGTATCTCAGAAGGATGGAAGGCTGAGTCAACCATGAGGCTGCTACCTGGGACTGAACCCCAGGTCGTGAGCACAGTTATAGCTGCAGTACAGGCATTTAACTACTACTCCACAAGCTCTTCTGTAGTTGAGCTCTCCTCAGTTCTTCCCACTCTCCATCAGTCTGCTTCTCTCTGTGTGTTCTCTGCAGCAGTAATTCCCAACCTTGGATAACCCAGGTGTTCTTGGATTGCAATGTCCAGAAATATTGGCCAGCATGGCTGGGTTACCCAAAGCTTGGGACCATTGTTCTACAGGTTTCTCCTGTTCTCCTGTCACTTCCTTTTTTACAGTCTCACCTATGCAGGAAGCTCCTTGTGTGGAATTTACCCACAATTTTCTTTTTCCTTCCTGTGCCTTTCAGCCCAATGTTATTACTTCCAAGCAGTAGTCTGAGGAATGAAGCTATGCATATACATCGACCTTTGATTGGGACCTTGGAGTGGCAGGAAAAATACAGAAGTCAACCTGCTCACATTTAACATGATTTGTTCATGTTTTAAAAATAAAAGATGATGTACTGTACTCTTTTTTCCTTTGTGGAAAATAAAGCTTCTCCTCAGATAAAAATCTGCCCTGGAAAGGACTTATCTGATCTGCATGTATACTAGAGATCTCCCAGTAAAGAAAAGCAAAGAAAAGCCATCAGAGTTGATGTTTTTATGAAGTTTCCTGGTTCTAGGGAGGAAGATAAATGCCTTATAGAAGAAAACCTCCCATCTGCTGAACGAAATGGTTGTTTACAGTATTTATGTTGGGGGAAGGGGCAGGTGGTGACAGTTATCACTACGAAAGCAAAGCCCTCTACACTCTTACAATGAAATGGGGAACACTCCATGCTTCCTGAAAAAAACCCTCTGCTTGCATCGACTGTTCACAGTGCCATGCACTACAAGATTATTGAAATGTTTCAAAAGCAGCAAGAATTGCAGAAATGCAACGCCTCCTGGCTGTATAAACCTTCCCTCTCTGTGAACAGTAGTTCCTAGGTCCTGTTTGCTTCTACACCTTATATAATATCTTTCTCCCCCAAATCTGACAAGATGACAGCTCAAAAGTGTTTAGAGAAATCAATTTTTTTTTCAAACTCTTTACTTTCAAGCATCAATTTCATCTTCCCTCAACATTTTGCCCCCCTTTTCTGGACAGTCAGCAGTCAGCTACATCAACACTTCAATTCTATATCTACTACTTTTTCATTATATCCAGTATTTATTTCACATTTAAATCATGCTTTAGTGTTTACTGTACAACATTACACAGTCTAAAACTTAGTGTCCTGGAATCACCTGACAAGCATTATCTTAGTAAACCCTCTAATGTGAATTGATATTGTTTGTTTGTTTGTTTGTTTGTTTGTTTGTTTGTTTGTTTGTTTGTTTGTTTGTTTGTTTGTTTGTTTGTTTGTTTGTTTGTTTGTTTGTTTGTTTGTTTGTTTGTTTGTTTACCAAAAATTTAGGTGCCCCACTACCAGCAATTATTACCTTCAAATTGAGGACCGAAGCACAAAGAAATCTTTTTTAAATCCACCCCAACCTTGAGAAGACAACTTCAAAGAGAAATGTTTTGACTGTGTCTGTTTTTTGTTTCTGCTTGACAATTCTTTCAGTAGCTCTTTCCAGGCTTCATAAGTGACGAAACAAAAACAAACAAACAAACAAAATCATATCAGTGTTTATTTCCTAGGATACAATTTATAATTAATAAGTCATTGATCCTTCCCCTTTCTTCTTCCCAAACTGAATTTCCTAATCTCTCCAGCAGTAAACATTCTAGTCTCAAATATGTTCCAGTGGTCTGCTTCATTTAGAATTCATGTGACATTTTACACAGGATGGCGGAGAAAGAGAGTGTGAAATGTTGTTTTCTCTGCCTCTGCCATATAAATTATTCATCTTTGTGATTTGCTGGGTGGTTTTTCCACCTAGATAAGAAGTCACCTCTCATTTACTGTACAACAGCACACAGCCTAAACAATCAAAACTGGTTGGAAAGCTGCCGAATAAAAGTGTGAGCTGAGCGTAGACTGCACTGTGTTAGAACTACAAAACTAACACACAAAAGAATCTTACCAATGGAACCTCGCATGAAATTATTGATGAGCACAAACTGCTTGCTGTGATACCAGGTGTCATTTCAGCAAATGGTACTATGTATGGGTTCTTTTATGTAAGGCAAGTAGATGATTACAGAGGATTTCTGCCATGTATGGTGGAAGTACATTCTTCTCTTGGGGACAGTGGAAACATAATTTTGTTGGCGACTTCGGAAGTCAAGAAATAAGAAAGCAATTCATAGCTGAGAGAACATAGCAACATGTTTGGTTTGACAACTTTTTCAAAGCAAAAAATATATGTCTTGGAAAGCCAACTAATAAATCTCTTGCATCATGCTTGTTTACAGGAAAAGAGTGATATCAGAATTTGGTTGTGGAGGTTGTTTTTATAATGCAGTTTCATTCATTCATTCATTCATTAGATTGATTGATTGATTGATATACTGGCCATCTGACCAAAGTTCACTCTGGGTAATTTACAAGAGTTTAAAATAAACAATACAATAAATAATACAGTTAAACTATATACAATATATAACAAAATTTAAAACAATCAATCAACCATAATTAAATCAGACAGCAAGCAAAAATAATAAATCAAAATGCATATGAAAAGCAGAGGCAGATTAGAGTGTAAGAAGCCAGATCAGCGGAATGAGCAAGATGAGGAACAATAATCATCCACACAGGTCTACACTATCATACTGAGGGAATGGTTGTACTACTGTCTACTGTACTACCATCTCTAATGGGTTACACAGACACTGGGAAGCAATACTTTGTCCTCTCACACAGAAACATGTAGCAGATAAGGGGGGGGGGATTTCCATTCTGGCACCTTAAAAAATTCATCTCAGTTCAGAACTGTTGATCAGGTTGTATGAAACTGGAATACAGTAGTGCCTCGTAGGACGAATTTAATTTGTTCTAGGAGTCAAATTGTCCTACAATTATTCATATTACAAGGCACAGTTTCCCATAGGAATACACTGAAAACCTATTAATCCATTCTCGAGGGAACGGATTAATAGGTTTTCAATGCATTCCTATGGGAAGGCTGTCCCAACTCCCCTCAATCAGGAACAGCCAAAGGCTGCTCTCCGCAGCCCTGCCAGACAGCTGACTTGACAGGTTGGACCTGTCAAAATCCACTCTCTGGGAGGTTATGGAGAGCAGCCTTCAGCTGAAAGTGATTAAGGGGGCAGCCACCTCCTCTTCACCCGGGTCTCTGCACCGAATATCGAGTGAAGAGAAGGAGAAGGAGGCTGTTTTATCCTGCCTTTTTTCCATGCAGCTTCCAATCCATGCATGCTACAAGGAAGGGAAGGCAGGATAGAAATCTCCACTACCTCCTCTTCTCTGGGACCGAGGTAAGTGGCTCTGGCAGGCGGGCAGGTGATTTTCCATGGCCTAGAGTTGAGCTGCCATGGGCTCAAGCCCTTTGAAATTCGCCAAGCAGCCAGCAGATTGCGACCGCTTTCCCTTCTGAGCTCCCCAGGGAAGGCAAAGATCAATGGAATCCCGCTTTCCCTGCCAAATTGGTGGAGCAAGCAGAATCCCATTGATCTCTGTCCACCCATGTGACTTTGAAGGAAAGCACGCTTCCTTCAAAATTACATTTGCGTTATGAGTTTTTTGTCTTAAGGGGCATTCGTCTTATGAGGTATTACTGTATATGAGATTAGACTCAAGAGGCGTTCATGCTGTTAAATGTTACCATGTGTCCATATACTTAGATGAAGTGCAAAGCAAAGGTTAGAAAGTTACTTTCTGGATAAAATATTTAGTTATTGTTACAATTCCAAATCCTAAAAGAGGAGTTAACACCATTATAACTGTATGGTTTTTGCATGTTACTATTTGTTTTCCGATTTCCCCAAAATAGGCAATTATCACTACTTTAAAAAATCTAAATCCTACAGATCACTGCTCTGGGATTTATTATGTACTGTACTCATGTCTACTTCACCAACACTTTAGCAACAGAACTAGGCACAGTAGCACAAGCATAAGCCAACACTTGAAATTTGCTGGATTGCTCTTCTACTACATACGGAAATCACAGCCCTGTAACTATAAAGTAATTCAATGTAATGAAAAAATTACAGTAGCCTCACAAAAAAAGAAATAATCTGTGACAGCTTCATTTTCCACTCTTTGTTTTGTTTGTGATTACTGTATACATACAGGTAAGTTCTTTATTTGTGGTTACTGTATATGTACAGGTAAGTTAAGTGGTAGCATGATGCTCTGATTGAAAGATGTATGATAAATAACAGATCCTATATGACAGTTGAGGAATTGGGGGGGGGGGAGAGAATCTGCCTAACACAACTTAGTTATTACTGTTTTTCCACACCATTAACAACCCAGGATCACTGGTCTTCCTCCCTCCTCTGACATATATAGCAGATTCATGGCCTTACCCACTGCTGTCTCTGCTGTGAATATTTCTTCAGGTACATTATCAGGTACAGCACTGTGTTAGATAAAGGAACTGTGAGATGACTTCAAACAGCATCTCTAGCTAGCCAGTCCTGAAGATCCTCTCTCTTTTCCCTTCTCCCCAGACTCCCCAGCTGGTTGGCCCATCCATCCATCCATCCATCCTTCCTTCCTTCCCTCCCTCCCTCTTCCAAGGAATTAGTGGAGTAGCTTGAAAGGTGTGTGTCTCCCTGTGGATGGAGACCCTTATGCATGTGTTTGTGGTAGACCCTGGACTGCCTCTTTTGAAAGAGAGACAATAGCAGGGAAGATAAAGGGCTGATGACATCACAGGATGCCGTAGAGAAGGACTGTTCTACTGAGTGATCAGTTATGGGGATTAAAGGAAAGGTTGGGAAAGAGGTGCCATAAATAGGCTAAATGTCTTAATTAAAAGGAAGAGCTGCCTTGGGTCCTTTCCAGGAGAAAGGCAGGACAGAAATATTTTAAATAAAAAATTTAATTCCTATATTTTTCCATCTATAAGATACCCCCATGTAAAAGACAATTCCAATTTTCCAATCCATAATTACAGATTCACAAACATGTGGTTCTTTCTTTGGCTTACCTCCATGTATAAGACAATCCTCAATTTTTAGTCTAAAAGATTTAGACAAAAATATAGTCTTATACATGAAAAACTGTAATAAATAAATTATAGAGGAGGATGTGAATGACAGCAGTCTGCGGTGTATCGTCTCTTGCCTTGCAACTACCTGGGATAATTGAATGTTTCTGAATGAACAGAAAAATCAGTCTAACTATTCTTTGAATGGCCCATTGTGTTCCAGCTGAGCCTGACCCAGTCCTGTACAGCTTCCATGGCTAGGATTTTTAGGAAATTAGGACTGTATACTCTAGACCAGTGGTTCTCAACCTGTGGGTCTCCAGATGTTCTTGGACTGCAACTCCCAGAAGCCTCCACCGCTCGCTGTGCTGGAAGGGGTTTCTGGGAGCTGCAGTCCAGGAACATCTGGAGACCCCCAGGTTGAGAACTACTGCTCTAGACAGATAAGATTTAGGTTAGGAATAAATATAGCACAAAGAAGATACAAGTTGTAAAAAGATAAGAATTAACCCTGGTTTTCTGAAGATTGCAGGACACAATTGTGACCTAATTGCATTTTTGTTATTTTAATCCCTAATAATTATGATGTTACAAAATAAAAACACCTTTTGTTCTGCACAACTCTTTCTTTCCCAGTGGCCGTAATCAAGTTAAAAAAAAATCTCAACTGGCTACATGGTCGTCACTCAGCAAACAGGGTAGTGTAAGAAAAGTATAACTATTGAAAAGCTGTCATTTGGTCAGGGATGGTAGCAACAAGCTTTGGTACTTACCAGAGCCATAGCAAAAGATGCTTGGAGGGCATATACTGTATGTGTGTCCCAAACATAACCCCCTCATCAGCATGTGATAGCATCTCCACACCTGTTGTGGATAGCTGCATGGAGCCCATTCAAATTAGAGTCTTCGTGTAACTAGTGCTAGAATGTTGAATTTAGGCACCACACCTTTCATTTCCAGTTCTTCCCTCCACAAAGCATCATTCCACAACACTGCTGGAAATCCAGGCAATGGACCATATGCTCCTGTTCAATTGCCAAAGGGGCTAATAACATAAAAAGAACCCTGGACATGATATTGTGCTGAAAACACGTTCACCTGGAGCAGGTCCTGTCTTTACATCTACAACGCAGAAAGGCACACTAGAATAGCCTTGCATGTTCCGGAATGCCTGGCAGTCAGTGGTGAGTGCCTTTCCTTACCCCAGTGAACACTGTCTCAAACTTTCCTGATTGTGTTTCTGGTTGGAAATCTTGTATAAGTTGGAAATCTTGTATAAAAACCAAGGGAGAGAAATAATTATGTATAAAAGAAAATGTGTGCATTGTAATAGAATTACAACAATATAAAATATGTACTTATAGACTTTGCATAGTGTTGAAGATATGAAAAATGAACAGTGTAATGAGACCCTCCCACAAACGAGTAGATGCAGAAGTTTAAACCAATGCTTAATTTCAATATCTATAGAAAGTTAAAAACCTGGCCATCAGCAATTCTTCAAAAGAGAAAGAAACACAACCATTTTTGAAATCATAATGTGGAAAAGAGGGCACACAATAGGGGTAATAAGGTACAGGTCTGTGGTTTTAGTAAGTGCTATAAGGTACAGCATCCATCTCAGCTCTTAACCTTCTTGATCAGTCATGGAAAATGGAGTGTTTTAAGACCAGTGAAGGGCAGTAGAGCTTGAACATTGTGTGAGGTAAATGCATCAGCAAAACTGAATGCTACAACCTCTGAGTGATTGTATTGAAGGTCTCATGTTCCACCTTCAGGCCTCAGTTAATCAAGGACTCAGGAACAAGGAGTGAAGTCTTCTCAGATTTGTTTCTACTTAATGTTCTTCTGGGCAAGCCAAGAGGGCACGAAAATGAAATAGCAAGATTTAAAAATGATACAGGCAAAAGGAAACTAAAAATGGAATTGTCTTGAACCATGAATAGAGATGGGCATGACCAGGAAAAAAATTTTTCGCGTTATCATTTTTCGGGATGGGTCTGTTTCGGCTCGTTTCCGTTTTTCGTGAAATTTCACAAAAATTTGTCATTTCGTGGTGTCGTTTTTTCATCTGTCGTTATACTGGTTTAGGGGGGGTAGCGGGCTCCTGGAGGCACCTCTGTGGGGTGGGTGCCTCCTCTGGCCCGCTATAAAGGGAAAGCGGGCTCCTGGAGGCACCCGTGGGTGCCTCCTATCCTCACCCACTGCAAAAGGACATGCATAGCCATATGGGTATGCATACCAAGTTGCAGATGCAGCAGACTGGCAGAGGCACCCCTCTTTTTGCGGTGCCTTCCCTGCATCAGTCAGGCCTCGGGGGCATGGTTTGCATGTCACACATGCTGCCGAGACGAGCCTGCAGGAGTCACCCAGAGCCAGACTGGCGGACTCTCTGCACCCGCTGCGTCTCACTAAGAAGGGAAAGGTACTTGCGTGTAGTGCAATGCAAGTAGAACTGGCTTAGGGTTAAGACGGGTTAGCGCAAGGGCTAGGGTTAGGATAGTTACGGGTGAGGTTAGGGTGAGTATTGGGGTGCACCTCTGGGTGCCTCTCTGACCCACTTAGAAGGACAGTGTACTGGCGTATGGGTTAGGCTTAGGCTTCAGGTTCGGGTTCGGGCTACAGTTAGTGGGCTTTTTATGCCTGATTGGCACATCCCAGAAGTCTCTGTGGTCAACCTGGCCAAGTGGCCATGCGATTGGTGGAATGGCTCCAAAAATTTGCATGGTCACTTCCATGGCCAGCCCATCATTGCGCAGGTGTAAAATAAAATAAAATAAAATAAAATCAATGGAGAGAGGACAGAGGAGACATTTTGTTGCAAGAAAAACCCACTGCTACTGTAAAAATTCTGGCAGTTTTAAAATAGCATTAGCAATTTCTGCATGTTTCTGTGGTGCTTGTGTTGGCTTGTGTGTTTTTGTTTTTTGGACCACCATTTCAAAAAAAATATTGCGGTTGCTGCCCCATTTTCGATCCCCCGCCCATACCGCATGGCATGGCGAGACGAGAGCAGCCCAGGAGGACAGGAGAGGGGGGGAGGCCAGGGACCCACCCCCCCAGAAACCACCCCTCCTCTGGTAGGTGCCCTCACTCAGGCAGGCATATTTCCGCCTGCTTTTTGGGCCGGGAATCAGGGCGGGGGTTTTAAAACTTTTTTTCTGTGCCGCTTGAATTGCGGCGGCCGGCGGCGAGTCCGGCTTGTTGCGAGTGACTACAACGAGGATTTCCCCCACCACCAGAGCAGCCCAGGACAGGAGGGGGGGTCAACCACCCCTCTGGTAGGTGCCCTGAGCCCTCACTAAGGCAGGCATATTTTCGCCTGCTTTTTGGCCGGGAATCGGGGTTTTTTTTAACTTTTAAAAACTTTTTTTCTGTGCCGCTTGGCATCGCGGGATCGCCGTGATGCCAGGAACGACAACGACAAATCAGACCCAATTTTTTTTTTAGTCGGTTCGAGTTCAAGTTCTGGCGGAGTAATTGTCATTTCCTTTTCTGTTCCGTAACAGAAACGAGTAACGGAAACGGAAACGAGAATTTCGTCAAGTCGTGCCCATCTCTAACCATGAATACATTTGTATTCAGCTGTACATATGCATAATGTACTCACTACACAAATGGCTTCCTGGCTTATCTGCTTATTTGAGCCCTTAAAGTAAGAAGCTGACACTTTTTGAGCCCTTCTACATGGAGTATAGTGGATGAAATTCTTGAACCTGATACTGCATATATGGCCTTTGAATTGCAGCCACCTAAGATCGGCTTGGCACACTATGTTGAAGTGCATATTACATCACAGTCCATCTTCAAACATTCCCAAACAAGCATGTAATTCAAGTCAACTTATTGGGGAGCCAACATGGCTTATCTCTCAATCTAATACACATGTAATAGCCAATTTAGAATTGCCTTGTAATGTGCGAAATGACCTTGAGGTGAAGGATTGTAAAATGTTTTGCATGCTGAACTCGTGGCAAATAATACATATGATAAATCATAAACAAGAAGCTGAATTTCTCTTTTTCAGCTCAGCTTTTCAACCAAACTCTCTAAAACAGTGTTTAGAACAATAATAGGCTGGATGGAGAGCAATGCAACCAAGAAGCCAGAGGCCAACTCCCCACTGTACCTCATAGGAACAAAACCCATCTGTGGAATGGTAAACAATTTCAGAGTGCTCTATACCTAGAAAATCCTGAAAGGACTCTCCATAAGTCAGAATCGACCTGACATCTTTATTAATTAGAACAATAAATATGTATAATTTATTGGTTGTGTTATCGCTTTCCTAGTACATTCACTTGTACCATTATTTGCATTACTCTAAAAAATACAACCCATGCTTCCTTCTTCCTTTTCACTTGGAGCATGTTGCTTATTCTTGTGTCTTCTTTTCTCTACTCGCCATTAAAACTATCTTTGTAAACATGATTGAGAAGTCTGGTCTTCAGAATATCTGTGTAGACCTTGTTCTTCTTAAATTCAGCTGCCTTAGCTATACTTAATCAGCTTCTAATTTAAACCAAAAGTCAGATCCCCATTGCTTTTTTTTCATATGGTCCTCATTTTACCTGTCTAATCAGGACTAGTAGTATCATTAGCCAGAATGAGGCAGAATTATCTTCTTTGATACAGGTAGCAAAATATACTAGGATAGCATCTCCAACATAATTGGTCTTTAAATACATCCCAAGGTCATAAAGTTCTTTCAGTGTTCTCCTTGCACTCTGCTGCTATCACACCTCAGTTTTCTCACATGTCTGCCAATTAGTCTTTATATATAGTGCCTTTCAAAAAATATTACTCCCATCATCTTTGTCTTTTCCCTAAAGCTCAGCCATCCCGACCACATCCTCTTTCTTCATAACAAAATGGAGGTCATTAAGGGAGCTTGTTGAAGCTTACAACTGTGTGAATGACTGAAAACAGCTCTAAGAATTGGGTTTCTTGTCTCTAATCTGAAAATTCTGACTGGGGGAATTCGTGGTGAAGACTGGGAGTTTTAGTACACACACACACACACACACACACACACACACACACACACACACACAATGCCTACTACAGACATATAAGAAGTCCAGGCACTTCAAATTGATCTGATTTCATATAATAAAAAATACATGATCTATTTCAGATATGTTAAGAAACACAAATGCAGAGTTTTTCATAGGCCTTTTCAGATATTTTAAAAGCATGTGGATACCACACATGATGAGGGGAGCAGAGACCTGCCCCTTCCATGTTTGATGCCCTCATCTGAAAGTGATGCTCTAAAGAATTCGTTACAGAGAAGTCAAAATGCTAATGCACTGTATTATGTCTTACATGTAGCTCTTCTTCAGTACATGCATTTGAAACAAAATAAAGGCAGTAAGTAAAAATGTCCTGTTCCAAGCAACTGGGCCATCTTTACAACCAAACATTTTAATTGATTAGTGAAACAAAATAATCAACCAAGCATTGCATCCCCAAATAAAACAATATTTTTGAATTGATCTAGATGTCCATATAGCTTTTAAAGCACTGAGTTTGGCACCACTGTTTACAGAAAGTTTTGTAACTTATATTCAACATCATAGGCTGAAAAACTCTTTAAACTCTTTTCAAAACCCTTTGCAGACAAATCTTTTCTCTACACCTCTTTAAAAAACTATAGCTTATACTATGAAATGTGTCAAATCATCTGAAAGATATCTTGTTGTATTCTGTTTAATCTTCTTCCAATCTGACCTGTTACTTGTATCATCCAACCTTGGTATTAATATTTTAATACATGATGGAAGTGAGAACCAAGTCAGCAGTAAAGTTCATGCTAGGGAGAGGGGTTTCCCCCTTCCTTTTTCTAGTCTGTCATTTAACAAGCCCATTTACAGAATGCTAAGCAGATTTCTGTTTAATCAATCCAATATACTATGCTAGTATGTGAATTCTCCACAAGGGGCTTGAGCTAAAAGCATAAGAAAATTAGCTTTGTGAATACCTCCTGCTGAATTTAGCCCATTACTTTTAGTTAAAGGTGGGTTTGGTGTAGCAATGGCATAATGGAAGGTTACTGAACATTGTGATATTACCTAGTGGATGCAGTCTTGCCCTTTGGTGTTGAGAGGATTTGTGCCTCATTGCAAGTCCGTGGGGGAATACTGGTTCTTTCTTGCTATCTTCACAAGTCCATCAAAGCAAAAATGGGGTGGAGCCACATGGCCTTCATAATTTTTTTTGCAAAAATAGGCTACTGGCAATACATTTATAGGACATTATTAAAAATAAAAAAGCAAGGAACATTGCAAGCTTTCGAGTTTAAATAACACTTCTTCAAAGCAGGTCCCAGAAGTTCAGACATGGTAAAAGATGTGTTTTACCAGGATGTAACTTTTAGATGTTCTTAAAATCCATGGCTACTATAGATGGTGTTGCAGCCAGGGCAGAAGTCTTGTAAGAGGCAAGAAGGGCAATTGTAAAAAGCTGCTTCTTAAGCACACACCCCCATTGTCCAACCAAAGGAACATGGGTCACACACTACCGCCACTCCCTTACCCAGCTCCATTTGGCACTAGGAGACATACAAATCCCTTTTGGCCTAAAGGAAGGGAATGAGGCAGAATTAAGCACATGGGTTTCCTCGCATCAACCCTTTTCTCCCCCACCCTGTGTTATTGGCCTCCATGGGGGTGTGGCTTAGAAATAATACCTGGCAGATAGCAGATTCTCCTGTACACTCTTTCCTCAAATACACACCTTAGGGTGCTTTGAGCAGATGTTCCAAAAAGAGGTTAATAGGCCAATTCTTCAGGCAAGGAATGCTTTTCCTCCTACATTATTGTATGAATTAGAAGACAGGGTAGGGAAGAGAAAGTGAAAAAAACAAGAACTAGACAGGTCCTCAGTTGGTTTCCTGATCAGTTTAAAACACTCAGGCAAGAAATGAAGCTTGGTCACTTCTGAGTTGTTGCTGGAATTCAGCAATGAAATTATGTAAAACCTCATGAGAAAAAAAACAAGAAATAGCAAAAATAACAGGAACAATTGCTGTTTAACAACGAAATAGCCAGAATCATGGAACAGAAGAACAGAAATGAGCAAATTAGGATAGGGAACTCCAATACTGTACCTTTTTACCAGATTTGTTAGGGGGTGAGGCATATTAGTTTAAATGGTAGGCCTTGAATGAAATCCCATGTAAGACAAAGCAGAGCAGAAAACACTGACAAATTTGATGTGCCATCAAGGTAATCAGAAAACAGACAAAAGTTCTAGCTTAGTATATCATACTCAATATGTGCTTCATTATAGGCTGGGATCACTCCTTACAGAAGAAAGATGGTGGATCCTCCCCAAACAAAGAACAGGGAGCATCCACCACAGCAGCAGCAGCAAAATGGAACAGCACTAATGATTCCACCACTGGAGAGTTTCAACTGTTCTTATCAACTGCTGTGTTTGACTCCGAAGCCAACAGAAGTAACAATCAGGCCTGCCCACAAACACATTTTCGCAAGCTAGACATATTTCTTGACAAAACAATGCATGATCTTGTCATTTCAATTGTAAGTGCATTTCTAGAGATAAATGGGTGAGCAAGGTAATGATACTTTTACGAAGCTAAATGATGAACAGTATTTACATGTTTGAAGAAGGCAGGCACTGGATTATTAATTACTAGATAAATGAAATATTCTGTCCATCAGGCAGTATGTTCATATTCCTTAAAAGACAAAGCATCCAGACCTGCTAGATCCTGTTTATTGGATTTATAAAGGGCACAAATCTCTAAATAAACTGCTTCTTGCAAAACGGGAAACTGTTTTGCCATCAGAATTTAAAGTAAGCAACCAAGGTTTGCTTTCTAATAAATAATGTTTGGTACTCTTAACCTGTTTATGCCCTCTTCTGCCCAATACCTCTGGGACCAGTAGTCGACTGCAGTTTATCCTACAAAGCTATTATTCCTTCAGGAAAATTGCCTGGATGTGAAACATGGCTTCTTTTTTCAACATCCCTTTCAAAGGGTCTCCATTTCAAAACCAACCCATTTCTGCAGCAATATATATGCTAAGAAAGTTGGCCGCTAAACACAGCTTGTAAAAACCCTCAAGGTATATGCAACTTTAAAATGTAAAATCACAGAAAGTTTACTTGTCAACATGATTTAACTATCTCCTCCTATGTAGCTAGTAGAAATGCATTACTGTATTGTTAAGCAGAAATTATTATGGTTTATACCAGGTGTTGCTCTAGAAGGTGGAGGTTTGTGTCATTATTTTACCTTCTGTCAACCTCTAGCATTACAGTAGGACATTTTAGACTCCCACAGCCACATTTTGGTGCAGAGTTCCTACAGACATAAGCCTGCTAGATAGGCACAGTTGTAAGTCGTGTCCCCAGCCATTTACCTTGTATACTTTTTCTGTAAACACAAAATGGCTGGTGCAAAAAAGGTTCCCAATGCGGTATATTTTAGTCCCAGTCAATGTACTATTTCTTACGAAAGGACGTTAAAATTTACTGGGGTCAGGAAATAGTCCGCTATGGTAGAAGCATGTGTTCATTTGTTGCTACTATATAGCAATAACAAAAAGGATCTATAGCAAAAAATAAGCCTATTTGTTAAAATCTCTGTTCACATTAAGCATCTGGCTAACTTCCAAATTAATTCAGCAAGAAAAAAGCTCAGAAAAATACTACCCTGTGTTTTTTCTAGGATGTATGAAAATGAAACACAAAATGCATGGTAACTGGGTGGCATGCATAAAGTGATTTCACCTTCTATTGTAAATGAGATTGAAAAATTTGCAAAGTTATCAACTGTTTAGAACTTTGAGTTGCATGCCTGTGATGTCAGCCTAACATTTTAGCACTCAAGAACTTACAGTTATTAGAACGCACCACCAAAGTATTCAGGACCTGAACTGGGAACATAAAACCAGAGGAATTATCAGACACATTGCGTGCAAACCACAAAATATGACAACTGAAGTGTGTGTGTTAGAACACCCACATAATAAGGCGACCTTCTTATGTTAACCTATGCAGAAAGTGATGTTTGGAACCATCAGCAAAACAATGTATTAAATTTTAAAAAGCTTTTAAAAGAATGAATTATAAATTTGGGAGACAGAAAAGGGTGGGCTCTGGTGCAGCTCTTGGCATGAATAACAGACAGGAAGAGGAAGAGTGTGCTGGAGGAAGTGGAGTCGAGCATTGCTCTAGAACAGACAGGACAAAGAAAGAAAACAAAGGGGGGAAGAGGTCTAAGTGCCACCCCATATCTCTTAGGACATATAGTGTGACGGCACCTTCCTTTTAAGCATGTAATTGAGATGAAAATGTGAAGTGTAAGGAACCAAGCTATTAATCTTCACAGGATCCTCTTGATAATGCTGCCACCTTTTAAATCGACACCTTATGAACTGGGACAGACTCAGATGTATAATATAAAAATAAAAATTATGTTTATTGAGAAAATAAATAAATACAATAATGACTGAAGTTGGTATGTGTTGCCTTAAACATAGAATAGATTAAATCAAATCTTCAAGCCTCTCTGCCTTTAATAAACAGTAAATAGTAAAGCCCTCACACCTAACCTGCCTGATTTAACTCTAACAGAGCTGTGCTCTCTCAGCTCTCTCAGCTCTCAACTCTCCTTCACAGACCAGGCTCCACCCTTTTTATACCATACAATCCCCCCTCCTGCTGGGAGTGGCTGATGATTTACATATGTATCTCTCCTACTTCCAGAGTGTTGTCACATATAGTCACTTATAGAAAACAAGACTGCAAATTTATATACTCCTGCCAACCTAAAATTGAGGTCACATTGTATGTGGAAAATTATCATGCTTTCCTTTCCATGGGTTCTGAATGTTTAAAAAAAAGTTGTGTCCACTTACATAAATGTGAGTCATATGTTAGCATCAGGAGAAATTTAAAACACAGGAGCCACTACAAATAGAGCTATTCAGATTAAAAATGATCAGCTGAAGTGAGAAAAAAGTATGGGAAGATAGAGCTAGAACCAGAGATCTCTCTTCCGTGTCAAGAAGGAGACACTAATTCAATTGTAAATCAAGAGTCATTGCAAAGTTGTTATTTCCTAGCAAGGGCTAGTGAACACGTTACACAAGGAAATATACATAGGCACATGGAAGACCCAAAGCAGGGTTAAGCAAGCTCCATGGATTGGATGAACTATTTCCCATACCAGAGATCCATTGGAGGCCTTGTTGGGCAAAAAGAACATCAGAATCCCGGGGGGGGGGGGGACAGAATGAACAAGACATGTAAATGACTACCGATGTGATTAAAACATGAGAAGGGGGTTGAATTTTAAATTGAAATCTTTCCTTTAAGCTATCAACCCATCAAAGGCTTGTTACTTTTGCCTACCATCCACAACAAATTTCCACTTTCTCCTGTTTAAAAAAGGGGGCAGGACTATCTCAGTCAAACACAAATGAATCTTCACAGACCACTAGGTAGAATATTCGAGACAGGCAACCTGATAAATGATGATAAAGTTCATTAATTGATTCATATTTGGATGAATCAATACCGCCAATGAATAGAAATCAATTAATTTTAGCAATTTTTGATTTGCAAATTCATTGAACTATAAAATGGCCCCCAAGGCACCTAGACACACCAATATTTTGGAGAAGGTTTCCAGAACACTCCTCTATAACTCCTCAATCCCTTTCATGAAGATTGGGTTTGGGGCATTCAAATTATACCCCCACAAAAAGGGACCACAAGGAAAGTTCCCTCCAAGCACCTAGAAACACCAGATGTGCATAGAAACTTCCTCTGACTCTTCTCTACTACTACTCCAAGTCTGGTGAAAATTGGGTTTCCCCATATACTAAAGGGCACATTCCTGGAGGGACACTTTGTGTGTATATAATGCAGATGTCTGAATCCAAATCTGCATCAAACATGGAAGGAGAATCTGGGGAAGCTTTGCTGTAATATTTGTGTCTCTAGGTGTTTCCAAGCCATTTTATGTGGTTTTAAATGCAAAAATGAATTGACAAATCAATGTGTCCCTGCTTAAGGGAGAAATTGTAAATTTGCTATTTGTGATTTGTCAACCTTGATGAATCATAAATTGAAATGAATTACCATTTTTCTGATTCATGTCCATCTTAAGTTGCTGCACATAAATTTCCAAGACTTTTGTCTCTTCATCAGCTGAGAAAGATGTTTGTTTGTTTGTTTGTTTGTTTGTTTGTT
>JAHTLZ010000204.1:56357311-56388715 GCA_023846285.1 Phrynocephalus versicolor | reverse complement strand
ACACACACACACACACACACACACACACACACACACACACACACACACACACACACACACACGAATAGAGAACAAATATTAATAAGATGCCAAAGCTGTACTAACATAGTCAATGTTAGTACAGCTTTGACATCTAGATCCTGTCATATTTCAACCATTCCACATATTTTGGTCAAAAAATGAGACACTATCCTATTAATTTCTTCTAGTGTTCTATTCTTCTGTTCTTCTTTTCTTCTAATCTTTATTTCTTTTCTTCTTCTAGAGGTGCTCTTCAGATACTTGACAGCAGTATTATAAGAAAACATGTAAATTTTTATTAATGGTCCAAAAGCATCACAAATCATCATTACAGCTTACTGCTTGTTTGGGTTAACTCTCAGCTTCTTTGCTTGTCATACCAGTAACATTATGGAATGAGATTCCCTGCATTAGCAGTGTTCCATGAAAAGTAATAGCATGGGTGAAGAGATACATAGATGGCCAAATGGATTGGGTGTCATGGCCTCTCCAGGTTTACAGTTAATGACCACTTGTCCTTACATAACTTCCCCCTTCTTCATGGATATAGTTGTTCCTTTCTTTTTCCTCTGTCTGAAATGGAAGAACAGTAATGAGGATGACTCCATTTTGGCCTTCAACACACTTGCAAAGATACAGTCCAGTTCTAGGGAGTTCCATACTCACATCCATGTTTTATCCGTTTCCCCCAAATGGATTTATTGGACAATAAATGTACATCACTGTTGCTTCCGTGTCTCCTTTCATTGTACTATAAGGATCTAAGGGGTTGTTCCTAATCATAGATATATGATCATCTGACTCCTCTGCTGCACTCTGCTGAGATAATTATCACAAATTCTTAAAATTGATCCAAACCAAAAGCTGAAATCTTCCCACCATGTATTCCTTTTTATGTAGTGAATCAGACATTTGCCAGATTGACATCAGCTTTCCTGTGACAAAAATACAGCTAGTATCACAGAGGGAATACAATGTTTAAGCACCAAACTAATAGATTGCTCCTAAGAGGAAAAAAGAATCAAATACATTTAGAAATACAAGTCTCACTCAAGCTTAGTAATACCATGTTGTGTCTAATATACAATATTTGGCTTCAGTATACTTTGATCTAGCATGATCTATCTGTCCCTGTCTTTCTCTGTCTTTGTTTCCTTCTACAAAAGATTACTATGGTGCCATTGGCAAAACCCACCATCAGCCAAGTCATGAATGGCCAATTGAGGATAATGGCTTAATAGTCCATATATTACTCATTGGCCAAAGTCCTGCTGGAGGAATGCAGAAGGTATAACTTAAAATAAAAACATATACCACTCCATAGTGCTTACAGCAGTCTTGGGGAGGGGTTATAATTTAATTATGCAGGGTAGACATTGCCCCCCCGCCATGAGCTGGGTGCTCATTTTACTGACCTTGGAAGCCATGAGCCAAGTATCTCAATTAGCATTATATCCATACTGATTTGCATCACTTAGTATGCAACAATAAATGCATACAGAGATTACTTAAGTTACAATAAGTCACCACAGAAGGTTCTGCCTTTTTGCTTAACTGCACAACAGGATTTTGGTTGTTGCATATCAAGATGTCGTCAGGGGACAAACAAAAAGAAAAGTAGCATTTCATACCACACCATTTCAAGAGTTTCTCCATGTCTGTTTGATTTGGAAAGAACTGTGAGAAGTGATGATAAATATGTAGATGCAATGGAGTTTAAAAAAATTAAAAAGCTTAACAGGAAAATAAATAGCACAATTAAAAGTGCTAGGATAGAAAAAGGTTAATTGGATTCCTAAAGCTGCCACTCCAGGATGGTTTCCTTCATGTGCAATAGCTTGCCTTCACTTTGGAATAATTGATCTGGTTCCAAAAAGCATAAGCAATGGTTTCCGAAGGATCAAAAAGACAAATTGCAGCAAGGCCCGTGCACTGCAGAGGCATCAGATTTTACCTGCCTTCATTATACAGCCCCCTCTGGCACTTCTCCCATAATGAGCTCCTCATATTGTGTTTCACAACTGGATTTTACTTTTTAGAACATGCTTTCTTATGCCAAATGGATCTGTCTGACTTCTATGACAGATACCAAGAATTGTTTCTAATGGCTGTCCTTGGCATAACATCACCTTTTTAAGAAACTGAAAACCATCTCTCTCTCTCTCTCTCTCTCTCTCTCTCTCTCTCTCTCTCTCTCTCCCCCTACACTTCAGGTAATTTGCTTTTGTTTTCCATCATGCCCAAATAAAGCATACCCTGTGGATCATCATCTCCTCTCTGACTCACAGTAGAAATTTAATTCACATGGAAATTAGAGGAGGTTCTGTGACCATTCTCCAGATATTACTTCACCCTTCCTTCCCTTCCTTTTCAAATAGTCCCATGGGCATAATTTCTTTCATCTTTGCAACTAGCCTTAAATTTTATGTTGTTCTGGTCATTTAAAAACCTGATGCGTTTCAAGGGCTGCCCTCAATGCATGGCTATAAGGAGGCAGGGTTGGTATGGGACTGGAAGTCATAGTCCTCTTCCATATGTTGGTTATACTATGGAAAAAATTGGTTAAGGGCATGCACTTGCTGCCTTCCTCAGGCAATTGTTCCAGTCCCAAAAGAAAACAAAAGGGATCAAGGCACTTCCAACTCATACAACTTGTGTTCACTTGACCACAAGTGCAGCAGCAAGATAGGGGTTGATTGCTTTGATCTAGAAAGGAACTCTCCCTAAGGAACCACAGAAAGGCTGGGAAAAAATTTGTAGGATTTTACATTAGCACTGCTCTAAAACCGTCCACCTTGATTTAATTGCATCTAAATCCCATGTACATTTCCTTTATCTTTTTACAAAGAAATTCCTGTGTATTTTGTTATATACAAATGTATGAAAGGATCTACCAGTTCAGACATAAAAATCAAAGTCCAACTTTCCTTTGCAACTCAGCTTTACTGAACTGGATAATAAAGTTCCTACTAATCACTCCAACCACATAAGCTTTTAAATAATGTCCCCCCCATTAATCCAGTCTTGAGCAATCCTTCAGTCCTAGCCTATCTTTGCAAGTTCTCAAAGCCCAGAATTGCCACAAGGCTTGGCCCCACCTCTATCTTCTGCCTAGGGAGAAGAAGATCATATGTTGGATGGTGTATATCTCTGCTTCTAGCTGCTGAATGTAGTTAATTTGTTCTGTGTCCTCCAATATCTCAGAACAGACAATGGCATTGGATCGATGGTGCTACTAGCCTGCTCGAGTTGAGGCCACTCTTATCCATTCATCCATCCATGCTTGTCCTTTCCCCTCATTTTCCTCCCAATCATCCTTTCCCTCTACCCACTGCCACCAGTTCACCTTGCTCTCACCTCCCTGCTTTTTATAACCTCACTTTATTCCTCCCTTTTAAAACTTTGACACACTGGATTTGACTCAACTAACCACTACAGAAATACATTCTAATTTCAATAAAAATATGAACTTTTTTAGACACATGCCTCTCCTTCCTTACTCTCATCTTCTCTTGATGGTTCACCACCCTCTGACACATCTAAGGGCGCTTTTACACGACCCCTAAGATCCGCTGGTCACTTTAATTCAGACCAGAGATCTTAGGGGTTTGTCGCTCTTTGTGCGTTCCCACCCCTCTGCATGCCCTGGCTGCTGGCTGCATGAGGGGAGGGAGAAAAAAGGGACAAAAGAATAAAAACTTACCTCCCCGGTGCCGGTGGAAACTGCCGGGAGCCCCGTGACTTCCTGGTTCCTTCTCTTAAAGGGGCGGGAGGCAAAAAACAACAACAAAAAGAAGCGAGGAGAGCCCGGCACATCCACATTAAGATTTTTCACCCTTGGAGAGCAGGTACAAGAAAAGTGTGCTGGGACGCGCTTAGGTGGGCGTGGCCGCACTTAATTTTCAGTAAACTCCAGAGCTGGTGGGTAAACAATTTTAAGCTCTGGAGCTGGGAGCCATTTGCGGCGGAATTTAGGGGTCGTGTAAAAAGGCCCTAAGTCTTATCCTGTACTTTTGTTGGAGATTCCTATGAAGTTGGGATCTTTGAGGTGAACCTTAGATGGATAAAGTGATCTAGATGAAATCACCTATGAGATCATTAGGGTGGAAGATGCATAGGATGGTCAAAATCCTGAGCACACTCTCTGTTTCTCTAAATACACTGAATGTATTCATAACATTCCCATATTGTTTTTCTTAATACATTGTATGCATTTAACTTTTGTACTTCTGAGGCTCCATTGGGAACCAGACAAGAAGGTGGGAAGAAGAACAGCATGTCACAAAGGGAGAAGAAGTTTCTGTGTGATACAAAGCCTGGAAATGTTATTTTTGGGGGGTCCAACTCCCAAAATCTACCAGACAGCAACTTGTGACATAGTGTCCCTGTATTTAATGAAAAACTTATATTGAAATAGGAGAAGCAGCCAAGGATGGGGCAAAGGCTTGAGGTTGGTAGATTTTAACAGATTCAATTTGAATCAGTCAACCACTACAGAAATATATTCTAATTTCAATAGAAATGCAGACATTTCCATAGACATCCAAATATCACTGGAGGTGGTGGGAAACAGGAGAAACATGTCCTTTCCCCCTCTTTACATTTACTCCTTCAACATCTGATTCTATGATTCTATGATCTGCTCTTTCCTATCAAGTTCTGTTACTTTCTTCAAGAAATGGTAACCTTGCTTAAATGCATGATTGTGCTTCTGTATAATGCCATCTATGTGCACTGCAGCTTCAGAAATGTTTATTCTCTGGCAAGGTGTGATGACAAATAAATCAATGTTTTCATTTTGCTGGTGGCCTGAAAGAATCTGTGTTATCTTAGATGTCACTTTCTTTTTAAGCAGATGACATTTATCTAGTCTCCCCAATGCTTTTGATGTTCTGTTACACAGAGAGGGAGGGAAGGAGGGAGGGAGATGTCAGTACTAGGAGTTGCACAGCAATTAGAAAGTATTTTCTACTTGGACCCTCCTTGGTTAGATGTGAAGTGATAATGACCTATTAAGGAGCCTATTGGCACTGTGGTTAACCTGCTGTACAGCAGCCACAACTGTGCTCATGACCCAGAGTTTAATTCTAGCTAGTCAGCTGGTGGGTGACTTCCAGCCTTTCAAGGTTGGTAAATGAGTACAGTAGCACCCCTGTATCCACTGATTCACCATCAGCAGATTAAGTTATCCATGGTTGGTGATCAGCAGGGGGTGCTGGTGGTGAAAGATGCACCATACATTCCAGCCTTTTTGCCCCCTGCACACCAGCACCCCTGCCACTGGGCAGAGCAGTGGACTGGTTGTCATGAAGGTGTGCTCCTACACTTTCTGGTCCACCACTGACGAAGCTGAAACAGCCTTCACAACACCTGATCTGCCACTGTGCCCAGTGGTAGGGGGTTGCTTGCCTGGGGTGCAAGCTTTCAGCCCTGGCAAGCCACAACCCCCTGCCACTGGGCAGTGCAGTAGAACAGGTGCTGCACGGCCAGGCCCATGGCCTGGGAAGCTCAAACAGCCAGGGGTATACCCAGAAATTTGAGCTTCCTAGGCAGAGGACCAGGTGGGGCAGCAGCATACCTTTGCACTACCTGGTCCACCGTGTTGCCCAGTGGCAGTGGGTGGTGGGGTCCCCAGGCAAAAGCTTTCACCCTGGACACCCCACTACCACTGTCACCACTGTCACCCTTGGATAATAGTGTTTGCTCTTATCTGCTGATTTTCATATTTGTGGGGTGGCCTGGAAACAATGGCCCACAGATATGGGGGTCCTACTGTACCTAACTTGTGGGAAGGGGGCAATGTATAGCCTGAATAATTACATTGTAAACTTTGTTTTTATTTTTGATTAGAGTTCTTATTAGTTATATTCTGATTGTCATCTTAATTGAATTCCAGTCATCTGCATCAATGATTTTTGAAGTGACGAAATTATAAAGAATAAGACATCTCCTGCAGCCCCACTTGCTAGGTACCTAAGAACCAGCTATTAGTGTACTTCTACATGACCTTGAAAAGAAAGATGGTTGTCCAGTTAGAGAGTAGTCACTGTTTGGCTCTGAAATATTCACCATTGAATTCCTTTATATTCAACCATGTTTGTGCTAATGAATTAAAGGGCTGAACATTCTTGGGTATCTTATTTTAACTGTTTCTAATCTGCAGGAACCCAATTGAGGGAAGGGGTGGCTTTTCTCTGATGTTCTCAGTACAAACAAAATGCATGCATCACTGAAAAGATGCATCTGTTTTAAACTGCAAACATCAAAGGATGACTGTGTAGGATCCTGAGAGGAGCAGGACTCCTATTCTTCCATACAGAAGGCATATATCATCCCAAGACCCAAATATTCATTTGGGAGAGCACACAAACCTGAATATCCTTCCATATTGACATAGTGGGTAGTCCTGGCTGAGGTGCTGTTCAGATGTATATTCCTACTTTTAAAAAAAATAAAAAATAAAGATAACCAAAATAGTGTGGCACCTTAAAGGCTAACTGCTATATTTAATATTTAATGGACAAGTCTACTTCTTCAGACCTCATTCATATAGAATATTCATATATTTGATTCAGTAATTTGCATGGTTGTAAACGCAAAATCTGTACCTGTTCTATTATCTTTGACTCCTAAAGAGTATTTTTCTAGTCTTGCTTGAATATCTCCTTTTTTGTACTTTAATATTTATAGATAATTAATGGATAATTGTACTAAATAATTAAGGACCAAATAACAATTTTAGTTTGCTGGCTAACACTTCTTGCATTCTATACTCCAAGCAGACACTGCTGCTCTCAAAAATATCACTCACTCCCCTTGACCTTCTGTGCTGAGGAGCTGATAAAAGATGTTCTGACACAATACAAAAGGAACAAAGCAAGTGTTTGCTACATTTAAGAAACAACAACAGAAGGTAGCCCTTACTAGAAGCTGCTTTACTTCCCTGAGTTTTTTTTTAAAAGAGTATTCAGCTACTACAGACCAAGGGTGACATCAAGTGGTCATGAAGAATTATTTCTGATACTCATTTATTTTTACGGGCACATTTTTTTTCTTTTCTCAAGGACTACTTTGCTTTCACATTGTTCCCCTAATCTTTTGCAGAATAAGGCCAAAACTCTTCATAAGAAAAGCCCTAGATCTGTTTCCCTTCTTTCATCTATGAAGATTTTTTGCATAATTTCATTTTGCTTTGTTATTGCCTAGCTCTGGCACAACTTGTGTTTTCACTGCCCTTCCCCTGCACTGAAGGGGAAATACTTGCTTTTCTTTAGATGTACCCAGTTCTCCTGTATCCAGGTCCTTTCCTCACTGAAGAACAACAAATAGTCATTGGTTTCACCCTTGAACATTTTGCTAGGCTTTTTAGTAAAAGCCATGATAATAATAGTTCATCATTTGTTTGGAAAGAAGACCATCTCATTCAGATTCAGGTTCATCATTGGACTGGGCAGGAAAAGGAAAAGAAATGAGCAGTATCCTCACTTTTTCATGTCTCTCTTCCTTTGTGCATCCTTAATTGTTTTAATTTCAAATTCATTTGCTCCCCATTTGACAGTATTTCACCAGGCACTATAGTTCTGAGAGACAACTTTCCAGTTTACATGGTCAATATTAAATTATTTCAAAATTGCCTTCAGTGTATCTGTGAATCATATATTTTGTTCTCCCTGCAATCAAGCACCTGCCACCATTTCTCCACAGAAAATATGTTTTGGGAGATGGACATCTGCCATCCAGATGATATGGTCAGTCCCGTGAAGTTGTCATTGTTTCAAGATTGTAAAACTGATTGTCTATGTTTTCTCCAAGACTTTAGTGTGAGGGACTTTATCCTGACATTTGATGTAGAAAATTCTCTAAAGATAGGTAGCATAATAAATCATTTTAGACCTAAATACTTCCATAAGGTAGTGATAGTAAGAAGGAAAAATTCCTTCGGAGATGCACTTGCTGCCTTCCTCAGGCAATTGTTCAAAGCAACTCTTAAATTGTTCAGTGAAGGCAACTTTCTTTTGCCAATACTCAAAAAACATGAAACCTTGGTTTACAAACCAAAACGTTATCACTGCAGCTGTACCCAAAAAAAAATAAGAATATCCAGGCTAAAGATCAAGTTCAGGACAATGATCTTTACTCAAGACTCAAGCAAAGCGCATTACGAATAATGTGGAAGAGCCAACATGAAACACATGTTATGATAATGTCAGCATCCACAAACAGCAGATACATTTCAGTTCCAGCCGTAGATTTGCACTATGTCCTGGTCCAGCTAAATCAATCTATATTTTTAGGCACAAAATTTATAGGCTTATTTCTAGGTAAGTAGGGTTTTGCTCTCCATCCTCTTTAAGAAATCAGACTACAAAAGCAGTGAATAAGGCTGTGACTACACTGGAGGGGGGGTCAAGAAATACTACAGATTTGGGGCAGCCTGATTTGTGGGTTGTTGTTTTTTTGTTTTTTTGTTTTTGGCCACATGATCCAAAAAGAAATACAAATCAGTCTGAAGCTTTTCGCTCCTGTAGGTTTTCCCCACTGCTGGTGATGCTATTTTTTAAAGGGGGATTCATTCACATCAGTTAAGACATGTTATTGTCTAAACCAATGCAGAAAAGGGAACACACACACACACACATACACACACACTTTCCCCTTCAACTTTTCCCCTCTACAATTCCACAATTCTCCTTTTAGGAGGAAGCCATGACACACTTACCAAAGCCCATCACCAATATTTTTATTTTTATTTGTTCCTTATTTATTTCAAAATAGCTAGGGACATAGCCTTTCTAAAACAGTTTACAGCAAAGCTAGCAAGGTGATAATTTATTTATGTATTTATTGATTTGATTTATATGCCATTCCAAAGGTCACTCAAGAAAGCCTTGATAAGGCAGTTCCCTTGTAGCTGTGCCATTGCTAGACTATTGCAGACAAGGTATAAACCAGGCTCCTTTCTCTCCCTATGAGAGAAAGAGAGAGAGACCCAGGGAAACCTGACTACCTCATTACAGCATCATAGCCAATGAATTTGCATTTTGCTCATTGTGCTGTGAATCGGAATTTTCTTCATTTCATTGACACACCCTAAGTTTTATAGAGCTCACTATGATTTGTATATGACATGCTGTCATCCTTCCTTTTTTGATTTATTAAAAAGAATAGTCAAACAGCTTCCTAAAGGCATCCCAGCCACTCATATGATAGGATGTCATACAACTGGCTATGGGACTACAGATGCTTTAGGAAGTAGTCATAAGCAAACAGTCAGTTCCAAAGTGGGCTGGCTTGGTGAGCAGTGCTTTGAATGAGAACCTGTGATGGGGCCAATGGTGTCTGAGCCACGTGGGTATTGATTCACTGGATCTTCGTACCATTCGGAAATAAGTACTGTGCTTTGAAACAGAACAACCTCTAAGTTGTATCCCTCACTGAGTGTTTTGAAAATAAAGCTTCTGTTTCAGTCCTAGAATAAGCCTTTTGATGTTTTTGCCCCAAATGGAAGGACTCAATTTAAAGGACTCTTTTTAAGACTAAAAATACTATCTAGTTTACTAGTTCATTATAAGTACAGTGGTACCTTGTATAAAGGAATTAATTCATTCCAAATGAAATTATGTTAAGCAAATTTTCCTTTATACAAATTTCCATAAGAATGCATTGAAAATGGAGTAATCCCATTTTTATGTTGTACGGATTTTCCCCATAGTCAATTCTGTTAAGCAAATTTCCCCTATCTCTGGAATATTTTATGTTGTACAAATTTTATGTTATACAAGCTGTTTGTTATACAAGGGTCCACTGTATTAGTATTTATGTCATAAACAGAGTGAGTGGATAAACTGGATTTAATTCTTGTCCTCAGGGTATACATTGATTTGGATTCCTTCATTGAGCAGGAGATTGGACTTGGCAGCTTTATAGGCCTCTCCCAGCTCCATTACAGTATTCTATGATGGCTTCCCAAATTCAATGAGGGATGGGGTGTGCCATGCCCACCTCTTGTGTAGGAAAGAAGTTAAGATATAACAAGGCTTTATCTATGTTCTAAGTAAGCAGGAGGGAGGTGATATATGCTCTCAATTATTAAATTTTGATAATTTGAGTCAGATTTAGTTTCCTTGCTTCCACAAGAGGGCATCAGTGACTTGTTGAATGTAAATATTTTGAAAGCTCAAAGATCTAGAAATGTAATATAGTAAAAAAAGAAACCAAAAACCTTTATTAACAAGAGGATGGGAATCATAGTAATTTGCATTTTAAAACAAACTGATAGTTAATCATAATATTTTGATTTTGTCAAAATATCCTTTTATCAAATATGACTTTGGTCTTTGAAGTTTGCTTTTTTATTGGCTTCCCTTTCATTTGGTTCTGATGTACAAAGCTGGATAAACAGTTTGCATTTGCAAACCGTGAGCAGCTTCTTTATTGAACTGGCTGAACTATGGCTGTAACTCAAAATGAATAAAGTAAGTCATGTATGGAAGTAACAATAGTGACAAATTGGTAACCGAAGAACTTCAAATTATGGGTGCAGATTCCTGCAGATTTGAACCTGGATCAAAATAGGGCTCAATCCAATCCTACCGCTGGCTAACCCACACAGCAATCACTATCACCCTTCTAATATGTTTTTAACTAGAGATGGGCACGACTCAAAAAACGGTGTTTCGTTTGTTGTTTGTTGTTTAGGGGGGGTCCGTTTCGGTTTATTTTCGTTTTTCGTAAATTTTTGCAAAAAAATCGTTTTTTGTTTCGTTACATAATGAAACAAAAACATGAAAACGAAAGTGAAAAATTGCTTGATTCATGCCCATCTCTACAATTCAATGTATTGCCGTAACGAAAACAAAACGGACGACAAAATTTCTGGTGTTTCTGTTCGTTTTGTTTCATTTTGAAGGCAAAAATTCATTTTTCATTTCGTTACGTAACAAAATGAAAAAACAAAAATGAAAACGAAAAATTGCTCGTTTCGTGCCCATCTCTATTTTTAACTATGTACTCTTTCCAGAAGCACACCATTCCTCTCAAGAAGCATCAGATTGAGACGTTTCTGTATTTTCAGAAGACCTTATGCAAAAGAAATTATGGTGTCTTCCCCAATAGAGAAATGGCCAACTTGGAAAGGTCACCTTTCTGGACTGCAGCTCTGGGTAACCTTCTAGGCAGCCTGGCCTCTGCTAGGCTGGGTGGGAGATTTTGGGAGTTGTCATCCAAAAGTATGATTTCCGCCCCCCTCCAATCCCAGGTTCTAGACTGCAGGAAATGACAGGGGATTCAATTTGGGCAATGGAAAATGTCATGTTTCATATTTCCAGACAGCATGCTCAAGTGCATAATCTCTAAAGAAGGATCTAGGTTAGAAAACCTTGTCATGGCAATGCACCTGTTGGGTCAGAAACAATGTTCAATATTAGGCTTGGAAGGACTGTGTGTTCTAAGATTTGATCCTGGTTGAACAAGCTGATTTACCTTGTGTGACTGAAAAATGGCTGTGCAAAGAGGGATAGGTCATTTTGACCCAGTTACACCTGTCCGAGAGCAGCTGCAGATGAAAGGAGAAGTAAGAAGACAATGGAATGATCTGTCATGGGTCTTCCCTTTGATGGCTGGTGGTCTCTAAGTTCTGAGTCTATTTACTCAACCACAGATCTCACACGGTTGCCCAGCTGTCTCCATGCCTAAGTCCATACACTGGACATGAGAGGAACTGGATCCAAGATATTTCAGTGTTCAGGTCAAAGCCCCTTCACTAGTAACTATGGGTGAATTAAAATGTCTAGTTCCCCACACATACTGGAAGGACATCCTCTCAGGGAAGTTTTGGGAACTGGAGGGGGTTTCTGGCTATTATGAAAGTAATTTATTGCTCAAGTGGTTTGAAACAAAGTTGCTATGGACAGTACATTGCTATACAGAAGCAATCATCCACCTAACAGTGGAATGGGCCATTGAATTCCACTGTACTGTTCTCCTATTATTTCTGAATAACCAAACTCTGATGTAAACATTGTCTAGAACCAGGTGGATAGTTTGTAGTCTTATAGACATTGCAGGCCTACAGTTCCTATAGCCAGCATTGCCAGTTATGGGACTCAGTCACACAACTGCAGTGGAGGCCTTTTATCATTTATATTTCTCTTTCTATTTTCTATTGCATTTTATATTGCATTGTCAGCATGGACGGTTGCAAATCCTCTGTATTCATTCTCCCAGTCCATGAATAAAGATAAGTATTTGTTTTCCTTGAGTGTTCTGGAAAGATAATTGGTTTTCCTATGCCAAATATACTAAATATCAACAGTAATGACAGGGGAAAAAAGTAAACATATCATCTAGCCATTTGAGCATTTTAATTAAATGATGTTCAAAGCCATTACGATTTTTGAACCTTTTATGCACAACAGGGGAGCGGAGAAAGCTCTATCAGTTGCAACCAGATAAATATCTCTCTTAAATTAATGCAAAGCAGAGCTCTGTGTGCTGCTTACATATGACCCCACAGCACTTAAAGCACTCTCTGGGCAGCTTACAATTTAATTATATACAGGCAACACATCAGCTTGCCCACTGTCCTTTGCTACTATGGCCTGACAACATAGCCTTAAGGTATTTTCCCCCATCTCTTCCATTCATTGTGCCTTCAGTTTAATTATCTTCCACCATCTCATATATAATCACCCACCCACCCACCCCGGCCCAAACACACACACACACACACACACAAACCAACGACAACAACAACTGCCCTTTGAGTCCTTGAATCAGATTAGTAAAACAATGACTGGACCCTTATCAGTAGTAGCCTCCATTCTTGGAATTCTCCTCAGTTAAACTTTCGTGACAATGTTCACTAGCAGTATAAAGATGGCCACTGGTGAGTGGTGATAGCACTCATCTTGAAGCAATATGAGACCAAGTGGAGAAGAGAGAGTTGCCATCTTAAAACGGTGCCATTACTGAGTGGCCAACACTACACAGTATGAGCATGATGCCAGTGAACTGCATCAGGCACTGATGTCTATTCAGGAGCCACATGTCACATAACACTATGGAAGTAGTTCCTATGTTTCAGCTGATAACTTCCTCACTCCCTTGACATCGTCTCAGCAACATGTGATGCTAATATCTCCAATCAAGAGTTCCACAAGCTGCTAATGAATTCTTCAAAGCTACATGTGCCCACAACTTCTGAAAATTAATCATGGCTAAAAATCTATGTATACATATAAGGAAGTAAACCCTGTCCAACTCAGAGGGCATTCAGCCTTCTATCCTTTTGAGGTTGGTAAAATGAGAACCCAGTTTTCGGGGGAGCAATGTGTAGGCTGTATAATGAAATTGTAAACTTCCCAGAGAGTGCTTTAAGTGCTATGGGACCGTAAGAGTATGCTTAAGGAGCATGCCTGCTCCTTCGCAGTAGAAAACTTTAAGACTGCCTTATCAAATATTTCTTGGGCAATGCAAGTTATTGTTTTTAATATGAGTTGCTAGTTTACTTACTTTTGGAGTTACATTGTTATAATAACTATTGATTTCCCTGATATCTCGTGGTATTCATGTTCCTTGAAATGGCTCATTCTTTGTTCTGGTGACCCTTCTAATCCATGTGGCAGGAGCTACTTTGGACACCAATTTTTCACTTACTTTTTGATCCTCTGTGGATTGTGCTACCCTTTCCATCCAGTCTGGAGTGGTCAGAAGTTTGTGCCATTTTTTTAAAAAAAACTGTATCTCAGAGTTTATTTATTTATATAACCTATTCTACCATGTCTTTCTCCTTTAAAAGGTTAAAATAATTAAAAACATAACAATCACAAAAAAACTAAAAGCTCTGAATTATTCAATAAGATATTCTTGAAGGCTTTCATGACCAGGATCTGATAACTTTTGTGGGTTTTTCGGGCTGTTTGGCCATGTTCTAGAAGTTTTTCTTCCTCTTCTAGCATGTTCAGAGGGCAAGGAGCTCAGGGAACTAGGGGTTCTCTTTGTGTTCTGGGGTATAGAATGAGTAGGAATGTGGGTTTTAAAGTTTTGGGAAAGGGGACACATCCTATACCACTTACAGAAAACTAGAACAGGACCCCACCAACCAAATCACAAAACAAACAAACATGCTGGCCAGGAGTTCCTCCCTGCACCCCATTGTCATTCAACAAATCTACAAGATGGAAACTCCTTCATCAAGATTATATGGACTCCCAAAAATCCACAAAGACTCAACCCCACTCAGGCCCATTATTAGCACAATGGGATCCCTGGCATATGAAATATAAAACATCTAGCCACCTTCTTACAGGCCCACATTGGACAGACCTCATCCTACATCAAGGACTCAGGATATGTCATCACTCTAAAACTCAGCACTCTAAAACTCAATCGCAGGGACAGACTGATCAGTTTTGATGCAGTATCCCTTTTCACCAAGGTACCACTAAAGGACACTTTAATATTCATCCAGCAGATCTTCCCTGAAGACATTAAGGACTAGAGATGGGCACGACTTGGAATTATTTTTTTTCGAGTTGTCGTTTTTCGGGACAGGTCCGTTTCAGCTCGTTTCCATTTTTCGCGAAATTTTTCAAAAATTTGTCATTTCGTTTTTCGTTTTTTCGTTTGTCGTTACCGCCGCAATTTAGCACGACTTGACTTCCCAGAGCATGGGGTAGGGGCTAAGGGCTAGGCTTAGGGTAACGGTTAAGGTTAGGGTGGGTTAGTGGGCTGTACCTCTGGGTGCCTCTGGCTCACTAAGAACACAGTGTACTGGCATATGGGTTCGGGTTCGGGTTAGGGTTAGGGTTTAGGGTTCGGGTTTGTGGGCTTTTAATGCTCTCTCTGGCACACCCAGAAGTCTCAGCAAAACCTGGCCATGCGATTGGTGGAATGGCTCCAAAAATTTGCATGGTCCCATCCCATGGCCAGCCTATCATTGTGCGTGTGCAGGTGTAAAAAAATAAAATAAAATAAAATAAAATAAAATCAACAGAGACGTTTTGTTGCAAGAAAAACCCACTGCTGCTACTGTAAAAATTCAAGCATTTTAAATAGCTAATTTTCGCATGTTTCTGTGGTGCTTTGGTGTGTTTTTGGACCACGATTTCAAAAAAATATATTGTGGTCGCCATTTTGGATCCCCCCGCCCACACACTGCATGGCAAAGGCAGACGAGACGATGCTCCCCCGCCTGGTACCAGCAGCGCAGCAGTAGCACCAGCCAAGGAGAGGGGGGCAGGGAACCCCCCCAAATAAAACACCCTTCTGGCCTGGTAGGTGCCCTCAGACAGTTTTCGCCTGCTTTTAGGGCCTGGAATCGTTTTTTTTTTGTTTGTTTGTTTTAACTTTTAAAAACTTTTTTTCTGTGCCGCTTGGCATCGCGGGATCGCCGCGATGCCAGGAACGACAACGACAAATCAGACCCAATTATTCTTTAGTCGGTTCGAGTTCGAGTTCTGGCGGAGTAATTCCCACTACCGTTTCCGTTCCATAACGGAAACGAGTAACGGAAACGGAAACGGGAATTCCGCTAAGTCGTGCCCATCTCTATTAAGGACCTATTCCAACATTACCTAATGGCCAGCTACTTCCACTGAGATAATGACTTCTATGAACAGACAGACGGAGTTGCCATGCAGAGCCCCGTCAGCCTGGTAATAGTGAACTTCAAGATGGAACATTTCAAAAAACAATCTCTGGACATGGCACCCTTTGCACGCAGAGTCTGGTTCCGATACGTGGTTGACACTTTCATAATTTGGAGCCACAGTGAAGATAAACTGGAAGAAGTTCTAAACTACATCAGCAATATCCATCCAAATATACAATTTGCCATGGAAAAAGAAATAGAGGGAAACTCTCATTCTTAGATGTCATGGTCATAAGCAAAGAGGACCTCCAATTAGAACACAAGGTCTACAGAAAACCCACCCACACAGACTGGTACCTACATAAAATTCCAGCCACCAACCATGACAAAAAAGAGGCCTGATCAAAACACTTGTGGACCGTGAAAACCAAAACTGTGCAGCTGAATTCCTCAGCACCAAACTAAGCCACCTGAAATGGGCTCTACAAGCAAATGGCTCTTCCAAGAATGAAATCAAAAGAGTCATCAAACTGAAAAAAGCAACACCAAACTGAAGAAGAAAAACAGCCCCCAACAAGCAAAGTATTTCTGCCATACATAAAAGGAGTCGTGGACCACATGGACAAAGTGTTGGAAAACACAACGTACAAACAGTATTTAGACCCACAACAAAAATACAACAGATGCTATGGTCAACAAAGGACAAAAGGTACCCACTCACCACTGCAGGAGCATACCGGATACCTTGTAGTTGTGACCAGGTGTATATTAGGACCGCAAAGCACAGCATACAGACCAGAATCAAAGAACATGAGAGACACTGCAGACTAAAGCAAACAGAAAAATCAGCAGTAGCTAAACACACCCTGAAACAAACTGGACATGACAGCCTCTTCCAGGACACAGAGGAACTGGACAACACTACCATTCACTATGTCAGACTACACAGGTAAGCCATTGAAATCCACAAACGTAAGCACAGCTTCAACAGAAAAAAAAGAAAGTGTAAATGTCAACAAAGCCTGGCTTCCAGTACTGAAAACTACAGTCTGTAAAAGATCAAAGTTCAATTATTCCCACCCAGCTACAAGCACCAGTGATCAGTTCACACAATAGAACAGATAACAACACCCATCAACCACAGAGAAGGATCACTACCATCCCTGTAAAAGATCAAAGTTCAATTATTCCCACCCAGCTACAAGCACCAGTGATCAGTTCACACAATAGAACAGATATCAACACCCATCAACCACAGAGAAGGATCACTACCATCCCTTATTGAAGCGAAACTTCTTCATTCCTCCACATCACAATATGACTAACACCTAACCTATTCCCCTTTCCCACAACTTTAAACCCACAATCTCACTCAGAGCACAGAGAGAACTCCTAGTTCCCTGAGCTCCTTGCGCAGTGAAGATGCTGGCCACAGAGACTGGCAAAATATCAGGAAGAAAAACTTCCAGAATGTGGCCAAACAGCCCGAAAAATTCACCACAGCTATTCAACGAGAATTAAGAATATTATATTTAAAATGTTAGCTAGAAGGATTATTAAAAACAGATTTAGTTGAAACAAATATAAAGAATATAACCACTTGTTTACAAAGCTAGAAATTAGAGATTTTTATATGCAAATGTCTACAAAATTCTGGTGGCGTGGTGGCTCAGTGGACTGAGGCTCTGAAAACTGTTGACTGCAAAGTCGGCAGCTCAGCAGTTCAAATCCCAAGTGCCACACAGCGGAGTGAGCTCCCGCTGATAACCCCATCTCCTGCCAACCTAGCAGTTCAAAAGCATGGAAATGCAAGTAGATAAATAGGCACTGCTGTAAAAAGTAGGAAAGTAATATAGTGTTTCCTTTCAGCCGTGTTGGCCATGTAGCCATGGATTTGCACAACACTGTCTCTTCGGCTTTAATACATAGATGAGCACCAACCCTAGAGTCCGACATGACTAGCACACATGTGAAAAGGTTTCCTACAGAGGCAGCTGTTCAAATTGAATTACTGTTTTTACTTTAGTTTGAAGGGGAAATGCTTTGAACTCACAAGTTTGAAAGCCATTTCAAATAATATTTTGCTTTTGCATTTGCAAGAGTTCTTTCAGCTTCACAGTACAACTCACTTCCATACATTAAGAGTTACCCCCAGTACTGGGGTGAAGGCAGCAGTGTTTAAAGATTACATTGTTCCACTTCCAATGGAGTAATCAGCTCATCACATCTATGCATGATACAGCTTTTGATGATAGCGAAGATTATTGCAAAGAGCTGAATGCTCACTGTTGGTAATATTTTTAGGATCGAGGTACAGGGTCCATTAAGTTCAAACCAGTGCTGTGCAATATTTCTAAAATATTTGTTAAATAAGGATAACAATTATAATAATTTCACAATTATGTTGATACATATGGGAAGCAAAGATTATGTTTCTATTTAGCAAAGCTTCTGCATCTTCTTTCATTATTTTTTGTGTGTGCACTCTCTGTACCACTGCTTATGTAGCCAAAATGGCATAAATAATGTTAAACAGGACAGAAGACATGACGGAATGCCAATATTTGCTCAAGTATATAATACCTTTAATATATGAACACAAGAGCCCCCAAAATCACATTAAAGCCCTGGGTGTCAGAAAGCCAATGACCAATTGCAGAAAGGGATAGAAAATGAGGGAATCATAAAGTCATAAAGACATAAATAATTTTAAATGGCATCTAATCTAACACTCTGCTAAAGCATCCCAGATAGGTGGCTTAAATACCCACAGTAATGGAGATGTCTCCAGTCCACTTCTCAAGGCTTCCTTTTCCTCACTCAGGTGTCTCTTATTATTAGAAAACATTATCTACTGTTTAGCCAAAACCATTTCTCTGACATTTGCCTCTAGATTTCTACAAAATCTACTCTGCTCCCTCTTCTGCATGAAGAGGCTATTTGAAGTCTATTATAATTTCTCCGCTTAATCTCGCCTTCTAATGCAAAGTGTTCTCCTTATATACCACCCCATCGCACTTCAAGTAATCTCTGGACGGTTTACAGTTTTTAATTACAGTATGCAGGCTACACATTGTCCCACCCCAGCAAGCTGGGTACTCATTTTACCAACCTCAGAAGGATGGAAGGCTGAGTCAACCATGAGCCTGCTACCTGAGTTTGAACCCCGGGTCGTGAGCACAGTTTTACCTGCAGTATAGGCATTTAACCACTGTGCCAACTCTTCTTTATGCGGCTTTTTTTCCAGATCCCCATACCGTATGCATTTCTTGGAATAGACTTGAATTTGTCTTGGTCATCTTAAAATTCAGTGTCCCCCTCAATGTTCTTTTGGTTTTTTTCTGATTGCGTTGATGGCTTACTGCTAAGCCATCTCCTCTCCATGAACAACTGGCACAGAATGGATAACAGACACACACACCATGAGTGGGATAAACTGGATACACCTTTATTTACCACAGCCACACATCCTGACCTTATGATGGCCTGCCTTCCCAACGGTGCTAACCAATTCATACCTGCCAACATCATCAGGACAATTGCGAGCCTCCCAGGATTCCCATGGCACACCACATGAGGCAGCCACCATTTTATCTTTGGCCTGCCATCCAGGAGAAGCCCCTGAAGAACTGAAGAAATACTGCTATACCGGTGTTAGATGCAATAAAGGACAGTAGAAGCCATAGCCACACAGAGACATATCTGTGAGCTGACAACATGCATCTAAACATTTTAATCCATTTTGTCATTAGACAACACTTAAAAGCTTGCAGTCATATGAATGAAATGACACTGTTAAAATACAGTGGCTGGAATCCTGTTGCTTAATGTAATGTGTCATAGAGAGGATAAACATTTGATCCAATATGACTTATTGAATAGTTGACTCACCAAAAGCAAAAAAAAGTGTCCTTCTTATATACCACCGCATGGTGCTTAAACCTGACCAGTTTACAATTTAATTATGCAGGGTAAACATTGCCCTCCCTCGCTGCCCCCCCCCCGCAAGCTGGGAACAGATTTTACTGACTTCAGAGGGATAGAAGGCTAAGTCAGTCATGAGCCAGCTACCTCAGGTTGAACCCTGGGTCATGAGAAGTTTTGACTAGAGTACAGCAGATTAACCATTGCACCCTGCGACTAGAGATGGGCACAAAACGGGAAAAAAATTCATTCCGTTATTCATTATTCATTTCATTACATAACAAAACGAACAGCGAAAATTGTGATGAAATTGGAACGAACCGAACAGAACCACGAAAATTAGGTTCGTTGCGTTTCGTTTTCATTAATGGTGACGCGCAATGAAATGAGCTGTTTTTAAATTTTAAAAAACATCCTGAATATCCGTAAAAACCCAGCGATAATTATTTATTCTGCCTGATAATACCTACCAGGGGGGTTGGGGTCCTTAAAACGTGCATGTATGTCTTTTCTCAGATCGCTGTATTTTTTTTTCCTTTAAGGGGAGTTAGGAGACATCGACCCAAAATGGCTCCCAGATGCCTAGTAATATTGATTTCTTGGGTATTAAAATGTCCTGGACATCCGTAAAAACGCAGCGATAATTATTTGAAATTATTACCTACCAGGGGGTTGAGGTCCTTAAAATGTTTGTTTTTGTCTTTCTCCCATAACAATGTGTTTTTTCTTTTCCCTTTAAGGATGACACAAAATGGATTCCAGCCACAAGATGGATGCAAGCCATGTCATGGGATCATGTAAATTCTTGGACAATTTCAACCAATAGCATGCCCAGGTTGCAGACTGGGTAGGTGTGGCAGCCATAGAGGGCATAAAAAGCTCTGGCAGCCCCCGTCCTCCTTGCAGTCTGTGGTGGGAGTTAGGGTGGGATTGCTGTCTCTGTGGCTCATTACTTTAGGCCAGCCAGGCAGGTGTGTGTCTCTGTGTTCCTGCTGGCTGCAGCCTGGCTCTTAGGGGAGAGAAAGAAGAGGTTTCTCTTGCAGCCTCCCTGTGTGCATGCATACCTATTGGTGAGTACCCTCCCCTGCTCTGCAGTGCAGTCACTCTGTGGCTGCCTTGCGCCCTGGTCAATGTGCGCTGCTGCCTTTGCAGACTCCCTGCATACCAAGTGTACACTGTGTCTCTGCCAGCATCATTTTTTTAGTGTTTTCCCTCTGGTCTGGGGCGTTGGCGGACATCCGCGCGCAGAAATGCTTTAAGTTGCGGAAAAAGCTGGTAAAAATGAAAAACGAAAAATAAAAAATGAAGCAATTTTTTTCAAAAAATTCACAAAAAACGAAAATGAACCAAAACGGACCCACAATGAAAAATGAAAAACTGAAACGTAATTTTTTCAATTCGTGCCCATCTCTACCCGCGACTCCGAATCCCCACTGGTTAAATGGGACTTCAGTGTGACTTGGTACACTAAGCAAGAGCATTTCAGCCACTGTGTTTCAACTCAACCAAGGTCATATGAAGTAATGCACCAGTGGTTTATCCCCGATCGCTCATTCATACACAAAATATATTCACTTGATGTTACTGTCATCAAGTGATGACTGTCCCAATCTGAAACAGTCTAGCAACCTAGACAAACATATGCTAGATTCATGAAACTGCTGGGAAGGGATATACAGGTATAGTGTTATAGTTTAACAGCTACAGTATATAAATTATATTTCAGTATAGCTTTAGCAGATGCATCTATGAGAAGGCCACAAGTTGTTCAACAGGAAAGTGAAGAGAATAATAGAAAAATATCAGAGGCATTTTTGCTGAATAAATCAGAGAAATGTAATTGCTATACTAGTATCTGACCCTGGACTCAACTATTGCACTTACATAGAAATGTGACAGCCTAACATACCACTAACGTAACATAAATATCTATAATGAATTTTAATAATAATTTGCATTAGTTTTGCTCTGTCCAACAGAAGCAATTTGGGGATGGAAATAACAATTGATTCACTGCAAAGGACAAAGTACTGTCATTTCGAGGATGCAGTCTCTGAATAAATTGCTCTTTGGATAATGAAGCTGAGTGAATAAAGAGGATGCAGGTCTGAAATTATGCCAAAACATTTAAAGGTAAATTGAAGAAAAGGAGTTGCCATCTGATTCATAAATGACACACACCAAAAAAGCAAATCAGTCAATAGAACACTCTCAGGCATCCCATTTAAAAGAGATTTTCCCCCCTCCAGTGGCCCCAAACTATTATGTATTTCTAATGTACTGTCTCCGCTAGGCTTCAGCAGTGAAAATTGTTCTGCTAAACAAAGTGTTCTTACAGCTACTGAAAAGCATACTGAATTTTTCCCCTGGAAAATTAATTATAGTACCAACTGCCCTACTTTAAGTGGTCTTCTTAAACCTCATTTCAAAAGCTCTCAAAGCCATCAGGAAAATGCTCCACAAATTATATCATCATCTATGCCTTATTACCCCACCCCATCTTTCATCATCCCAGCTCAAGGCCAACTGGACGTGAAACAAAATGCACATTTCTCTCTCTCTCTCTCTCTCTCTCTCTCTCTCTCTCTCTCTCTCACACACACACACACACACCACCACCACCACCACCACCACCACCACCACCACCACAACAACAACAACAACAACAACAACAAATAACTGTGATGAGAAACTACAGCCTGGGGAAAATTAGAATCACAACATATGGGAAAAGTAAGATGTACATTTTTCTTGCTTACTGTGGGAAGAATTTTCTTGATGAAATCACCCCTGTGAAACATTTGTGCACATTGGGGTGGGAAAATATCCCAATGAAAAGTTCCACTTTGGAGGAGTGATTTTACATTTCAAAAGTAGTGTGTGCTAATTGTTCTCATGCAATTAATGTTATTCTCTGGCTTGCTCCTGCCACAACATCCTATACATGCCCAATGCCATAGCAGTAAAAATATTTCATCCACTACAGCATGTCATACCACTAGCATCACTTTTTACTGATTCACTGAATGACTGGTGGTGGTGTGTCAGAAAGGCATCCAGCTGAATTTCTCAGTCCCAGGGGAAATCGAGCTTTATCTTCACAAGGCAACCTTTCTGCAAATATTCTTCACTACATTAAGTGAAGAGTACTGAATGCAGTTGGCTTGTACTTGGAAGACATTATCTATCTAGATCATTATCTACTGACTTTCTCTCTTGCGGTAGCCACCCCGCCCCGCGGGGAGCCAGGCCCATCCATCTGGGCCCGCCCCCGGGGGCTCCTGGACCCTGTGCGGTTTTCGGAGGCCCTCGGGGATGTACCAGACGGTTTGGATGACGATCCGGCCGACTCCCTAGCCCAACGGTGGTTTGAGGAGGTGGCTGGGGTTGTTGACCGGATCGCCCCCAAGCGCCTGATCCGATGCCGAGCCCGTTCGTCCCCTTGGTTCACCGAGGAGTTACGGGCGATGAAGCAAGAGCGGAGACGGCTGGAGAGCAGATGGCGGAACGCTCGGACGGCTCAGAATTGGGCTGCAGTTAAGGCGTTGAACGGTCGCTATTCTCGCGCGATAAGGGCGGCTAGGAGATCTTTTGCCGCACTGAGAATTGGTGAGGCCTCGAATCGTCAAGCGGAATTATTCCGTGTGGTCCGAGACCTCACCAATCCCGCTCCGCCGGGGCCTCCTCCTAGTGATTTCACTAGTGAGTCATTTGCAGCCCATTTTAAATCTAAGATAGAGGCCATCCGTTCCGAGCTGGACGCCGGTTGCCCTGATCCGGCCCCTGTCACGGCCAGTGTCGGGCCGCCTCGGTCGCCTCGGTTTGTTGAGTTTGGGCCTGTTACACCGGTGGATGCCTCCAGGGCACTGGGACATTGCAGGCCTGCGGCCTCTCCGTTCAACCCTTGCCCTTCCTGGTTGATTAAGAGCGCAGGGGGGAGCATGCCGAAATGGGCTTCACTGATTGCTTCGGCCTCCTTCAGAGACGGGATTCTTCCCAGTCTTCTGAAGGAGACGGTGGTGAAGCCCATTATTAAAATATCCGGCTTGGCTGCGGACGATTTGTCCAACTATCGTCCCATAGCCAATGTTCCCTTTTTGGGCAAGATGATTGAGCGAGTCGCCGCCCTGCATCTCCAGTCGTTCCTGGAGGAGAACCATGTCCTGGATCCCTTCCAGTCCGGGTTCAGGCCGCGTCATGGGACTGAAACAGCCCTGGTCGCGCTGCATGATGATCTGTTGAGGAGGGCTGACAGGGGTTGCTCTACCCTGCTGGTCCTTCTCGACCTGTCAGCGGCTTTCGATACCGTCGACCACGGTATCCTGCTGGAGCGGCTCTCGGAGGTTGGGATCGGAGGGCAGGCCTTGGCCTGGCTCCGGTCCTTCCTTGGGGGCTGCACCCAGCGAGTGAGCTTGGGGGGTGAGTTGTCGGCTCCCTGGACACTCTCTTGTGGGGTGCCTCAGGGGTCGTCACTCTCCCCAATGCTCTTTAACATCTATATGAAGCCGCTGGCTGAGATCATCCGGAGTTATGGAGTCTGCTGCCATCAGTACGCTGATGACACGCAGCTCTATCTCTCCTTTTCCACCTGTGCAGTGGAGGCCGTCGAGACCCTTGATCGTTGTCTGGCTGCGGTACTGGACTGGACCAGGACCCACAGGCTCAAGCTCAACCCAGGCAAGACCGAGGTTATGTTCTTCGGGGGCTCGTCGGAGGGGTACTGTGGCCCTCTTCCCAGTCTGGGCGGGTCCGCCCTCCAGCTGGCGCAAAGAGTGAGGAATCTGGGCGTTGTCCTGGACCCGGATCTGACCCTGGAACCTCAGGTGTCAGCTGTGGTCAGGTCAGCCTTTTACCATTTTAGGCTTATCGCCCAGATTCGCCCGTACCTCGATGAGGGCTCCTTGAGGACTGTGGTACAGGCACTGGTCATGTCGAGGCTGGATTATTGCAATGCTCTCTACATGGGGCTTCCCTTGAGCCTTGTTCGGCGATTGCAGCGGGTCCAGAATACAGCGGCCAGGCTGGTGGTTGGCGCGCGCCGTTATGACCGCGCCACCCCCATCCTGGCTCGCCTACACTGGTTACCCGTTGCCTCCCGAATAAGGTTCAAGGTGTTGGTTTTGGTTTACAAAACCCTCCATGGCTTGGCCCCGGCTTATTTGGCGGAGCGTCTCCCCCGACAATCAGCTTCGGCCCGACCCACCCGCGCTTCGGTGGCCTTTTCACTGCGGACAGTCACCCCGAGGGAGGCCCGTAAGGCTAGTACTCGTGGACGGGCCTTCTCGGTAGTGGCTCCACCCATCTGGAATAAACTCCCCAGTGATCTACGGCGGGCTCCATCGCTGGCAGCGTTCAAGAGGAATCTTAAGACCATCCTCTTCCGAGAAGCTTACGGCAATGTCTAAGGACCCAGTCCGGTTTTGTTTTTTTTTAATCCCGCCTAACTACTCTTGGACACTGTTGTTTTGTTAATGGTTGTTTGAAACTGATTTTTATCTGTTTTTATTCTGATGTTGTGAACCGCCCAGAGTCCCCATTGTGGGAATGGGGCGGTATATAAGTGTAAATAAGAAATAAATAAATAAATAAATATTGTGTATTTATATAGCTTGTCATGGCCGTATCTGTAACTGTATTGTATTTCAAGGCCATAAGTAGCTCCATGTTGTGGAAAACTTAGCAATCTAAAAAAGAAATGGTGTGATTGTCAACCTCTGCATATATAATGCAGAAAGACTTCTGGCAGAAGTAGCTCACATAACAAAAGGGTATGAAAGGCACTGGCAGTCCACAGTCCAAGCAAGAGGAACACCAAAAATTAGGGTAAGACATACTCCTAATTTAGCCCATGAACTGTCTCTGCCTAAAGAGGGTGCTTGCATGGATCATCTTACGCTTAATTCATCCTATGCCTTCTGGTTTCTTTTCTTAAAATGGTTCCCTTGCAAGGCTGTTTCTCCCTCATACACACTCACTTCTGATTTTTGAGTATAGCTTCGAGGAAGGGGTAAATTGAGCATAAAAGGAATCAATTGGCAGGAAAGAGTTGAGTATAGAGATGGGCATGAAACGAGCAATTTTTCGTTTTTGTTTTCATTTTCATTTTTTCGTTTCATTACGTAACAAAACGAAAAATGAATTTTGTCTCCAAAATGAAACAAAACGAACCGAAACACCAGTAATTTTGTCGTGCGTTTCATTTTCATTGCGGCAAATACATTGAACTGTAATGAATGCTAACGAAACAGCAATTTTTGTTTTCATTTTTGTTTTTTTGTTTCGTTACGTAACGAAACGAAAACATTTTTTTGCAAAAATTCACGAAAAACGAAAACGAACCGAAAAGGACCCCCTAAACGACAAACGACAAACGAAACACCATTTTTTTTTAGTCGTGCCCATCTCTAGTTGAGTATTCTTCTTCCATAATGCCATTGCCACTTCTACTGTGTTACTTCCCTACTGTGATGGGTTTGCTATCAATTTAAGGATATGTTGCTATGGTAGATTCATAGGTAGTAGCTTTTCCAGTTTTACAGGACAAAATGCAATTACTTCAACTGGGAGTATGAACAAGATGTTTCAGATGTATGATTGATCACTTATATAATAATGCTCTGCTTAATCCTGCACCATGTAATGTTTTTCCTTACAGCACACATCTTTGGTAATCCCCAAGAGCAGCCATTTTCTTGTAATTTTCGCCTGTCAATCTGGAAAGAAGTCTGCAGGTGAGATTAATGTATGCTGTGGGCAAAGGAAAAACATTTGTGAAACTGCAAGTTTTAAGATGTTTGGGAAGCTGTTCAGCATCAAGTTGATGTGGGTGCTTCATTTAAAATCACACTATAAGAACAAAAAAAAAATAAAGAGAGGTGCTTTTGCAAGAATGACTTCAGAACAGTAAACAATAAAAATGACTATTTCTAGAAGCCCTTTTCCTTGAAGAAATGAAAGGAAGGCTTAGTATTTGGGTGGATGACCAAATGCAATGGAAGATGACCTTACACCAAGCATGTCCAAACTTTGGCCTTCCAGATGTTTTGGACCACAACTCCCACAGTCCTTTGCCATTGGAAATATAGGCTTGGCATTCTAGGAGTTGTGGTCCAAAACATCAGGAGGGCCGAACTTGGACATGCCTGCCTTACACCAACTGATCAAAATGGGGAAAGGAAAGAAAGAAAGATGCTCAAGAAGAAAAAGCAGATACACTAAACATTTACAGCCAACAGAGCTTGGTTTGACAGACTGAAGAAGTGCTCTAACCTTCATATCATATGTCTCAAGGGCAGGGCCGGAGCTACCACCAGGCAAACTAGGCAACTGCCTAGAGCACGGACCTGAGAGGGGCACAAAACTGACCTCGGAGGGGTGCAAAACTGACCTCAAAGGGTCACAGAAGTGACCTGAGAGAGGCACATTTACCTACAATTTATCTGCTTGTGAAAATTTGTTGGAGGGGGGGCAAAGGAGTTAGTCTTACTAGGATGCAAAAAATGACTGGCACCAGCAATAGTGGCCCTACAAAAGTAGTCCAGGAATTTCCTGAAACTCTGAAAGTGATCCTCAAGCAAGGCAACTCTCCTCCCAAACTTGTCTTTAAAGTGGAGGAAATGGGCCTTGTTTGGAAAACGATGTCTTCTCACATTTCTACAACTCACAAAGAGAGGTGTGCACCTGGATCAAAGCTGACAAGAACCGGTTTATTCCCTTGCTTATATTTGTGCATCATTCTCAAACACCATAAGAAATGCCATAAGAAATTCTATAATTGTGCCTCAAAGGAGGGGGGAACCCTGTGAAAGGCTGTGGATCATTGTTTTTTAAAAGGGTTGCCACTCTCACAAAAAAAGACAAGATTGTGGGGAGAGAGAAAAAGCATTGCCCCCCCCACGCCGGAATGACCACGTGAGACAGGTTATTGGGTACAAACACTGGGCCACTTTATTAACAAGTTCAACAAAGACAACTTCAAACAGGGGGCCTGCTGTAGTGCAGGTTAAAAGTTGTTCCTTTGGGTCACCAAGGACCCCCTTCACTGGCAGCATCTCTGGGCGAGTCCATAGCCCCGAGGTAGTCCTGTCCTTGGACAGGGCGGCCTCGGCCAGCAAGGTCCCATTTCCCCAGCCGGGCTGTCCAGGTGTGCCATTTTGTGCCTGCCAGTCCGGTGGGCCCTCCAGATGCATCCATCCACCCCCGGCGTTTTGACCTCAGATCTGCAACGCCGTGAGAGTGGGCGGCCCTATAGGGAATTTGAGGCCTGACTCCCAGCTGCCTCTCCGTACCCCGCACTACTGCCACTACCCCACCAGCCAGACACCACTTCCAGCAGGCCCCGCTTCAGGTCATTCAGGAACATCTCCATGCCCTGCTCTGATAGGTGCACGCTGTCGCCCTGGTATAGTTCCTGGACGGGGACCAAAATCCTTGGGTGGCCCACCACTGTTCCCAAACCTTGCACCACTGCTCGACACACATCCCTGTTGACCCCCCTCCTTGCCATGTTCATTACCTGCGGGTCGCACTGTGCCCTCGACTGGCGCCATGGAACAATATTCGACCACACCAATTTGGACTGTGGGAATGCCTCCTTCCATGCCGTGAGGTCTCTGACTATATCTTGGGCCAAGGATTTACCCGACTGGGCTCCCAAGTCATTGCCCCCCAGGTGCACTAACAAAACGTTGGGTGGCCAGCCCCTGGCCTCCAGCCAGGCCGCTTGCTCAAACTGGCACCATCTCATTTCCCTGATGCCCTTCCACTCTATGACCACCCGTCCTCCCATTCCCAGGTTCACCCCCCAGGCCGTCCTGGCCGCATACTTCCCTGCCCAGTAAACATAACTATGGCCCAGGATGAGTACACGGCACCTCGGGTGTCCCAGCCCAGGTCCTGGAAGGGAACAAAAACCAGATAGTTAGTATTGTGGGAGGGAGCACACGTAAGTTTTGTAACATGCCGATGCCCATCGCCCCAATGACTTGATCTCCTGTGGCCCACACCCCAGGGCCGCCGCTGTAGATGCGGTGCCAATTCTAAAGGAGTGAGTACCAAACCTCATCCCCACCATGCCCACTTTTTCCAATGCCCTCTGCATCAGCTTCCAGAACTGGAATCTTGTTAGCGGGTCCCCGGCAGTAAAGAGGTAACCCTCCGCTTCCCCCCGGAGAGCCAGGTATTCTTGCATGGCCCTAACTGGGCAAACCTCCTCGATCGAGCACTGTCCCAGTACCACTCTCTGCCCCCTCGCCCGCTGGTCTGTTTTCGACCTGCGCACCAGAAAAGCCACCTTACTTTGATGCTGATAACAGTCAGCCCGCTGCAGGGCCTTCAGGGATTCATTTCGCTTACCGGCCGCCACCAGCTCGCTGACTCAAAATGCCCTGAAGAAGGCCACAAGAGACGCCGCCCTCATCAAGGCGGCCTCAAAATCATCCCTGCATAATTGTGTCCACTGCTTTCCCATCCGGGCTAAGATCTCGGGCGTTGGGGGAAACGTGAATCCACCACCCTACCCCTGGCCTTACTCCACCCCTCCAGCATTTTCCTCACCCTGAAATCCCGGGTCATGTCCTCATACCCCAGAGCCTTGGTGTGGAACGCCAGGGCGGCCAGTCGTCCCTGCATGGTTCCCGGTGTAAGGCCTTTCCTGTGGAGGTATACCAGATACTGCTGCAGATGGTCGACCGGGCCAGGCCAGGCGGGCTGGAGCTCCATCAATTCTCGGAAGGCGCCAAAGTCCTTGAGTGCCGCCTCGTATCCTCGCCGTGTGTGCGGCGCAAGCGCCAACTCCAGTGCCCCGTCAGCCTCCTCCCACCAACCTGCCATACCTCCTCTGGCAGCTGCTCAGGAAGGTCGGCCAGCACCGGCGCCAGTGCCCTGAAGCGATCGAGCTGCTGGCGGGAAAGAGCATCAGCAACGGAAGCCTTAAAGAGAATGGGATGGAAGCCTTAAAGAGAATGCACTGCCTCTCCTGGCTAATCTGAGTGACTATCAAAAATTCCCATCCAACCCTTAATGCTACCAGCTACTCTCATTCTCTTAAAGGGGTAGGAGGGCAGGATGATGGCCACAATCAAAAGAGGTACTGTGCCATGTGGCTCTCCCTTAAATAACATCTGGCCACAGCCAGACACCCTCGTGGTCTTTCATTTCTCTTCCAAACATGCCTGCCTTCAAATTGGTGGATAAAGTGGCCCTTCCCAGCACTAACAGCTGTTAGGAGCAGCCATAATTTTTTTTTAAAGTTGGTTTAAGTTATATGTTACTAAATCAAATATCCATCTCATGCATCAGTACTAACCATCTAAGAATAGTACCCATTTTCAAGAATACAGTAGGAGGGTAAAGGGCAACAACAAGAGAGAAATAATTTGAAACAGACTGAGTTGGGGTGATATTATATTTTAGTCTTGGTGTTGCAATAACCTTTCATCAAACAATAAATCATGTGCCTTCATAAAATGTATTTTTAAAATGGTGTTTTACTTTTATAGGTTTCTTGTGAGAAAGCTCTTCTCAACAAGGCTGATATGGCCGCCACCTTTTAGTCAGAGCACATAACGTGCTAGCTCTGGATGGCCCAAATATTTCAAACTGAATTCCGTTGTTCCTTTGTATGCCCCAGAAAATGAATAGGTCACATATTCTTCACAGAGAATATTGCAGGAGAAGATTCCTTTCATCCTTTTTAAATGATTTATTTCAGATAACAGTGTGTAAAAACTGCTGCAGAGGATGTAGACTACTAAATATATTGCCCACCATCATTTTAAGCCAAAACAAGATAAAATACATACTAAAATCAGTTACACTTTATGTCTTATAAATATTCAAGAGTTTTTTTCAGACTAAATCTATTTATTTGCACCAGCCTTTTGCCTTTTTAATGTTATTTGTCCTGAACAGTCCCAAAATGTAAACACTAGAAAAACAATGAACAAGCTAACTACATAAGTAAGTTCCCTCAGAGCTCCAATTGCCTAAGTGAAATTTCAACCCGGAAGCAGCCTCCAATGCGTCATCTTTCCCTCTCCCTTCTGCTGGCCAATCAAGAGCTGTGCAAGGACATGCATCATCCCACCTCCATGTCTGATTGGTCAGCACCAGGAACAGGGAAAGATGATGCAGTAGAGGCTGCTTCCTGGTTGGAATGTTGCCCAGTGCAAACTACAGCAAGGAAAGACAGTGGTTGATTTTGTTCCAAAGAGTGGGACTGAGTTCTGAGTGCCAACTATGCTGGCAATTTTTTGTTTCAGAACCAGCCCCCTTCCAATATGAAATGCCCATCTCTAATAATTACTACATATAATGTTGTGATGTTTGTTATCATTATTATTATTATATTATCACGCAGCAGACAAGATAACTGCATTGGATTTTGTATTACAAATCACACATCAAATGTTTCCCAAGCATTTAGGACTATGTGATGTATTGGCAAATTATCTGAGCAGATCCCAGTAAGATGGCTTTCTGCAGCTGACTGATGGTGGCTTTGTCAACTCCAGTTTCTTCTAAATACTTGCTTAGCTCTCTAGGCACCACACCCAGCATTCCGATTACCACGGGGATGATAGTTTCACTGGCTCTTTACGGAGTCTACGTGTGGGGTATTCAGCTGATTTTTCTATTCTAGCCTTAACTGCATTTGTTCTGATAATTTGTTCTTGAGCTGCAAAAATCAGGGTTCTGTCTTTTTTCAGTGTTCAATTGGTGAGCCATAACCAGGTCTTTTCCTCATCTACTTTTCCTTTGATTTTTCTGAGGAATTGTTGTGATGATGATGATGATGATGATGTAGTAGTAGTAGTAGTAGTAGTAGTAGTAGTAGTAGTAGTAGTAGTAGTAGTAGTAGTAGTAGT
>JAHTLZ010000204.1:56340231-56357301 GCA_023846285.1 Phrynocephalus versicolor | reverse complement strand
GTAGTAGTAGTAGTAGTAGTAGTAGTAGTAGTAGTAGTAGTAGTAGTCGTCGCTGTCGTCGTCGTCATCGTCGTCGTCGTCGTCGTACCGTGTTTCCCCGAAAATAAAACACTGTCTTAGATTTATTTTTTTCTCTAGAAGACACACTAGGGCTTATTTTCAGGGGATGTCTTATTTTATTAAGTATAATATGCTTGAATGTCATCCCTGCACACAACCATAGCCACGCCCATCACTAGGTGTTATTATCAGGGTAGGGCTTATATTTAACAAATGCATAGAAATCCTGCTAGGGCTTATTTTTTGGGGAGGTCTTATTTTCAGGGAAACAGGGTAGTAGTAGTAGTAGTAGTAGTAGTAGTAGTAGTAGTAGTAGTAGTAGTAGTAGTAGTAGTAGTAGTAGTAGTAGTAGTAGTAGTAGTAGTAGTAGTATATTCTGTAAAGTATCTGGCTTTGAAAGTAAATTACTTAATAATAGAGGTGGACATGAAACGGGAAAATCCCATTTTGTTTTGTTTTTCATTCCTTTCCATTCTTGTTTCATTTTGTTGAGAAATTGATTTTTTTTAAAAAATTCATTTCATTTTTTTATTTTTCATTGTTCATTTTTTAAAGCACCCAATGGGGGAAAGCACAGGCTTTTTAAACTTTTTTGCCACCAAATAGATCCTCAGTGGCAGTGGAGGTGGCAGGCACAGGGAGGTGTCCCTGCGGCCTTGTGAGGATGCCCCAGCAGCAGCAGTAGTGGGCGCTGGGATGCCTCCCCGGGGCCTCGTGAGACCGCCCCTTGGGGGCTCAGCAGCTGCAGTGGCAGCGGGTAGGGACCTCTTTGCACCCAATTGGGGCGGGGCAGAAACCAAAAGGAAATGAATGGAAAATTTCCAGTTCATTTCATTTTGTTTTTCTTTTAAAAATCAGTTCATTTTTGTTTCATTCTGAAACAAAATGAAAAATGAAAAATGAAATGAACAAAAATTGTTTCATGCCTATACAGTATCTACTTAATAAATATTTTCAAGCATTTTGAATGTTTTTTATCCCCAAAATCGCCCTTTTCCTCTTGTTACAAACTAAGCAGTCTATAAACCAATATCCCCAAGCAACTGTCTAAGGAGTGCTATCTCCATTTGAATGGAAGCACATACTCAGGTACTCAGATATTGAATGTAGTCATTTTATTGCCACTTTCCCTCTGTTTTTTGCAAATACACTGTAAATTTTACTCGAACTTGATTATTTTTATCTGACTACCCATTTGCATGAATACAATACCAAATGGTTTGGCTAGGGGAGATATTTGATGGTTCTGTTACACTGCATAAAACCTCGGCTAGAGTTAGTGTCCATGGGGAACTTTCAGCTCAATTAAAACAAAATGGGGCATCTGCCAAGGGCATCCTGATAGTATTGCTTTTCAGTGTGCCTCTTAGGAATGTAAATCCTTATTTGTCTCATTCTTGCACTAAAGGATGGTGGGGACATTTTTTTCTTCTTCTTGCTTTGCAGGGTGGCTCTTTTTTCAGTTAGAAATGGCAAGAATTCTTGCACTTCAAAAAAAAAACTTTTCCACACTCAACACCATTTTGCAAAACTGTGATCAAGTTGGGTCTACCATTTTTAAATGCTGAAATGTGTACTACTGAGTATGTGGTATCAGTGCTGCAGCAAAAAGACAAAGCAGCAACATCACATCCACATATGGTAAGTGTAGGATGGTTCCCCAATTCTCCAACTTGTCATCTTCTAGAATTGTCTTGCTTTTTTTTTCTTTTAGGTGGCACCATTGAGTCTTCATTGTACTTAGGACTGAGCATGTACATAAATGTGGGATAGATATATTGTACATGTTTTGACTGGACAGATCAAAGCAATGCTTTTTCCCCACCACCAATTTCTACTTTCCTACCTGCTGGGGGTCTTTCTAAAAATCCTTGCTGTGAATGTGTATGTTCTAGAGTGGGAACGTGTCATACATGCAGTGCTTTGATTTGGGCTTTTGGGCACATTGGGGCAAGTCACTTTGTTGACAGGGACCACTAAGAGATAGCTTTTCAACACATTTTCTCTCCAAATCTTTGCTTTACTTTTACTGTTTGGTGCACTTCAAGAGTGCCATAGAAGAAATGCTTGCCAGAACTTACCTGTTTGCTGTTTTATTCCATGGTGCTAAGGAGCCTCACCTGTGCTACTGATGCCAAGAGAGTCTTTCCCCCCCCCCTAATTAGTGTACAAATTAGTACACTAATTTGGGCTAGTCAGTGGGTGGGCACATATGGATCATCCAGATTAATGGATTAATGTGTTTATTAGTGCTAATAAGCACTATGGGCACATTTGTCACATCTCCAACATAAGTTTTGCCTGACCCCCTAGGGCCTGAATCCAATTGTTTGTTCCAGGTAACAGTAGTCCTATTGAATAAATTAAACTTACTATATTTGGAGTTAACCATTATATTTAGTTCAACACCTCCAGTCCAATGCAAAATGAAATACTCTTGAGCCCAATCTGGAAGTTGAGTCATGTCAACTGGTCTTTTTCTTGAGAGACTGAAACACTTACCTGCTCATCCAAACAGCTTTGTCAGTCCGAAAAAGCTAGTTGTGAGTTGTCCATTTTATAGCTCATTTTGACCTCTTGTCACTTTGGTCTGAAATAGGCTCATAAGATGAACAATGGCCTGAATAGGCTCATTAGGTAGACAACAGTCTCAGCAGCCTAAGGTGAACAATGGCCTAAAGTTCTGAAATCCATAAAGTATGGGTAGTTAGCTATGGCCTTGCTGGTGAAGGCATAAAGTACTAAGGAAAGACTCATCCACCCAAAGGACCTGATACCAGAATACAAAAGGAGCAATATAGTATATGTGGTCCAATGCAGTGAGGAGTGTGCAGATGTCTACAATAGAGAAACTAAACAGCCATTAAACAGAAGGATGGCCCAACGTAGGAGGGGGAACAGCTCAGGACCAGAATCAGCAGTACACCTCGACTTGAAGGACCAGAATCAGCAGTATACCTCCACTTGAAGGGCACTCATTCAAAGATGAGGATGTACACATATTAGAAACAGAAGAGAGGAGGTTTGCGATAGGGGTCAGGGAAGCCATTCATATGAACATTGAAAACCCCCTCTCTCAACAGAGGTGGGGGGGCTCAGGCACAGTCTATCTGCCACTTATCAGGCTGTGATTTCAGCATTACCTGGACAAATCAAAAATACTTCACACCTTCACCACCAAGGCCATAGCTAATGACCCATACCTTATGGGTTTCAGCACTTTAGGCCATTGTTCACCTTATAACTATTGAAACCTAATGAGCCTATTCAGGCCATTGTTCATCTTATGAACCTGTTTCAGACCAGGGTGACAAGAGGTAAAAGTGAGCTATAAAATGGAGGACTTGCAACTAGCTTTTTTCAGACTGATGAAGCTGCTTGGATGAGCAGCAAAACATTTCAGTCTGTCAAGACAAAGAAATCCAGTTGCCATGACTCAACTTCCAGATAAACTCACCTGGATGACTGAGAATCTTCACAGAAATCTTGAGTCCGATGCTTTAATAAGCTCATTTTGATTGAGGAATATGTGAAGTGATTTAGACTGTCACAGACTGCTCCTGGCTGGTAGGCCCAGCTGATCTCCAGTTGTTTTACCACTTTCTGTCCAAGCAACCAGATCTTTATTAGGGTGTTATCTCCTTAAGTCTCATGTTGTCCCAGACTCCTCCATCTGCTAAGGTAATGAGAACTACTGCAATTGCAGTTGCATTCATCTCCATTCCTCCTAGAGTCATATAACTTTATATTTTATATTATTTAATCAATTTGGTGAGCCATTTTGACCTTGAGACTGCAGGTGGAATATAAACAGCTCTCCCCCTCCCCACCAAAGTCAGGGTATCAAGAATCAGTAGCAGATAACAATTCATGAAATGACCCTGGAAAAGCATCTCAAGGATTATGAATAGATGTAAAGCCTCAGTAAACATATGCCAAGACAGCTGGAGTGGGGGCAGATGTACCTTTCCCAGTTGCCATTCCCTCCTCCCTTTCATGTTGCCCTTTAGTTTTCTGTGTTTGGAGTAGCAGGGGTAGGATGGAAAAAAATGAAGGGTTGAGTATAGGAATAAGATTCTTAGGGGCATCACTGCAAAGAAGGAAAACAACAAAGTCTTATGCCACCTTAAAGACAAACAGATTCTGTTTGATATAAGCATTTATGGACTCTAATGCACTTTCTTTCTACCAGATTCTTCACAGTGTTATAGTCCATGAAAGTTCATGCCAAATAAAATGTCTTGGTGTTCAAAATGATACAAGACTCTGCAGTGATTTGGCTGCAGCAGACAACAGACTAGGATAGCCATCTAATCCGAAGCTGAGTAGATCTTTTCACAACCCATGTAAGTTGGAAGGGGGGGGGGACTTGTCCATTTTTAAGACTCAAAAGGGAAGCATTTTGTAATAAAGAAATGAAATGACTAATGACAGAATGCATGCATGCACAGCTAAAAAATCATGACATGTTCCAAGGATGGTTTTTATCCATCCAGAACATCTGGAACAGACTCATGCTTGGAACTGTTGTGTTAAGCACCCAAAAGATTACAGAGAAAGCACTAAATACTGCCTCCATCTCTTAGCAAAGGTCTCTGGTGAGAAGCTATTGTGTGTATCAGCATACAGAAACTAGATTCAACAACAGTCAAGGTAGAAATGTTTTTTTAACATGAATAATCCTTTGAGATGTATTCTACTGAGATTTACATTCACTTCCAGAATAAAAAGGGAAAGTATTTCTTTTTTTAAATAAAAGTTATAAAAGTTAATGAATAGTTCAATATTAAATTAAATTAAACACTTTATGGGCTTAGTTTAACTGAATAGTAAAATATTTATTAATTTTCAAGGATTTTTTAATATTCTTTTTATTCAGGAGGTAGGAAAATATCTCAGCAGAATACATTTTTTGAATAATGCAAGAAAGAAATAGAACAAACCAAATGGTAATATGTGTTGGAACACTGACTTCTAATCTTTCATAGACATTTTAAAGATATGCATATATCTCTTAACTTTTTATTGCTTTTAACTTCCAAGTATAAATGAGTCAAGGTGCAAGTAATTTAAAAGAAAAAATGTAGGTCACGAAGGAAAAAATAATGCAAAAAATAGTAGTAGTGACTGATTAAGCAAAAATATAGCAAAATCTCAAACACAGACTGCCACTGCTTCAGAAACTACAGCTTAAAAGAGTCACTTTTCCAGACGTATCCTTCCAAACATGTCCCATCCACCATGGCCAATGCTGCAGTCTGCAAAATGTCGTGCTCTCAAACTCTATTTAGAACACCACTTAGAAAAACCTTTCTGTGGTTCACTGTTCTATTGCAATAAGATGCCAGAGAGAACGACAGCATTCAGGTTACAACTTGGGAAGCCGATGGAATTTCACTGGGCAACTTTGATGGCCATTACAAGGTTGCTGTGTGACATCACAATGGAGCCAAAAAAAGAGAGAGAATCTCACATGCTGTTTGAAGCCTGTCTGAGAAAGGGTGGGATTAAAAATTTAATAACATAAATTTGAAAACAAACTACCCAGCAGCTAAGGAAGGCCATCAAAGATAACCATATTCAATTCCTGTCACTGATGAGGCAAGGAAGAGATTAGACAAAATGGCTGGTTATCTTTCTTCCAGTCAGTGACTCCTTTAACTAATAGGCAATGTGATGAAGAACAGCTTATGGGAAGTTCAAAGGCAGACCGTTAGGATAACAGCCTTCTGTTACTGCTGCTCCTCATCAAATGGAATTTAGAGCAGACCCTGGAACTTTCAGTTTTAAAATTCACTTGTTGGTATCAAACATTGGATGTTCAAATATTAATTCACGTTTGTTTGTTCATTCATTCACTAATCTCAATGGAGAAATGTCAAAACAAGCTTACTGAATTAAGATTAATTTGTTTCTTCAGTCATTAGCTCTGAAAAGAAAAATAATGTAATGGTGGAACGTATTTCATAGCGAAGAAACTATGTCAAATGGTACACAGAGTGTGGATTAAAAGAAGAAACCCAGCTCAGAGGAAATAAGACAGGTGTCATTTCCAAGGAGTTCTCCAGTCATATGGAGAGGGCATCTCCCACATTAGATTCCCAACTGTACACACTCCCAATGTTAGGTGAGACCAAGTGGAGAAATGCTCTTTTCAGTCATGTGAACCAGTCCTGATTAGTAAATAAGTCACCTATTAAAGTAACTGGGAAGTACCGTATATACTCGAGTATAAGTCGACCCGAGTATAAGTTGGGGCCCCTAATTTAAACCCAAAAAACTGGGAAAATTTATTGACTCAAGTATAAGCCTAGGGTGGGAAATGCAGCAGGGCCTGGCTACTCCTCCTTTGTGAGCTGTGTGTGTGTGTGATGTTTAAAATGACTTTTAGCCACCGAGGCAAGTGCTTGAGTTGGTGGCTAAAAATCATTTTAAACATTGTTTTAAAATGACTTTTTAAGAAGTCATTTTAAACATGGGGGGTCATGAGAAACGGCACACAATGTTTAAAATGACTTTTAGCCACCGACCCAAACTTGCCTCAGTGGCTAAACGTATTGACCCGAATATAAGCCGAGGACCCCTTTTTTCAGCCCAAAATTAGGGCTGAAAAACTAGGCTTATATTTGAGTATATACAGTAAATATTCAGGCTGGATGCATGCTTTAAGATCCAACAGATTTTAATATTCCATTCACATGCACACAACTAATTTTACTGTGTATCATTTAGAGCGAGTCCACATTACTTGGAATTCAAGAAGCACAATAATTAATTAAGAATAAATTCCACAAGCATTTGCTCATTATTCTCAAGAGAGAATGAAAGATTCAAACACTTCTGGAAAGGGAAAAAGCAAAAGATTTCCATTTCATTGCTAATGGCTGTGTAATGAAGAATACTTCATCTGCAATAGATTTATGTTACGGCTAATGAGGAAAGAGTATAGCTTGCACCAGATCTTAGAAATGCAAAAACTGAATTATTTTCATTTCTGTTGTTACATCCCACCTGAATGTTTCAAATGATAAAAAAATACATGGCATTCCATTATCGCTTCCTTTCCAAAGTTTATGCTTAATGGAAAAATAATATTCATCAGGAGAATGGACAGTAGTCATATATCATATGGATTCTATTAAAAAATTACACAATACATTGTATCCCATGAGGTCCAACATTTTTGGCATTTGTGAGTGTATTTAGAACTTTGTGGAAGTGTGATGGGAACTCCTAGTGGCAGCTAAAAGTGACAACGAGCCACAAAATTACAGTAAAGAAAAAAGGAATACAGGACGTGTATAAGAGATATAGGCAATAGAATGCCTGTTTTCAACTTGTGTCAGTCTACAGATGCCCTCTGGGTGTTGTGACATATGATCTTAATAAAATAAAGACACCTGTTATTATTGGTTGAAATTATTACCCATTGTTAGGATCACTGGAAGAGCCTAATACAATCAGATAATGTGTAGGAGTGAGGCAACTCCTCATATTTAACAAGTGTTGTTCAGTGTGAATACCTCCCCTTTAGCAGAAGCAACTAAATGGAATGATAGGCTTTTAGGTTCCTTTTGATGGCAGGGCAGTAGAAACCTAGTACTATGTCTTTTTATTTGCATATATATGCAGGGCTGAAACTAGAGTACATCCACTGTTTGAGTGGAGTGGCGGATACAATTACATTGGAAAATACTTCACAGTTAGCTCCAAAATTAATGTGAGTGACTTCAAAGTAGTTTTGAATGATCACAGATCATAAAGGTCTATGCAATTTGGACTTTCTTCCCCTGCTACGGAAGAGGGGAGCTTCTATTTCTTTCCAACAGCAATATTTTGAACAATATTTTGCCTGAGTGTTTGTTTCATTCTACCACATGACCATAAGGTATAACTCTAGATAGCTTTCTGGTGACATAATAAATTGGGGTGTGATGTTTTGGGACAGTGGAAATACCTGCCCCCCGCAGTCTTTCTCACCAGATGTGCATAGACAAAAGAGAGAGGGGGGAACTTGGAAAATCAATATAATATTGAAACACCTATTGCAAACATCAGCAGACTATAATGTTTCCATGGTACGTATGTATGTTTGTATATATGCTTGCATATAGGAAGAACATTGGGAAACTGCCCCTTTTTTTCTACTGCCAAGCATGTCCCAGTGACTTGACAGCAAACCATAGAAAAAGAACCTGGGAACAGCAGGACAAGAGTATCCAAGGCAGCTGGGCTGTGGACACAGATCACGCCATGGCAGCCCAAGAGGCCAGTGAGGACACTGGCACTGAAGCAACCTAGGATCTTCATGTGGTCAGATAAACCAAATACATTCACAAAAGAGACTGCAAACCAAGTTGATATAATCACACTTAGTCAACATTTATGTAGATAATGGTTGGGATCTCACCATTCTTCTACCCTGGTACTAAGTACAGGAGCGCCTCCGGGTTGTGTGCTAAGCCCCTTCCCCTATTCCTTATACACATGGCTGCACCCCACTTTATAACACCAATGAAATCATCAGATTTGCAGGTGATACAACAGTGGTGGGGCTCATTAATAAGAACAATGAATCTGCTTATAGACAAGAAGTACAAGGGTTGGCACTGTGGTGTAAAGAAAATAATCTTACACTTAACACCAAAAAAACCTAAAAAACTTATAATTGATTTTAGGATGAAGAGAGATGTACATTTACCACTGTACGTAAATGGTGAGGAGGTGGAGAGGGTTGGTAGCTTTAAATTTATGGGCACTTACATCTCAGAGGACCTCTCATGGACTACAAATGCCAACATGCCTATGAAGAAGGCACAGAAGAGGCTGTATTTCCTGAGAATGCTCAGGAAAATTAATCAATTCCAGCACTTGCTTCTGTCCTACTATCCCCACACCATTGAGAGTGTCCTAACTATGGCATGCTATCATGGTATGGGAGCAGCTCTGTAGTGGACAAAATAGCTCTACAGAGAATAATTAAAATTGCCCAGAATATCATTGGGCTCCAGCTACCAACCATGGATGACATCTTCACATCTCACTGTTTGAGGAAGTCACACAACATTCTCAGAGACTCTTCTCATCCTGCTCATAATTTCTTTGAACTGTTGCCTTCTGGCAGAAGATACAGAACAATTAAAATTCAGACCACACATTTTCTGAACAGTTTTTATCACAGAGCTATAGTTGCACTTAATAATGAACTTAAGGACCACCAGCTGTGAGCTGTATTACTCAGCCTGTTGTGTAGAGGTTTGTGTTTTTAGGGTGGTGGATTTTTGTGGGGGGGGGAGTGTTCAGGGATTTTTTATGTGTGTGCATGTTGGGGGGCTATTTGTGTGTGTGTGTGTGTGTGTGTGTGTGTGTGTGTGTGTGTGTGTTATGTCTGGTCTCTGGGTGTCTAAATTTCATTGTATGTGCATGTGTATATACACACGATGAAAATAAATTTATTTATTTGTTTGTTTGTTTGTTTGTTTATTTAACCACACATCCCAGAAATCCCCATATCAAAAGAGGACAACATAATGTCAGGATCACAGCAAAGCCAAAGAGGTAATGTGATATTTCATGCCATGCTGACAACCCAACTCAGTAGCATTACTACCATCAACAGTCACCAGCCCCACTAAGCTTTTCTTGGTTTGGAATAAAAACAGCCATGACATCACCATTTCTTGTTGGGGAAATTTAAGGTCACAACTTTATTGATTACAACAGGCAGTACTCTGGCTGAGTCATTAGGTCGGATACAGCATATCATGGAGCCTGTCTGCTCCTTGATGCTTCTGCGTTCCTCATGATCCAATAGGAAACCTCCTTTGGCAGTTTTGCAGGACCCCCCATCAGTAGTCCCTGCCAAAATCCATGAAGGGGCCTTCAGCTGTCCACTACTGATGCAACCCATGGCCCCTCCCCTCTGACTTTACTTCATCAACTGTTATCTGATCCATGTAGGTTCTTGCCTGCTACTCTCTCTGCTTGGATCCATCCCAGTGCCTGTAAACCACCACTATTCCTAAAGTTGTGATATGAAACAGCAGAACAATTAACACACAAGTAAACTCTAAAGCTACAGATCAACATAAAGTAAAGAGTGGGAGGAATGGGATCACTCCAGGTCCCAGGATGTAAAGGTAAGAGTTCTCTGCTGCTTCCTCCTTTTAAAAGGGGGGTCAGCCCTGCTCTCTTCAAGCATGAGAGTGTTCCCACAGTACCCGAATTGACCTACATCATGTGGGCTCTGACCAACCTCACCATAGGCTGGGCCCTTGCATGTGACACGGTTGTTGGGCTCTGCTTCACATGGCTGTCGCCATTTTGGTTGCCCTTTCTGCCCATGCCACTCCGGCAACAATGCTGCAGACCCAGTAAGTTGAGTCTACTTCCTTTCTTCAAAAAGAAAACACTGCATATTAGGGCTGATGAACTGAACATCATTTTGCTCCTGTTTTCTCTGTCAGTTTGCTGAGTCCACATGGAAACCGAAATTGAGTTGAGCATTCAGTTCAATTCCCACCTTGGGAGGCATGCCCCTTCAAGGGATCAAACCACAGTTCTTAAAAAGCATAAACACTATTTTGTCAAATCAAATCATGGTCTCTAATTGATCATCACTTTAGGCGAAAACCTTCTGATTAGCCTATGCACAGTAATCAGACTAGAAGCTTAGAGTTTGTCACAAATTTGTCTTTTTCAGGTAGCTATTCAGCAAGCCTGGTTATTTTAGGTCTAGCCTTGGAGAATAAAACACTGTGAGAAAGGAGTTCAATTGACAGTATGTAACAACACAGCATTTCAGTATAAATAAAAAGGGTCAGCGTAAAACATTGATTAACATTGAGAAACTCAGAGAAGCTATGAGCTACACTGTAGGTTATAGTGGAGAGTTCTGACTAAATGTGGTCCACCTGGAGTAATAACTGGCAAGCCACTCCAGTATCCCTGTCAAGAAAGCCCCCTAAACAGAAACAAAAGGCTAAAAGATATGATGCTGGAAGATGAGCCCCTCAGGTCGGAAGGCGTCCAACATGCTACTGAGGAAGAGCGGAGGACAAGTCATGCCAGAGGTAATGAAGTGGCTGGGCCAAAACTGAATGGATGCCCAGCCGTAGACGTGCCTGGAAGAGAAAGGAAAGTCCAATGCTGCAAAGAAATATACTGCATAGAATCCTGAAATGTGAGATCTATGTAGCAGGGTAAGCTGGATGTGGTCAAACGTGAGATGGCAAGAATAAACATTGACATTATGGGCATCAGCAAACTTAAAAGGGCGGGAATGGGTGAATTCAGTTCAGATGACTATCACATCTACTACTGTGGGCAAGAATCCCATAGAAGAAATTGAATAGCCCTCATAGTCAACAAAAAAATGGGAAAGCTGGGACTCAACCTCAAAAATGATTTTGGTTCAATTCCAAGGCAGCCCTTTCAGCATCACAGTAATCCAAGCTTGTGCACTTACTAAAAGTGTTCTGCTTATATACCGCCCCATACCACTTCAAGTAGTCTCTGTGCAGTTTACAGTTTAATTACAGTATGCAGGCTACCCATGCAATCTGGGTACTCATTTCACTGACCTCAGAAGGATGGAAGGCTTAGTCAACCATGAGCCTGCTACCTGGGATTGAAACCCAGGTTGTGGGCACGGTTCTACTACCAACACTGAAGAGTCTGAGACTGACCAATTCTATGAATATTTACTTCTAGAACTAACACCTAAGAAAGATATTCTTCTCATCATAGCTAAAGTAGGGAGTCTAGTGATAAAAGGAATAACTAGCATGTTTGGCCTTGGAGTTCCAAACGAAGCAGGACAAAGGCTAATAGAGTTTTGTCAAGAGAACATGCTGGTCATTGCAAACACTCTTTTCCAACAACACAAAAGGCAACTCTACACATGGACATCACCAGATGGACAATAGCAGAATCTGATTGATTATGTTCTCTGCATCCAAAGAGCAAAAACGAGACCTGGTGCTGACTGTGACTCAGATCATCAGCTTCTTGTAGAAAAATTCAAACTTAAACTGAAGAAAGTAGGGAAGACCACTGGACAAGTCAGGTACATTCTAAGTCAAATCCCTTATGAATACATAGTGGGGGTGAATAATAGATTTAAGGTACTAGATTTGGTGGCCAGAACGTCTGAAGAACTATGGATGGAGGCTTGTAACGCTGTACAGGAGGCAGCAACAAGAACCATATCAAAGAAAAGAAAATGCAAGAAAGCAAAGTGGCTGTCCAACAAGGCCCTACAAATAGAGTAAGAGAGGAGGGAAGCACAATGCAAGGGAGAAAGGAAAAGATACAGAAAACCGAATGCAGACTTCCAAAGAATAGCAAGAAGAGACAGGATGACCTCCTTGAACAAACAGTGCAAAGAAATAGAGCAAAACAATAGAAAAAGAAAAGCCAGAGATCTATTCAAGAAAAATGGAGATATTAAAGGGCCATTTCACTCAAAGATGGACATAATAAAGGACAAAAATGGTAGGGAACTAACAGAAGTGGAAGACATCAAGAACAGGTGGCAAGAATACACAGATGAATTATATCAGAAAGATCTGGATGTCCCTGATAAACAAGATAGTGTAGTTTCTGACCTTGACCCAGACATCCTAGAAAGTGAAGTCAAGTGGCCTGGCATGTTCTGGTCCATGGGGTCACAAAGAGTTGAACACGACTGAACAACTGAGCAACAATAACAAAACACTGATTGGCCTGCATTGAATAGATTCTATTCAATATGCAATGCCATGCCAACCTGGAAAAATCCTCTAAAAGTGCAATAAAATGCTCTTTAAATTAACTTCTGGAACTAGAAATTCACTTACACATTATTTGAAAGGAAACAGAAAGGGAGGAGAAGGCTTCTCTTATTCCTTGACAGCCATGAGAAGAGAGCAACGGAGGAAAGATACCACTTGACATGAAACTTCTTCAAAAATTGCAGCCCTCAGTAATAGCAAGAATGCAAGCATCCCCTTATGTATATTCACTACACATTATTGTTCCTGATTTTTATACTGCAAACCCTTCTATTAGCACGAAGTACTGAATGAGCACAAGTGTTGGGAATTCGCTGGAGAAGTTTTGAAGCCAAACTGACCTTGGTTGCAGAGAAAGGGATGAAAACAAGCACGCACACATGCAGAGAGGTTCCTCTTCAGCCAGCCGAGCAGACATGCAGTAACAGACTGACTGCACTCCCCCGAGAAGGCTTGTTTCATTCTCTTATCTATATTGACAAGTTAGAGATTGGAGCACTTATGAAAACATGGTCTTGGATACTTTGAGGCCCTGCCTCAAAGTAAAATGGTCAGGGGAAATACAAGGTCACTTTGGCCCTGCCTCAAAGTAAAAAGGTCAGGGGAAATAGAAGGTCACTTCCCTTTTCAGATATGCCATGTTAGCAACCAGGAGTGTGTGCGTTCATTGAAGCCCCTCCAAAACACATCCTTTAAAGAAAGGTTTCCACATCTCCTCTGTTGTTTTTTCAAGCAAAGCACATATTCTGTCATATATTTGCAAGATACATGCGTTTAAAACTAGAAAGAGCAGCTGTGAGGTAGCTGATGAGTACATTAAAGAATGTAGGTATGCACTGAATAGCAATTGATACATAGAAACATTTTCATAGCAAGGTCTCATGTATAACATCTACAGACGGTTTACAACAGGAAGTAAGCAGGTTCCTAACAGATCAGAAAATATGAAATTGTCATTGGCTTCTACAACACCTAGTGGAGCAATTACACAAAGAAGAAAGCATCACTACATAGACTGAGTTAGCCTCTAGCTGTGAAATCACACCTGCCAAAAAGGTTTAAGGAGGCTCTGGAATCTCTTGTTGGGCTAAGGATGCCTTTGCATCAGCAGCTAATGTTTTCAGCATTCCCCATGTAACTTTGGGTTGGCTCCCTTAATGCCAGGGTGGCCGTTTCCCCCTGCACACTGTCATCTGGCTCTGCTGGTCCAGGGCTATTGCCACGCTGAACTCCAGAATTGGGTCTTGCAAGTCATGATGCCATGTCATTCTTTCCCCGGTAGGGCCGCACACAGCAAGCAGGGATCCACACCACACCTGCTGGAGAAAGCACAGCAGCATACCCACACTATCGGATCCTGTACAGGAACGGATGTGGACTGAAAAAAAGCTTGTGTGCAGTTATTAAGGAGAATCTTCAGAGTGATGAATAAGGAGAGCAATGAAAAGTCAAGCAAAGGGGAAAGACAGGCATGTGGAAGATGAGTCAAAAGATTCAATACATATTGAGTGTCTACAGTGAGATTCACAGATTGGTCTTGGAACATTTGAAAGGCAAGGATAATAGCTGCAATCTCTATGTGCTGGGCAGAGGTCTGGGCAGAGGTGAAAAAGTTTTCCAGGTTCTTGGAGGCTGTTGAAAGGTTACAACGCCTCTGGTGGGTGCACCATCAGTGAAAACAGTTAAAGCAGGCATGACCAAACTTTGGCCCTCCAGATGTTTTGGACAGCAACTCCCACAATCCTTTGTCATTGGCAATCTAAGCTTAGAATTCTGGGAGTTGTGGTTCAAAACATTAGGAGGGCCAAAGTTTGGACATGCCTGAGTGAAAGCATCAAGGAGGGGGGTAGAAGGCGGAAGAAAAGCAGATGGGTACCTGTTGAAAAAAATGTTAAATTGGGGTCTTTAGGCAGATTAAATCATATATCACCAACATAATCTGCAAAAGCAATCTGATAGTTTAATAATGATGCCATTAAATGGTTGTGTTCAGCTCTTGAAATCAGGAGGTAGCAGCCTACTAGATCCCAACCTGTAAGCTGATTGACATGATGATGCCCTTTAGCCAGAAGATATGTGATAGCATCTATAACAAACATTGTTAGAAGTGTATTAGGCAAATACAGCCATTCAGTGATGGAGGTGGCTTTGTCCGACTCTGGACTGCATAGCACAAGTGCAGTGGACTGAGGAAATTGATACAGTCCACCATGGTACATATTAAAGCAGCATTGATCTGATGCATTGCATGCTTCATGGCCCTGGTAACTGGTATCAGATCAGCAGGAGACTGATTTCCCCAGAGGGCATTAAATAAAGGTTGCAATTCATGAGTAGGGAGGCACAAAAATGAGCAGGCCCAATTCATGGGCCCTAGAAATCAGATGGAGCCTTCAGCTCAGGCAAAAACAAAGAGGAAAAAGCTTGTAACAATGTATTTTTGAAGGCCTTCATGGCCAGGATCTGATCGTTGTGAGTTTTTCGGGCTGTTTGCCTGTGTTCTGAAAGTTTTCATCCTGATGTTTCACCAGACTCTGTGGCTGGTATCTTCAGTGGGCAAAGAGCTCAGGGAACTAGGAGTTCTCTCTGGGGTACAGAGTGAGTGAAACTGGGGTTTTTAAAGTTGTGAGAAAGAGGAAATGTGTGGATTAAGAAGTTTCGCTTCAATCAGGGGCGGTGATGATCCTTCTCTGTGGCTGATGGGTGTTGTTATCTGTTCTCTATTGTTCCTTTGTGGCTGAGTGGAAATCATTGAGCTTTGACCTTTTGCACTCTGCAGCTTTTAATACTGGAAGCCAGGCTTTGTTGATTTTTAGACTTTCTTCTTTTTTGTTGAAACTGTGCTTATTTTGTGGATTTCAATGGCTTCCCTGTTTAGTCTGATATAGTAACTGTTAGAAACTACTGATAGTCTGATCCCCATGAATTTCCTTAATCGTCTTTAGAAGGCAACTAAGCCACTGGTATGTCTTATGGCAGCAAACTCCACAGTTATAACCACATGTGGAGTAAAGTAATACTTATTTCCCATGCATTTGATGCTACTGGGTTCTAGTGCTATGTGGAGGAGAGTTTCTTCCTATCCACTTTCTCTACACCATACATAATTTTATATATACAGGACCTTTGTATATCTTGCCTTTTCCACCATTCTTCTTAGAACAGAAAGCCCCGAACATCTTTCCTCACAGGGAAGTCGCTCCAGCATCTTCATACCTGAGTTGTTGTGCGATTTTTTTCTGCATCTTTTCCAGCTCTTTAATATTTTTTAACACATGCAGGCAATGAAAAACAAATGCCAGTCACATTACTGATCTGACATGTGGGAGTGGGCTTACCTACCCAATTGAGAGCAAAGGACAATACTGTTTCCTAGCAACTGTGACAGGGGATTTTAACTAGCAGAACAGACATGCTATATACATTTGTGTCTCCAACCAGAAATGTGGAGTCCAAGAAAATACTGCTCATCAAGCAGAAGGAGAAAATGAGCTACTGAGGAGCAATAGCCTGAGGGAGCTGCTTCCATCAGCCCGGCGTGAGGGATGTCTCTCATTGTGAATTTCTGAGTTCAGATTTCTGAGATGTTGTTCCTTGTATAATTACTGTGATCAACATACTTAGAGAGGAACTACTAGCCCTTCCCGGTCTTTTATATCTTACCCCATGTACAGAGCAATGTGTCTGAGGTGGAGAAATTACTGCTGATGTGTAGGTTCAACACTTGAGCAAGAACCAAGGAAAATGTTGCTTCATCTTTTCCCACATGCAAACAAGGGTTTCTTCTCTTCTGACAGATCCCACCATTATATGGAGAAAGGAACAATAGAGAACAGATGGGGTAGTCATTTTTCTCTAAGCATAACGTCAGACTAGTTGAAATCTGCAAGAGTTTGACTCTGGTACAGACAAGCCTTGGGCATCAGTATTACTTTTTCACTGTGCTTAGTAGCAGACAATTAAAGAAATGGAGAAGAACTCAGTAAGGCTGTGGGCAAACGTACTTCACGTACTCAGTCATTTAAAGGACTCTTGTGTTTCAGTAGTTAAACTGCACCACTGCAGTCATGACTTTGCTCATGACCTAAGTTCAGTCTCAATGGTCTCAGGTACTATAAATGTAATGGTTCAGTGCTACAGTTGTTTATTCCAAAAAGTACATACATACATACATACATACATACATACATACATACATACATACATACATACATACATACATACATACATACATACA
>JAHTLZ010000204.1:56327173-56338049 GCA_023846285.1 Phrynocephalus versicolor | reverse complement strand
TTTATTTATTTATTTATTTATTTATTTATTTATTTATTTATTTATTTATTTATTTATTGGATTTTTACCCCGCCCATCTTCCAAGGCAGAACTCTGGGCGGCTTCCAAATAGCTGAACGAGTCAGTGAGCAATAGAGTATAAAACAAACCAATTGAACAACAATACAATAATAGACAACAACAGCAATAAAAACAGCATTTTAAAACAACTGGGGCATCTTGGCATCTTGATTTATAGTCGCAGCTCAGCAGCAGTAATTGTTGGCAGACGTGTAAATGGCAGGAGAAAAAAAATAGTACCAACAGCCAACTTATAACTATTTTGAACCTAATCGTCTAACAGATATTTCATTTCTAAATTATTTTGTGAGAAATAAATTAATATAATAGGCTTATATTTATTGACATTTTCACTGTATCATGTTTATAGAATCATTCCATCTTGGCTGAAAGGATCTAACAGCAATAAGGAAACCTGATCTTCCCTATTTAAATTTTTGCAGTACTGGTCCAAACTTCTGTTGCTACTGTACATTAATTTTAAAAACTATAAAGGAGAAGTACATATCATATTGATTACTTGGTGGTGGCTACAGCATTACTTAACAGTGAAATAGTCCTTTTTTGGAATGGAAAACCACCTTAAACATCATATATTCCAGCCTTGTGAAGAGTAGAGGAGAAAGGAGCACTGGGAAGATATCTGCATTGATTAAGTGATCGACATTTTAAAAACTTAGATATTAAAATATATTTTGTCATTTTGTTCCAAAAATAGTGGACTCAAGTCAAATAAGTGATAAAATTAGATAGGAATAAGTACAATTAAAATGCAAATATGTAATGAAACACAGTTTAAAACAGATCAATGAAGAGAAACAGCAAAGGAGGCAGGGATCCCAGGACCAGGACAATAAAAACAACCACAGAGGTCAAACCTAGATAATTGGAAACAACCTTTGTGACTACATTAGCTTCTGATCTAGCTGCATAGTGACAATCTGAATTCTGATCTAGGTTACATAGTGACAATCTGAATTCCTGCCTGTGAATTTGACATGCTCCTAATTGTGCCCACTTCACTTCATCCTATCACCATGTGCTTGATTTATGGCTTGATTGCTGGGGGCTTTTTCTGGCACTGTTCTTCCATCCTCCTTGAAACTCAGTTCTTACTACTCTGTGGTTGAGTAGGACTGGCTGTGAAGTCTTTGTTTCTCATAAGTGTGGACACTTGTTACCTCTAAATGCAACATGGCTTATGTGTTTATGCAGCATGCTATACTGACAGACTTTTTGAGAAATGCACCACCCACCTGCCCCCTTGTGGCTGAGGAGGGACAACAGAGCACAGTTTTGAATACCCACTGCCTGCTGCATTCTCCTGTTGTTGCCCCTGCCCGTGCCCCCTAGGTGGCCCACCTTCCCACAGCCCAAACTGTCAAAAAAACCCCACCTGGGAGGCGGGGGTGACAACAGGAGAATGGAAGAGGCAGTGGGAAATTCAAAACTCTGTTCTGCTCTCACATTCTCGCCACTGCCACCCAGCTAGTTGTCAAGGCATTATCAGTACTGTACAGCCAATTCCACAACACTGTCAATTTCATATCACTTTAATTGTCAAATCTCCATGCAAAGAAACCCTGGATGTTTTAGTTTGGCATTATGCTTAGCATTGTCTCCTACAGACAATGGACTATAGAGATGTAGTCTATTCCCCTCAACTATAATTCCAAACCAGTTCTAGGTGGAATATTTAAAGAAAACACGTCTACTCGGAACGTGTCCATTAAAACTTCTCTTTTAGGAGACAGGCTCTGTGTATTACAGTTGCTGAAATCGTTTTGCCTAAATTTATGTTATGTAAACAGAATGATGTCATCATCTGGCAAGGGTAAATTATTTGTATATCTGCATTCTTGTATGTTCCAAGACTTTTGGGGTCTCTTTTTTTTTCCTAGGGAAGTCTTTGGAACCCTCAGGACAGGGGAAGGCTTTATAGCCAAAAATCACCTTCAGATTGTTGGCGCCGGAATCAGAACTGCCAGCAGCAATGTTGGAGTATTAAGGGCTCATCATTTCCTGTTCCAAATCTCCCTCTGAGAAACATGGAGCCCCAAGGAGTCATAGGGAAGGTAGAGAACTTTAAATTAACTTAAAAGTCATGCCAAGAGGATTCCAGTTAGTTTTATTTGTTACTTTCTCCCTTGTACAGTGTTGCTAAAACCCTTTCCCAAGAAAGCACATTCCAAGATCAGAGAGGTTCAGTATGACACATGATGAATCTCTCCAGGAAGGCCCATCTACTCAGAAAAGAAGGTAAGCTACTAATTAATCTTACAGACATGAACTACTCCATTAAGAGCAAGTTGTGTGCTATAGAAAACTCCCACGAAGAAACATATTTCAAGGTCACACCCTATGCTAGCCTACCCAAGGAGACGGTATTAGAAAAACACATTTTCACACTCGAATTACCACTCTGCTATAACTTCCTAGGCAAAACGCAAAGAATGAGTCTTCAATCTTTCAGAATATGGCAGCCTGAAAGGTAGAAATGTGTCATCAGTGAATAACACATGTCATTGTCAAATGAGAAGGCGATTTATTCTCTGCCATTTGTTTCTGTATGGGACTTAGCATGGCAACTAGAGATTGGCACTAAACAAAAAACATTTACGGTTACGAAACATTTCATAACGTAACAAAACGGCAGACAGTGTTTTGTTACAAAACTAAACGAAAGGCCATTTTTACTATTGAAACTAAATGATTCATCAAAACCAGCTCGGTGGTGGAGGCCAGCACAAGAGAGCCAAGGAGGGTTTTGAATTTTGCACTGCAGCAGCACCCTCACTGCTGCAGGTGCAAAATTGAAAAACCAGCTCTGCTCACCTATTCTCAGCCAGGCAACAGGCAGGTGGGTGGTGCACCCACTCAATGGGAGAGAGGAGCAGCAGAGTTTTTGATTTGGTACCGCTTGCTTCACTCTCCCATTGCTGTCACCAGCACCGAGCTCTTTTTTTTTCTTTTTTTGGGGGGGATAGATCAGTTTGTGGGGAGGGAGGGAAGGACCCCATCCTCACACTCTGACCTGTCAAAAACAAACAGTTGGGTGCCAGTGGTGGTGGCCACAACAGGAGAGAGGAGCTGCAGGCTTTTGCATTGCTTACTTCACTCTCCCATTGCCGCCACTGGCACACAGCTGGGGTTTTTTTATAATAGGTTGGGCTGTGGGGAGGGGGAGGGGTTTCTTGGTTTTTGTTTGTTTGTTTGTTTGTTGTTTTTTATTTTTTATTTTTGTCAGTTCAGGCTGTGGGGACGGGGGGCTCTTCACAGCCTGACCTGTCGAAAAAAACAGCTTAGTGGCAGCCACTTCCATTGCATTTCATTTTGTTTCCTTATGAAAATTCTATTAAAAAAATGCTTCCATTTTGTGCTCAGGATCTGGCTTAAAAGGACCTGACCAAGCAAGACAGCTATGACAAAAAGTTTGGTTCCTTTCTTTTATTTATTTAGTGTTTTTATTAAATATAATCAGTTTTACCCTGCCTTTTTCTTTAAAAGACATAATTAAAAAGGCAATCTTTAAAAGCTAAAAACAGTGTTTATAAATATTTAAAAATAATTAATAAAGTACTATATAAACAATGGCAAATAAATCAATAATAAAACACATTTAAAAACAACAGAGTCTTTTTTGCCTGCTTGCTGAAGGGTAGCAAACACAGGGCCAGTCTAATTTCCTATGGGAAGGAGTTTCAGAATCTAGGAACAGCAACAAAGAAGGCATTTTCCGGGGGGGGGGGGGGTACAAGAATTGCACATATTCTGTTGCAAACAAATCATAGGTTTTGATAAGTGTTACATCTCTTTTATAATGTAATATGAGTTCTGCTTTGAAGGCAAATTGACAGGCTACTCAGATAGAAGGGTCAAGGGAAATCTTTGAATGTTTTAGTGATAAAATGATTCCCTCACCTCCTGAGCAGTTATTTCCTAGATGGGCAAGCAGGGGGGGAGCATACTGACTTAATGTGTGCTTCATAAAAGCCACATTGCTACCATGGCAGCAGGCTAGAATCAAAGCCAGTCCTTCAGCAAAGTCTTTAATGATCATTAAAGCAAATTGCAATGCCCCAGGTTGAGCAGAGTTTGAATTCAGCCAAGTGTAAACTGGCCTATGAAGAACACAGATGACCCTTTGGTCATCTTTACTAGTTGAGATTACACTTTGTAGATGCAGAACAAAATTAATCTACCAACATTTCTGAACGCTGAAAAATAACACAGCTAAAAATAGATGAGTGAATGGAACATTGTCTTGTCTTGATACAACATGCAGAGCTTTCACAAAGTACTAAGTGATATGCTATCATATACTGAATGGGGATTCACGAACAGCTATTACAAAATTCAGAAATATACTGATATACAGCAAAATAAAAATAAGGGAATGCCTCTATTCAGGCAAATGCAAGTATAAATTGCACTAATTCTTGTGCTTGCAGGGTTTTTCCCCCAAAAAAGAATACAACACAAAGCTATTAGGTGTACAGTATGTTGACATGGCTGCAATACTGCATGCTTCAACTACAGGTATTTACCACAATGGCACAAATTAATTTCACACTACTTGCCTCATGATTCAGATCATACCCTGATCAGGATCTTTAGAAATTGTCCACTTTTTACTAGGTGTGTTCAGAATGCTTCTACTCTGGTTGTGAATCCATCAAGATTAAAAGATCCAGTCTTGTGCATCCTATTATTTTTTACCGAAAATACATGAGAATAATTTCTTGAGCATCTCAAAATGGACTGACAATGAAGCAAAAGTGCTAAGAAATTTAGCTATTCACACCGAAATGAAATCTGGCTGTTGAATATTTGATTGACAAGAATTGTTGTGTAGGGAGAAATGCACAGTTCTGTACAAATATGGAGCATAATAGACATGGTTCTCTGGAATCTGAAGAAGTATGTTTGCAGACCCTTTTGGATGCTGTGCTTACTGTAAACATGGGAGAGGGGAAATTGAAAGAAGCAATGATCTCATATTTTATTTTTGTGGGGTAGATTTTATTTTTGAATTATTTAAAGCTGTATTTAGTTGCAGAACTTCACAAATACTAGCCTTTTGTTGCTATCGTCTATGCAATACTCTTATGAAGGTCAACTGTATTAAAGAGGAGAAGATTAATGACTTCTCTAATCCAACATTTTTCATAGTGAATTTGATTCCATCAGAAACAATGGGCAAAACTCTTGCATAGCTAAGAAAATAGCATGACTCTTGTAGACATATTGCTTCAAGAGAAGAAATCACTGTACAGTGAAATATTATAAACTATATACTGCATGAGTCATGCAATTCAGTGTAATGACTACTGTGTTTGCCTATCTTGGGGTAATTTGCCTCTAGACATTATGTCACTTGTGTTATAGCAGTGAGAGGACTAGTGCCAATGTACAGTGGTACCTTGTATAAAGGAATTAATTCGTTCCAAATGAAATTATGTTATACAAATTTTCCTTTATACAAATTGCAATTTCCCATAGGAATGCATTGAAAATGGAGTAATCCGTTCCAATGCAGAGAAAAATGACACAAACTACAGTACATGTATAATTTTGGGGAACAGAATTGCAAAAATGCAAACAGCCACCCACCCACCTACCCACACTGATTTCGGGCGGAATGCAGCAGCACAAGGAAAGAGAGACGGAAAGGGGGAAGGAAAAGAGAAGAGCAGACATTCCTTTTTTTTTAAACTCTCTTTTTTATTATTATTTTGTAAAAGAAGAGCAGACATTCCTGAGGAAGCTTTGCTGTGGGTTCCTAGCCAAGACGAGCAGAGCCCTCCTCCTCCTCCTCCCCCGCCAAAGCCACCGCTGCCATGGGCTGACCTAGCCCTCCTCCTCCTCCTCCATTGCCAGGTAGTATCTTCGAAAAAGAGCCCCAGAGACTGCCTGCACCCATGTTGGACAGGGAGGGGGGAGGGGGAGGGGTGATGGAAATTTTTCCGTTGTACAAATTTTCCGTTATACGAGCTGTACGTTAAACGAGGGTCCACTGTACCTGTATTTTTCCATCTATAAGACATCCCCAATGTATAAGATGACCCCCAATTTTCCAACCCAAAGCTACAGTTTTGCAACCTCATAGTTCTCCCCTCAGCTTACTTCTGTGCATAAGACGACCCTCAATTTTAGTCTAACAATTTTTGACAAAAATATAGTCATATATGGAAAATACTCTATATTTTAAGTGAAGCCCCTGAAAATACAATGCAGCAAGTTAACCTAAACCATCTCATTATTTACTTTCATGAATGAAGTCTATTATATTTTATATTTCAAAAGCATAGATTATTCATCTATTCTCAAAGAAGATGAGACATGTTCCCGTTTAATTTAATGCATTGATTAAACTGTCCATTAAAATACATGATGATGATTATGGTCCTATAAACACATAGAATGAAATCCAGATTACAGCTAATAATATTCTGAATTCAAAACCTTCCCAGGCAAGGTATGTTGGAAATTATTTAGAAGTGCCCTTGCTGCTGTTAAGTGCTGTCAAGCTATATCTGACATGGTAACCCAGACTGACTTTCAAGGAATGGAAGATATTTAATGAAGTTTAACCATTTCTAAACCCTTGCCCATGAATTTCCATGGCCAAGCTTGAGCCCAGATTGTATCCCATTCTGTCACACTAGCATAGACCACAATGGCCTTCAGGACCACCCCAGATCTGGCCTAATTTTGAATCAGAATAGTGTAGTATTCCATGCCTGGCCTCCCCAGACATTCTTGGACTATAACTCCAAGGAATCCTGGTCAACAGAGTTAGTGGATGAGATTTCTGGGACTTTTGGTACAAGTTTGGGAACCACGGGCATAGTGGATGTCTCACTGGACTGTACGAGATTCTTTAGCATAACTCAGCTCTTGAGCCGGACTGCCCCATACTTCCCTCCTCCTCCTCCTCCTCCTCCTTCTGGCTCTTCTGTTGATATTTTGACTGGCACAGCAATTCTACTGGCTGATTGTTCTACCAAGAGCCCCCTGTAACCAGCTTCTGATGGCACACAGGTATTCCTGTAGACATAAAGAAATTTCTGACAGCTTAAGAGGCTCCTGCTTATCACTACAGTGTTACTTGGTGGAATGGTCCACTGAGTCCCGTAAGGCTTCTGTCTAGTAAAACTGCTTATGACTGCCCATTTTTTTTAACTCAGAATGTTGAGAAGAACTTAGAATTGAAGGTATCTTGAGGAATCTCCACTCCAGCCTCAGAGGAAAGCCTTTCTGAAAGACACCTAACCAGCTGATTCCTCTCCACCACCATCATTCTCTATTGTTTTTCTTCATTTTCAAGAAATGGAATCATTTCGGGGGAGGTCATGCAAATCAGGGAAGAGCAGAAATTCTTCTGTTTCTTGAAAATGAGTGACGTGTGATTCTCATGTCTCGAGGAACTGTTCTGAGAACCTGAGAGGATGAGGCAGTTAATCTGGGGGGGGGGCTCCACAGGTGGAACTGCAAGTTCAGACCCTACTTCAGAATCTAAGTATAAGGAAATCCAGAGTGTTATCATTATGTTTGGACAGAAAAAGAATCATGAAAGAGCTAGTGTTTAGAAAACATGCCAAGAACAGGAAACAATATGCAGCAAGATGAGCAAAAAGCAAAACAACAAAAAAGCTGATTATAGAGAATATCACATAAAAATAATTGTCATATCAAGACAGCCAAAGCCATTTCAATCAGGGATGTGAACCAAACATAAAAAAATTACTTAGAACTCAGTTTAAATCTTCAGAAAGCAGTCTACAGTGGTACCCTGGATTACAAATGATTCTGGCTACAAAAAGAAATTATTGAAAATGGGGATCCCTTGGGTTAAGAAAATTTTCAGTGGAATACCCTGGGTTACATTTTTCCATTAAGCATTGTGAAAAAAGTGTACCCAGGATGCATGGCATCCCCATAATTTGTGGAGGCATGACTCCTTCCCTTCATCATAACAATGACCATTTCACCCTTTAAAACAGAAACTATTCCACTCGGTTTCAGTAGCACCTTTTGTACGTGTTGACATTGTTAAAAAAAATCTCTTTGAAGTGAACAGACATGATTATATCCTGCAGAGATAAGGAAAGCCATGCAAGTGTGTTGACATTTTAAAACTCAGCAGTTATTTTCCTTCCCACTGGGACAAATCCCCAGGGAGCTGAACTGCGTATTCAGGAAGACTGCAGATCTAAAACAATCTAGAGTGGTACCTCTGCTTACGAATTTAATTTGTTCTGAATGTGTGCTCTTAAGTCGAACAACTCTTAAGTAGAGGTGCCATATCTAAAAAATAAAATAAATAAATAAATCAAAATTTAAAAAATTAAAAAAAAATGTAAGTCAAGTGGTAAAAGGAGTAAGTGGCAAGTTTGGCCTTGGAGTTTCAAACAAAGCAGGACAAAGGTGAATAGAGTTTTGTCAAGAAAACAAGCTGGTCATTGCAAACACTCTTTTCCAAACAACACAAAAGGCAACTCTACACATGGACATCACCAGATGGACAATACCAGAATCAGATTGATTATGTTCTCTGCAGCCAAAGATGGAGGAGCTCTATACAGTCAGCAAAAATGGGACCTGGTGCTGACTGCAGCTCAGATCATCAGCTTCTTATAGCAAAATTCAAACTTAAACTGAAGAAAGTGGGCCAGTCTGGTACAATCTAAGTCAGGCATGTCCAGACTTCGGCCCCTCCTGATGCTTTGGACCACAACTCCCAGAATGCTAAGCTTAAATTGCCAATGGCAAAGGACTGTGGAAGTTGTGGTCCACAACATCTGGAGGGCTGAAGTTTGGACATGCCTGATCTAAGTCAAATCCTTTATGAATACATAGTGGAGGTGAAGAATAGATTTAAGGAAAGGATTTGGTGGACAGAGCGCCCAAAGAAATATGGATGAAGGCTTGTAACATTGTACTGGAGTCAGGAGGTTTTTCAAAAGACCCGCGCGCACATCACCCTCCTTGCGTGGTGCGCAGGTTTGGGTCTTTTGAAAAAACTTGCTGGCTCTCAGATTCCCCAACCCAGCAGATGATTAGCAGGCAACAAGTGACTCCACTGCTTACCCCACTAATCCCCCTGCTGGGTTGGGGCAGCCAGCAAAAGCCGTTTCCCAAAGACAGTAAAGGGTTTTTGATGTCTATGGAGACAGTGGGGGAACCACTGCTTTTTCCTTCAGTGCGCCTCCAAAAGCAGGCAGGATCGGGGTCCATGCCTTCGATTCTCTGCCACCTACCTTGAATTAGTAAACTTGAATTAGGAAGGAAAAAGCTGCAGAGCTGTCAAAATTACATGGCTGTCACTGTGCCCAACAGCCAGATGATTTTGACAGCTCGGGGTTTCCCTTCATAGTTCACGTTTTTTGCAATTCAAGTCATTCATAATTCAAGGCATCGTTGTGTATAGTACAGTGTACACAGATGTGATTTACCATTCCCTTCTTTTGAGGCTTCCCTGGGAATCTGTTGCTTGTCCAAGGCCGCATCAGCTGGCTTCTACTCCCAGGAGGCACAGTGGAGATTCCAGCACCCAACCTCTAGGTCTACAGCCAGATGCTTAGATCACTGAACTACCCAACCAGCCAGTTTCAGAAATTCCTTTCCCTAAATTGAGCAATTTTATAGCTGGTTCTTCTACCCTGCCGCTTCCTGCCATGTTGCCATATAAATAATCCCTGGTATGCTAAAAGTATGTCTCCTTCCTCACGACCAGGATTCAGAGACCAGCAGGTGGCCACTGCACCTTTCATTCTGAGTTTCCACTTGGTCATTGGTGCTCTTGTTTCTACCTGATGATTTTGGAGGAGCTGTATCTGGGTGTGAGATGAGTCAAAAACATAGTGGTTCCTCTGAACCAGTAACTTCGCTGGGCTGGAAATGTCTTGTGTTACATTGGTTTCCCCAATTCTCCTTAAGTTGCACAGACACTAGAGCAATGGTGGTGAACCTTCAGCACTCCAGATGTTTTGGAACACAACCCCCACAGTTCTTTGTCATTGGCAATACAGGCTTGGAATTCTGGGAGCTGTGGTCCAAAACATCTGGAGTGCCAAAGGTTTACCACCACTGTACTCAAGTAAGTAGCAAGGCTCTCTTTTTCCTCCTAAATCTCCCCAAGGATGATATCAGACCCAAATGAAAGGTTGTAGTGTACATCACTAGAGCTGTCCAGCTGAGACTTTGTTCCTGCAATTGTTGAAAAAGGACCTTAGAGGATGTTTTCAGCACCTGGTAGTAATGAGAGCAGTTGTGTGTCTGCCTACTTTTTCCTTTTCATGTTCAAGGAGAAAGTGGGTATTAGAAGGAGAAGAGCTGACCCTTTTGCGTTTGTCTCTTTGATGTTATAAGCATTTTTAGACTGTGTAGCTAATTCTGCCATTGTTCCATTTTTACAGAATAGATCATGGGTAAGAGTTTGTCCTCTGTTTCAATTGTGTTCATGATAGGTCAGGGCACAAGAGCACAGGTGGGCATTTAGATGCTTCCTGATGAGGGAATTCAACTAGATGAAGACTTCTGGAGTGCACATTGCAGTGACCCTTCCTAACCAGTGGAAGTTCCTTATTAAATAGTGTAAATAGTCAAGAGCTCAGTTGTCAACTATGTACAGAAACTGGTAGGATGTATGTTTATTAATAGAAAATGCCAATTCCAATAGCCCTCATGAAGACAAAATTCATAGGTCAAGTGATGGATAATTATATTTAATTAATGTAAAGCTTTCAACAGTTCATGCTTTTTCCTTTCAGCTTCAGTATATATGTAAACATACATCTTACACTGACTCACA